>CM053589.1:198169710-198223559 GCA_028646515.1 Pseudochirops corinnae
TAGATAGATAGATAGATAGATAGATAGATAGATAGATAGATAGATAGATAGATGAGAGATAGACAGACCAATTCTAGGGCAGAACTACAGATCACCCTCATGCCTGCCATTTCATTGCTCCGTACAAGGCTGCTCATTGGGTTTGTTTACTGTTTATTTACTTTTTCAATCTCTGAAATCCAATATATATGCTTAGAGATAAAAAAGAGATTTAGTTAAATAAAAAATGTTGACCACATGCAAAAATAACAACCACTGCTACTGTCCAAGAGTGTAATGGGCTATCCATGGTAGGGTGTTCTTCTTTCCTGATCCCTTGATCAAAAGCTGGATGACCACTCATCAGGATAATAAAGAAGGGATTCCTTTTTGGCTAGACGGGATGGCCCCTGGGGTCCCTTCATACTTGGCTATTTGGTGATTCTGTAAAAAGGTGAGGGTTTTTTCCCCTATCTATTTCGCCTTGAGTTTTTCATGGTATAAGCATTCAATGGAATATGGAAAGATTATAATCTTACCCAGTGGACCACTGAGGATTCATTTTGAGAACAATATTCCAGTAAGAAGCAGAGTGGACCTTGGGGAGACCTGTTGGTCATTCTCTGATGGTGACCCAAGCTGACAAATACAGCTGAAATGAATATATGAGCAGTGAAAAGCTATACTTACCCCCCCAATTGGACAAAAGCTGTGGGCGTTGTCACATGACTCCCCAGTGTTGATGCAGTGAGGTCCAAGGATATTGGGTGACACATCCCCAAGATTTGAGGAGGCAAAGGCAGCTACAAATGACCCCTGTCAGAAGAGAAGCCCAATGACTTTTTCATCATCCCTTATTTCCAATATAGGGAGTGTTCAAAACGCAAACAGCAGATTCTCTCACTCTCTCCTCTCCAAACCATTTGCAAACAATAAAAAGACGAGATGGTGAAGTGTTCTGGATAAAGTCAAACGCATGAAAACTCTCACACTGCAGGAAGTGTGAGCATTGTCAGTCATACTGTGGCTAAAACACAAATATGTCACTTCCAAGTGGAAGACTTAGCTAAGCAGTCCGACAGAAGTCTCTTAACACTGAAGACTAACAGCATGTGCAAACGGAAGATGAATGACTGGACATATGGAAGAATGAATGAATTAATTACACAAATGAAAAACTTATTAAGTGTCTACTATGCAGCAAACACGGTGCTAAACCCTGGGAAGAGAGAAAGAGCAGATAAGTCAAGCCTGTGTCTGGTGATTTCTCCTGGAAGTCAGGACACCCGCTTGCCTTTTAACAACAAATTGTTCTAGGCGTCTAACAAATTCATACACACAAGAACACACGTATCTGCTACAAAGCTCAATAGAAACAGGAAATTCACTGCCAGTGTTTGTGCTCCATTATTCTCAGTGGATGAGTTTTTTTTCCTTCTGTCTTCTATTTGGGGGAGAAAGAAGGTAAGCATGAAGAAGTGCACATGTAATAAAATTAGCAGATTTGAATGATTTTAGAATCACCAGCTCACAGTAGATGGTGGGGGGTGGGGCGGTAAAACAGTGGAGGGCAGGGTAAAGAATGTAAAAATGAGAGGGCTTTTTTTAATCCGAATTCAGATCCTGACTTGGCTTACAGATGATTTAAATGACCACAGGCAGGCTGGCTGTCTCTGTAGGGTTCAATTGACTCATCTAAATAGAAGGTAGGACCAAATAGTCTCTGTGGTCCTTTGAGCTCTAAATCTATGGTCCTAAGATCTTATGTTGACTTTGACAATGATGATGGGGTTGGGGATGGGGTGGATGATGATGACAATAAGCAATTTCTAGAGAGGCAGTCTGTGTAGTGGGCAGTACTCTGGCCTTGGAGTTAAGCAGATCTCCCATTAGGGATTGGCTCCAGGGATAAAATAAAAAGTATTTCACTCGGACTCAGCCTGGAACCAAGAAGTATCCCAAGGGTGTAGGAAACAGAAGTTCTTGCCCCTACAGTTTCTTATTCACTGAGCCTATAGGACCCTCATTCACATTCATGTCTACACCCACCCTTTGATAGCCTCTCAGTCTGCTGAGCCTCTTCCTTTGAGGCATGGGAGCCAAAGCTGGCCCTAGCAGAGCTGGAGAAGCCCTGCCCCCTATTATACTCAGGTGGAGATTATTACAAGGAGAAACCACTGTTTCCACAGCCAAGTTGATAGAAATGTGATGATGGGATCCATCCCCAAAACTGGTATTCCAAATCACAGTTGGTTCTCATGCTGGCAAGGCTCCCAGCATTGTTAGTCCAGATCTAGAATCCCGTGTTTTAGGCATACTCTACCACTGGCTAGCTGTGTGGCCCCCAGCAAGTTGCCTGCCCTCTCTGGGCTTAGGTTTTTTTTACCTGTAAACTGAAAGTCTTGGACAGGATGGTCTTTAGGACTCCTACAAGCTCTTTAAGACACCTTTAAGACACCAGTGTAAGACACTGGTTTTATTCTTCCACTTCTAAGGTTTTCGTGGCTGTTCCAAGAAGTCATGTTTCCATAGGATAACTCATACTTAATATCTAAATAAACAACTTAGAAGTTGTGTTGGAGTACAGCCTGCCATGGAGGCCGGCCTATGTACTGAACTAGCCCTTTGCAAAATCCAAGCGGAAAGCTTCCAAGATTAGGAAAAGGCCATTTGGGAGGCAGAGCAGACTGTGGGATTCTTCATTATCCCTTTCCTTAGGGGAGTGACTGGATTATTGCTAACACACGCCATCTGCAAGTCACAGGAAAATCAAATGTGGAACTGGCAAGGCCGTTAAGAGCGCATCTAGTCCAACCCTATGATTTTACAGAGCTCTCTCTGGGATTTTCTTCTGGGAAAAGTAATTCAATAATCCGAGCACTGCGTGAATGACAATGATAATTCAGGTGATTTGGCCAAGTCACAATCTCTCCCAGCCTCAACTTCCTCTGCTGTAAAATTAGGGCATTGGCCAAAATTACCTTTAAGGCGCCTTCCATGAGCCTATGATTTGGTAAACCAAAATGGAGTTGCTACTCACATCCCCCCAAATATGGAGAAAATAGGGAGGGATCTCACCTGTCCAGGCAGCTGTCCTTGGTTCTTTTCTTGCTCAAACATGTAAGAGGCATAGCCAACGTTGTCACTATTGACCAGTCGGTTTGTGTTATTCATGCTTACTGGATGTACTGCAAACCAGCTGTGAAGAATAAGAGGCCAGGAATGAGTGATGAGGACTGGAGCGATCACTGTTCCAAGAAAGGGGGCAGCTGGTCCTTATCTCACCTCAGAAAGAAGACATGGCAGAAGCGGTCATCATTCCAACATGGCGCCCCCTGCCTTAGCCCCTTGACACCATTAAGCACATTGTTTCTAACCAAGTTGGATGATTAAGACATGCTGAAATTACAAAACCCTCATTCTCATGAATGTTTGGTCATCATTAAATGTTATATAAATGCGAGTTACAATTATTGTTGTTGTTATCCAAAGCATTGATTATGTTTAATTACATGTGGCACCGTGCCAAAGGCTATATGCAGGTAGGCATAGACCATTCTCTCCAAGGCACATACATATGTGACCCGTACAGAGAGCTGAATAAAATCAATGTATGGAGGGAAGATGGAGAGATCATGAATATATGTGTTTTAGGGGTGAAGGGCAAGAATTTTAGTCTGTTTTCCTGCTTTTGTAAATACTTTCTTATCCTAACAATCTCTAAGTCAAAGTTCCTTGATCAACAATTTATCTAACACCTGAATCTGGAAAATCATTTCCACTTCTATCCTACAAAATGGAAGAAGCTCTATTCCCAAAATTAATTAAGGAAAAAAATACATAGCATTTATCTTCTCTCCCATCCCTTGTATTGCTGAGTGTTCACAGAGCATACTTGTGGTAACCCCAGAGTCTCCTAACGATGAATCATATCATAGGAACAGGCACAAAGATGAAGAGAGAAAAAGGCATCACAATTAATGTGTCCCATGAGAATTTTGCACAAACAACTTCACCAAGTTAGAAAACATTTATCAAATCAAAGAGAAAAAGAAAGAAAATCAAGGTGGAGGTGGAGGCCAAAATCATTGATTTAGAGGTGGGCAGGATTTTAGAGGTCATAAAATCCAGTCCTCTCACTTAACAGATGAGGAAACTGAGGCCTAGGGAAGGGAGGTGAATTATCCAAGGTCGCTCAGGTCGTCAAAGTTATAGTCAGAATTTGAACCCAGGACCTTTGAATCCAAACCTAGCACTCTTTCCTCTGTACCAAGAGGTCATATAATCTGACCCTCTCATTTTACAGAAAGAATAAGTGACTTGCCTGAGGCCACACAGGGAACAAGTACTGAGGCAGAATTCAAACCCAGGCCCTCTGACTTCAAACCCACTCCTTATTCCACATGTCACAATGCTTCCTACCAAGCACCTACCAGCTTGAGAGCAGGGTGTCACAAAAAGAAACGTGAAATCATGAACACTGGACAGAAAGCCGGTCTCCAAGTCAAGAACTAGGTCCCAGGCATACCTCTGAGATACCTGCGTATGTCTAGTCCTGGGCAAGTCACTTAATCTCTCTGTGTGTGATTCTAAGGGGAAGAAGAGGTGCAATCTGCATCAGTGGATAGAGATTGCACCCCAGAAGCTCATTATATCCTACAGCACTTAGACCAAAAAGAATAACTTCATAACATAATCATAGTCAGGTAAAGGAGAAGGACTGGACGATGTTTGTCTTTCTTTGTAACTCTGAGCTTAGTATTTCTAGCGCACAGAGCAAGGTAAGTTCCTCCTAAGTGTTTGCTGATTGATTGATTAATTAATTTGTATTGAGAAAGGAAGGCTCTGAGCCCCAGGGCCAGACCTCCCCTGGCTACTACTCTGGGCAGAGCCCCAGCCAGTCACTGAATTTCTCTGAACTCCAGTGTCCTTGTCTGTAAAAGCGGGAGTCAGGCTCTGGGGTCTCTTCCAATTAGAACTAGAGATCAGATTTAGTACTTTAAATTTCCAGTCCCTTCCCCTTTAGGGGCCTGTTCTTAAAGAATCCTTCGGGGTCTGAAACTGGGCATTTCCTCCATGTTATGACCTACCACTGAAGTGGCCCTTCTGGAACCCATGAAATTGGGAACTCATGGAGAGTAGGGACTGGTTTTTGCCTCTTTTTTGTATTCCTAGTGCTTAGCGTGGTATCTGATACATATTAGACACTTAATAAATGTTTATTAACTACTAAAAGAGAGATAAATGAGACTGGCCATCAGACTCCAGTGGAATGAAATAATGGACCCCATCTTTCCAGGAGGAATAATCCCCAGCTGCCTTTGCATGGCTATCAAAGGAAAGGCCATGATTGGGGCCGGCCATGGCATCGGTACCCTATTACTTAGCCTTGACCTCTGAACTTTGGACAGGCAGGTTTACAGAGTGTCAGCTTGTGACTCACTTGAATCAAATGTTCATCAAGGAGACTTAGAACCATCTTCACCATCTACTCCAGCTGGTGCAGAGGATTAATTTTAAAAAACAGTGAAACTATTCAAATGCATGTCAATCTTGACCTGGAAGAGTTGTTGAGAGAATCAGAAGGGACCTAGAGATTCTCTAGTCCAGGGGCTCTTAACCTGGGGTCCATGGAACCCCCCAGAAGGTTCATGGATAGATGGTGGTCTGAGGCCTTAGATGGGAAAAAAAAAATACAACTTTAATTTCTTTTTTTTTTTTTGCCTTTTGCAGGGGGGAATGCAGTGCAGTTGGGGTTAAGTGACTTGCCCAAGGTCACACGGCTAGTAAGTGTTTAAATGTCTGAGGCTGGATTTAAACTCAGACCCCCTGACTCTAGCACCAGTGCTTTATTCACTGCACCACCTAACTGTCCCACAACTTTAATTTCAAGTACAACCTATTCATTTTAGAAATTAATAAACTGAGGCCAGAATGTTGAATTGTTCAAGATGAAATGGGTAATAAGTGGCAGAACCCAGATTTGAACCCAGTGAATCCAGTGTTCTTCCCACCACCATAGAGCCTCCTATGTAATGTGCACAGAAGTAATTAGCACAATTTCACAAAGCAATGCCAGGAATCAGCATCACCATTTTTGTGTTACTATTATTTCTCTGTTGTACCAACATCCTTGGAGAAGCAGAAGGGAGCCACACAGGGCTCTTCATCTTCCTTTGTTTCATTGGTTACCATGGTCAAAGAATTCATCTGCCAGTAGCCTTCCTAGTGATGATGGTTGTATTCCTACTTAGCCTGGCTGGTCTTTGGATGATAAACACTGCATCCATCACAGACTCCATACCAAAGCCTATCCAATTTGGTTGGACCTCAAAACTTGTTATATGAAGGCATAGCCTTTAAGGACCCACCTCTATGCTACCAGAGTAGGGCTTTAACAGAGACAATAGCCTCAAAAAAAAAACTGGCCCTAAAACTGTAAGAAACTGAATTTTCTAAGCTTGGTTCCGTAATCTGAATATGATCTAAGTATTTTTACACAATGTTTTCTTGCTCTCCCTTTCTCCTCTGCCCTCTTCCTTTGCAGGGGCATTGAGATATTTGAATGGGGAAAAGCAGCACATTCCTCAGTTCTAACATCTGCTCAGACTATACCCTAGAGCTTCCAAAAAAAATCCAGAGACAAATGAAGGACATGTTCTACCAGACCCTGGAGAAGGAGGGAGAAAATAGCTAAAGCCTAGAGCTGACAAAGTGAAAAACATTCACCATACCAGCAATCTCTTGAGAAAACCTTCTGCCTTGCCTCAAGAGACAGAGATAATGGAATATAAATGCAAACCCCCTCTTTCTGCAACTCTAATTGGAAAACAAGTCTTAAACTCTTAGCTCAGAGTAAAGAATCCCAAGAAGGAGTTTCACCCAGCAGGTAAGGATGACCTTTCTCCCTGGATCCTTCCAAATGTATTGAGAGCAGAGTTGAAGCAGCTACCCAACGTCACATCCCAGCCAGCTTGGCGACCTTGTGGAAAGCACATCACCTGTCTGGGCCTCAGCTTACTCCAAACTAAAATGAACGTTTCCCTAGAGCCTAGACCATTCCTTAGGTCCCACGTCCCTTTCAGTCATAACCGTCCACGTTCTAGGTTTTCCGATCCTTTTTGGCTCTGATATTCTTATGTTCTCTCTTCTAAGGTCGTTCCTGGCTCTAATCTAAGGTCCTTGCTGGCTTTGACCTGCCACGTTCCAAGGCAGTTCTGACATGCTGGACATCTATTATATATCAGCGCTAATGCAAGGAAATACGCTATGAGTTGTGTGAACAAATACAGCGTGAAATTAGCAGAAATGAAAACAATTATACCTGAAGATTACAAGGATACACACAACATCAACTGGGGGGGAGGGGTGCTAAATTCTGAATCATTTTAATGGCTGCTGTTGGTTTTTGGAAAAAGACAGTGAAAGCCAAACTCCCTAACCTCAGTAGAGAAGGAGGGACTAGGAGGAAGACCGTTGTACGCATTGTAGAGGCTGTTTTTCCTAGGCTGCTTTCCTAGTTGGTAGTGGTGGATCTCCAGAAATTACTGGGATGTAACGACAGAAGAAAAGCATCAGGAGAAGTGACTTTTTAAAAAATCAAATCAGATGTAGCTGACTTCAAAAAGTAAAAACAAAATTGCGGGCATCAATAAACAAATCTACCTTCTCCGGGCTGAGGCGGGGCTGAATTACTCAGCAACAAAGGTCGCTGTTCGGTGCTCCCAGAACCTCACTAATAGACCCACAGAGCGATCTTGATGGAGCCGTGAGACACAGTAAGCAGGAGCGTTACATCCAGAGGACCACATGCTGGGTGAAAGCCATCACCAAGTGCTGGGGAGTCGAGGAGTTGGCTCATCTGAATTAGATTGTGAAGGGATGGAAGCTTGTCTTCACTGATCCCTCGCCCACCAACATCCAGTGTCCTGATGCTACACCAAGATGCCCATGGCTGATTCGGACAATGCTCCATCTAGAAACACCAGGGAGAATCCCCTTTGCGTTGTAGAGAGCATTCAAACCTTGGAGCCATAAGACCCTGGTGGATGTTTAGTTCTTTCTCTTGCCAGCAAAGTCCCTTCATCTCTGGGCCTCAGCTCCTTTGTCCACATCACAGGGATAAAAGTAGCTTCCCTGCTGACCTCATAGGTTTATAAGGACAACGTCTTATAAATTGCTGAGTAATATAGAAAGTTAACACGATTGATATTTTTAAAAATTGATGTGCAGTTGGATGGTGAAGCCCAAGAGAGGATCTTTCAGTATAGGTAACCAATAACAATGATAACAATCTAATAGCTCCTTAAGGCTGGCAAAGCACTTCCCATCCATATATTTTTTCATTTGACCAGATGTTGGACAGATGCTGCAAATGGACAATGAGCCAGGCCCAGAATGGAGTAAGAAGAGGAAGAGAGAAGGCAGATGGTCTGGGAAACCGCGCAGGGATTTTAATGACACCAATCTCCTCCTTGGGACAAAGGTCCATTTTTTAAAAGCAATATTCTTCAAGTGAGGCACATAGTAGGTGCTGAATTAATGCTTGTTCTTTCAAAAAAAAAAAAAGAGTTTTCCCCCCACATAAACACTTATGCTTCTCTTTTGCCAGAAACAAAAACTGCATAACAATAGGTGTCTCCCTTTTTTGCCTTAACTGTTGAAAAGCTTCAAGAACCCAACTGTGTCCAGTTGGTCTATGATAGGAGCATGGATCTAGTTCCCTGTTTCCTTTTGATGGCATCTCTTCAGTTTTATCTGAAATCGTGGTGAATTTGTGTTTTATGTTCATTGAACAGCATGCAAAAAGTCTTCAAAGGAAGAGAGGGAGAGAAGAAGGGGAAAAAAATGACAATATGAAGGAGAGAGGGAAGAATAGAGAAAACTGGAGGAAAGGAAAAGGAAAGGGGGAAAGGGAGGGGAGGGAAGGGAAGAGGAGGGGAAAAGAGGGAAGAGAAAAACTGGAGAGGAGAGGAGAAGAGGAGAGGAGGAGAGGGAAGGAGAGGGAAGTAATGATAACAGAGATGAGGAGAGGGAGGAGGAAAAAAAAGGAGAATAAATGTAGCTTAAATTTTTCTCATTTTTTCCAAGAGATGGAGAGCTGACCTCAATGGTCACCAGTTTAATTGTATTCCCAGGCACCAAGAGACCACCACTCACTTTTCATTTAGTAAAGAAGAGTGATCCTTCTCATTTAACTGTACTTAATTTTTTTTTTATGCGATACCTGATCATCCCTAGGTCTTCTCCATTCAGATCCACCATCTTCAGAACCACCATTTCCTTATCCGTGTTGGCAGAATATCTAGTCAATTAAAGAGAGTAAATGATCAGCTCAGCCAGTTTTCCTTCTTGAAATGAATGGCCCAGAGTTGCCTTTCTCCTGCCTAAAAGAGATGAATGTCGTGTGTTGATCATTGTGTTTCTGAAGATCTCACTCCACAAGTTGTGATGAATGACCATAGTATTGATGTCTGCAAGCAGTAAAGAAACACTGTTTCCTGGTGTCATAGCTACATTTGGTGTAGAAAATTGGGTTTGACTTAAATCTTGAAGGAAGAGATAGATTCTATGAGGAGGGGGTGAAGAGTGTTTTCCAGGCATGGGAGGTAGCCTGAGCAGAGATGTAGAGATTGGAGATGTAATATCATGTGGAAGGAAGAGATAGAAAACCAGTTTGACTGGACTACAGCATGTGGAGAGGGGGAAGATGTCCACGGAGGCTGGAAAGATGGGATTGGAGCCAAGTTATGCAGAGCTTTAAAAGCCAAACAGAGGAAGCTTCATGTTATCCTAGATTCAATAAAGTGTTTATTATATGATCAGAAGTTAGTTTATTTTTTAAATCATTCTAGTTTCCACATTTTCCTCCTCACCTTTCTCTCTCAGATAGTGGATTCTGCAGGTAAGAATAAGGACTCCGGTTGATCTGGGCACCTTCCACATTCCCTTTATTGATAAAGATTTTGCCTGGTTTCAAATTACTATGTGCCATATCAATGCTCTGAGGATGTAAAGGAGAAGACCTTATGTTAGCAACAATGGAAAAATAATCATAGCTCACATTTCCATAACACTTTAAGGTTTGCAACAACATACTTTGCTCTCAGAACAGAGGAAGGGGAGACAGGGCAGGTCTTCTTGCCTCCATTTTATAGATGGGGAAACTGAGGTCCAGAAGGCTTTGAGTAACCTCACCAAGATCACACAGCTAATTAGTTGCAGTGCAGGACATCTCCAACCCAGATCCTCTGATGCTACAGCAGTTCTCTTCCTAGTGGTTCTCAATCTTCCTAATGTCACAACCCTTTAATACAGTTCCTCATGTTGTGGTAACCCCCAACCATAAAATTATTTTCATTGCTACTTCATGAAGTAGTTAAATTAACTAGACCAAGTACTGTCCTCATAATAAACCTGGGAGGTTGGGACAATAAATGGGACTATCTGCATTTTCTGGAGGAGGAAACAGGCTCAGGAAGATGAACTGATTTGCACAGGGTCACAGAGATAAAGTATTGAGGAAGGGACTGGAAACCTGCTTTACGTGGCAGCTCACCGTGCTCACTTCAGTATGTGAAATGCAAAGAGCGCTAACCATCGGGCACTAAGCAGTGCTCAAAAATGAGGCATGACCAAGAGAATAACCTGCATGATTAGGGTATTCAGCCTCAGGACATGATTCCCAAGCAAGCCGCCATCCTGTCACAGGCACACCCATGCATATACACAAGCACACATACATACACACACACACATATATACACACACAGAGACATACATACACACACACTCACAGAAACACACACATACACATGCTCCGTATTTTCCAATAAGAACTAAGTTCCTTAAGGGTAACAACAGTCTTGCTTGGTTTTATTCTTATCTTTGGTGTTTAGCATAGTGTCTAGGTAGGGAAGCCACCACATGCAGCCTTAAGGTCCCAGGTTCCCCACCCCTGGTAGCATATACTAAGCTTTTATTTAAAGTTTACTCTCTCTCCCTGTATCTCCCCATCTCTTTACCTTTCTCCATCTATCCATCATCTGTCTTTCTAGCTATTGATCCATTAACTACCTATCTTCCTTCCATTTACCTTTTCAGTTATCTACCAATCTACCTATATATCCTTCCATCTATTTATCCATCTTTTCATCTACTTACCTTTCCATCTACATCTGAAAGATCATGCGGCTTTATTAGTTCCTTCAGCAATTAATAAGATGTTGTTATGTCATCAAAATGGAGCCCTCAGAGGTAAGAAGTTAAAATACAATGAAAATATTGGAGACTTTTTTGTAATCACCCAACTACTAT
The DNA here is from genome assembly GCA_028646515.1 of Pseudochirops corinnae. Classification (NCBI taxonomy): domain Eukaryota; kingdom Metazoa; phylum Chordata; class Mammalia; order Diprotodontia; family Pseudocheiridae; genus Pseudochirops; species Pseudochirops corinnae. The sequence continues at coordinate 198,181,006 of CM053589.1, forward strand.
GTTTTTAATGGTAAGGAAACCCTACGGTAAAGAAGCTTGCTGTCCCAGTATAATTCTGGGTCTGGTCAGGAAGACTTGAGTTCAAATCCAGCCCAGACATGTACTAGCTATGTGACCTTGGGCAAATCACTTAGCTTCCATTTTCCTTATTTTCCTCAGCTGTGAAATGGGGATAACAACATCCGCCTCCCAGGGTTTTTGTGAGGGCTCAATGAGATAACAAGGATAAAGTTCCAGAAGGCACTGTGTAAAGGCCAGCTATCGTCCTGATCAGTGTCTTTCCTATAACGGGACCCCAAGAGCCATCTCGTCCAAATTGCACCGGAGCAGAGTTCACCCTACAATATTCCCAAGTGGTCATCCAGTCTTTGGAAAAAGGTGGTGAAGAACTAGGAATGGAACCACAGAGTCATGGCCAATGAGACTGGGCTTGTGGAGCCTGGAGAGGAGAAGGTACAGAGGAAGATGGCGACTGTGCCTGAGCACCTGCAGGGCTGTCCCGGGGAAGAGTAATTAACAGAACTTGTTCTAACTGGACTCCAAGGCTGGAGCTATGGGCAAAGAGCAGAAGGTACAATGAGGCAGATTTGACATAAGTTAGAGCTTCCTAACAATTAGATGGGGAGATGGCATGGGCTGTGATTTCGTCGGTTTCAGGAGCTGCCAGTGTAGGTCAGAACTGCAATTTCTTGTCTTAGAATTGCCTAGAACAGCAAGTGAATGAGTGAATGGTCCAAGAGTCACATGGCCAGTAGGTATCAAAGGCAGGATTTGAACCCAGATCTCCCTGGTTTCAAGGCCAGCTCTCTATTCAATATACTAACTCGCCTCTCAATGACAATTGGAATCATTCACAAATGGAAGGGCTTGGCTCAGTTGGAAGCGAGTTCTCCAACATTAGAAGTCGTCAAGCATAAGCTGAAAGTCCCCTTGTCAGGGCTGTTAGAGAAGGGATTTCTGGATTAGATGTGCAGAAGAGCTAGCTCTAATGGTGTCTTGCACAGAGTGCTAGATGAGTAAGTAAAAGAAGCTCTTCTTTGCTTCAATTCTTACCTGGCCTTAATCACTGCATGGGTGTTGCCTCAGTCAAACTAACACCTGTTAAAGACCTTAACTTAAAAAGGCCAAGGTCCCCCACTGCATCCTGAGCCATCTCCAGTCATCCAGATCTAGATGTGGCCACTGGACCCAGATGGCTCCAGAGGTTTAAGTGAGGCTGATGACTACACAGCTTTGCCTCACTTAAATCCAATTCACTCGTATGTCATGGCATCACCTTCCTGATGTCATGGCCCTCTTCCAGAACAAAGGACAAACAACAACCATAGCTGGATTTGCAATCATGTCCTAGTGCTAGACTCAGATCCTATCACTAACACTAGCTGTGAGACCTTGGGTAAGTCACACTTCCAACCTCAGTCTGTTCATCTGAAAATGAGAGGGCTTGGAACAGATGGCCTCCAATGTCTCTTCATCTGGAATCTCATGCTCTGGTGACTCCCCTGAGGTCTCTTGCAATTCTAAGAACCTGGGGGTTCCTCACTACCTGCTCTCTCCCCACAGAAGTGCACCTAGCCTTGGTTTCAGAAGCTGCATGGAGGAGAGGAAGTGGGGAATGGACCACCGTCCACAGACTAGCTGCCATCACCCAGGAATGAGAAAGGAAGCCCTCTCATCCGGTTCAGAAGGAAGGACCCAGGCCCACCATGTTCACTCCTTCCTCCCTCTCCAGGCTCCTCGGCTAACTTGCCATCCTCCAGGTCCCTATGCCCTCTCAGCTCCCCTCCCCATTGAAATATAAGCTCCTTGAAGGCAGGGGCAGATTCTTTATACTTGTATTTGCATTCCCAGCAAGTCTGATGTGTAGCGCCTGCTTTTTGGTCAGTTGTGTCTGACTCTGCATGACCCCATGGACCAGAGCATGCCAGGACTGGCCATGGGGTTTTCTTGGCAGAGATACTGAAGTAGATTGCCATTTCCTTCTCCAGTAGATCAAGGCAAATAGGATTAAGTGACTTGCCCAGGGTCATGCAGCTAGTAAGTTTCTGAGGGCAGATTTGAACTCAGGTCTTCCTGACTTCAGACCCAATGCTCTAACCACTGAGCTATCTAGCCTTAGTGAGCACTAAGAAAATGCTTGTTGATTCCTGCCCTTTGGACCTGGCCTCTGCTTATCTGTTTATGAGATAAGTAACAGCCTCATAATTCATATCTGTAATCTAACTTAGCCAAAGCCTCCAAGTCTAGCTCGGTTTAATGAGTAAGTCCCCTCTCCCATAACAGCCTACCTTCAGCCCACTACTCCAAACACAAGCAGGAGGAGCAGAGTCAGGGGACCTGGGTTCTAATCATGCTTTGTCACTCACTAGATGCGTGGTCCTGGGCTTCAGTTCCCTTATCTAGAAAAGGAGTAAGCTGGCCTAGGTAATCTCTCAGCCTTCCCATACCCTTCCCCCACTTCAGGGATGGGTCAGTGATTTCATTAGTGTGGGGAACTTCCAATATGGAAACATCTCTCCACCTAATCAGATCAGCAGCTGCCTCTTGCTTAAAGTCTAGGAAGAAGAAGGCTATGGTGGAAAGGACAGAGAAGGGGACCTGGGGTAGGGCTGACTGGCAGCCCTTCACCTACCTTCATGATGCCATCCACAATGAACTCAAAGGTCCTTTGGCTAAATCCTAAACTGGAAAGCACAAAGATGGTATACTGGAAATAGCCAGCAGGCCCTGAGTGTGTGTGCGTGCCACTCAGAACCACGTTCTCCTGAGTGTACAGGTCACCATATTTACTCTGCAGTCTGCTCAGCACCTGCAAGGGCAACAGATCACAAATGAACAGCTGTGGGGATTTTTAAAGTTTACAATCCTGACCCCCAAAACTTAAAATCCTGAAGAGGGCCTCCTTCCCTTTGCTGTGCCTCCTGCTAGCTGGCATTCAGCCCTGTTCACAAGGGAACAAAGTTCCTGAATCACTGGGCCCAGAGGTACAGTACCAATAATCCTGGAAGCTCCTCTCTCCAGGGGCACCAAGGGTTACAAAGTGCTTTCCTTACATAAGCCTGGGAGCCAGAAAGGATCACTGGTCATTTTCCAGATGAGGACATTCTGGCACAAGACAATGAAATGGCCTGCCCAAGATGACTGGGGTCAGGGCTGGCGCCCAGGTCTTTGGACTCCCAAACCAAGGCTCTTTACACTGCATCACCATACCTCTCCATGGTCACACTTTTCATCAGCCAGCCAACAGAAGTTAATGAAGTCTCCTTGGGCATTTATACTCAGAAAGATTGAAAAACAACAAACCAGGGTAGAAATCGTCCTGGCCCAAGCAGGAGAGGTCTAGCTACATGAGGCACATTAGCCAAGATGGGGTGGAGAAGTCAAGATCAATTTTCTACCAGCCCTGAGTTGATCTTGGTTTGGGAGTCCAAAGCATTTGTTAAACACCTGCTGTGGCCAGGTCCTGTGTTGGGCTCCAAAGATAAAAGTCCAAAGTGAGGCATTCCTTGCCTTATGAAGGTGAGACAATTCTGTTGGTTAATGTTGAACCCAATTTTTCTCAAAGGATTTTAAACCATGTAAGACCTGAAGAAGAAAGTGGTGCCAGGTGTATACCTTTTTGACTCTTCAGAGTCAAGCATTATAGATGGATGGATGATTGGATGGAAGGATGGATGGAAAACCAACAAAAAATAACCAAAATGCTGGAAAGAAAAGAAAGAAAGAACCTAAAAATCCATGAAAACTGGAAATTCACCAATCCTTGAAAAGAGGGCTCCAGAGATGTCAATCCCAGGTTCCATGAGATAAGGGAGCAAAACAGCCAGGGATTATTTTCTGTTTCTTTGTTTTTCAATTTCAGTACTTTCAGGTATTGGAATATTCTCCTGTTGGCTCCAAAATTGGCATCATGCATAAGGAACATTTTCTTTATGATGATGCAGTTCAACAACTTGAGGGAGACTTTGCCAAGAGTCCTGAAGCTGCAAAATCCTGTATGAGGATGATTATATAACTCACGAGCAGTTTCTGCCTTGGGAGACAGAATGAGGAGAGATTCCTTGTGAGCACAGGACTCTGAGTAAGGAAAACATTGCTTGCCTAAATGGTCCAGGTTGAGTGTGAACCTATTAGAATGAAAGGACTTAAGAGTCCTAACACTAGACTTGAAGAGAAAAGACCTGTGCTCAAGGTCATAGAGGAGCTGTCCAACCCGGAAGAAGTCTCCCTTTTCTTCCCTCGAAAAGAAAGGATGGTATCCTCATCTTCTCTTTACCTAGACATATGAAGCCCTTCACAGTGTGACTCCAACCAACCTTTCCAAGACATCTCACAAACCTTGGTATTCCTGTCAAATAGCCTGCTCACTCTTCCGGCTCCAATTCTTCACCTGTGTCCTGGCTGTAATCCCTCATGCCTGAAATATTCTCTCTTCCAGTCACCTTCCTAGAATCCTTAGCTTCTCCCAAGGCTCCACCAGGGTGTGTATAAGATGACTGAAGACAGGACAGCCTCCTTAAGGGTCAGCTTCTCTGTAACAACCCCAGTATGAGGTATGCACGGGGTGGTATGCACAGGGAGGGAAGAAGAGTGGTGGGAGAAAGGGAGGGCATCCTGCGCAGCACACAAATGTTTACTTCATATTGAGTGGAGCTAATTTCCTCTTCCTCACATATTTCACTGCATGCAGAAGACTTTGTTCTTCATCTCCTGTACCAAGGGGCAGATTCAGTCTTTTTCAACTACTCACTCATCCACTCAGTTATCAGTCTGTCCTGCCCACTGACCACAGAGGAGGGAAAACTCCTGCTGAGGGACATTTTTGGCCAAATCTATGAATATATTCCCCAAATGCTCCAAATGGAGGCTGTAAACCATCTTTGTAAGACTGTAAAACATAGGATGATGGTGCTGCATGCCCCTTAAAAATCATCTAAGCCAGTGCCATCATTTTACAGAGAAGGAAACTGGGACCAAGAGAGATGAAAGAACTTGGCCATGGTCATACTGGAACAGAATAGAAACTAGGGCTCATTCCTCATTTTAAATTTTCTTTGCAAATTTAACTATAGTTTGCAAACACAACCCTTTCAAGTCTCTCTCCATTCCTCTGCCTCTGCCTTCCAGCCTCCCTCACCAGAGGCAGCCAAAGACAAATACTCCTTCTGGTCCTGCTTCTTAGCCATACTGGCAGTGCCACACGGGGAGGGTAACTTAACCTCCTAGTTCCCCTGAGCACTTCTAAAACTATGAGTTACAGAGATGACACCTCCCTGCAATGGAAAGGGGCATTTCCTCATAAGGAATGACTTTCCCACAAAATCACCGGTCTGGCAAAAAATAAATAGCTAAAAGGGTATGGAGATGGCTGATATTCTTGGAATTCTCCAGAACTGGAAGAATTCCCCACCTCAGAAGGTGCTAAGCTCCTTTTTGCTCCTGAACATAACACTGCACCATCTCTTGAATCCAGCATTTTCTCAAGCCTAGGATCCTCTTCCTTCTCATCTCTATCTCCTGCTTTCCTAACTTCCTTCCTGTCCCAGCTGAACCCTAACCTTCTGCAGGAAGCCTTTCTTGATTTCTTCTTCATCCTGGTGTCTTTCTTTTGTTCATGAACTCCAGCTGATTCATTCTTTTTATATCCAGGTCAAGGCCTGTTTATTTTTGGTTTTGTATCTCACACACCTAGAACAGTGCCTGTCCCACAGTAAATGCTTACTGATTGGATGATATGAACCATGTGCATACTTAGACTCACACAAGTGTCTCCCCAATTTGAACATAAACTTGAAGGCAAAGACTTTCATTTTCATCTTTATATTCCCAGAGCTTAGAACCATGTTTGGTGTGTTAGAGACACCTAAAAAATGCTTATTAATGGATTTATTGGTGTAATGGTAATGGGATTTGAAGATCTTCCATGCCCCTTTCATTGGCAAGCAAACAGGTACTTAGCACCTTGTTTCAAGTTCATGATTGTGTCAAGTATTAAGATCCAGAACTTGTGAATCCCACAGCAGATGAACTTGCTGATGTAACAGGAAGGGGCAGAACAGAGAGGAGCTAATACCATATATAAGGAAAAGCCCAAGCTAGAGAGCCAGAACTTCTTCTGAGAGCTGCTGAGAACTTCTTCTGAGAGCCAGTCAGAACTTCTGGGAATGAGAACCACTAGAAGCCAGAACTGCTGGAAGTGAGCAGCATGGAGGCTGAGGAGCTGCTGCAAGTGAGGAGAGGAGGATCCTTCTTTGAGGGAGCCTGTTTTGTTTTGAAGGCTTGGGAATGTGGGTGTTTTGCTGTATTGACTATGTGTACCAACTTCGTGGTTACTATAATGACTGACTTTTTGGTTTGGGGACTCAATTTTCTGGTATTTGGATAAATGCTTTGGTTCTGCCCTCCATGTGGAAAGCCTATTACATTTTGTGATTCACAACTACACTAGCATTTTCATAGCCACTATGGGCACTGTGGATATCACATTGCTGGTACATTGTTAGGTGTTTTGAAGCACTCACGATGTGTCTGTAGTAGGATAAGTGTCTACTAAAGTCCTTGTCAAGAGATTAGATTAGTTTATTTGTTTGTAAGCTATTCCTCAGATTTGGTTGGTCTAGAGCAGGGGTGTAGAACTCAAATAGAAAACTGAGGGAAGCATTAACCCTACATAAATATCCCTACTGCTGCATATTGTCTTAGAAAACCACATATTAACATTATCTATGTTCTATTGTATTGCAAATTATTATTTAGTATTATATTCTATTTTTATTTATTTTGTTAAATTTTTCCCAATTACATTTTATCTAGTTCAGACTTCATTTCATTATGGGCCACATAGAGCCAGTAGGTAACTTTGTTTGCCTTCTGGTCCACAGGGCCAAGGATCACGCCGCTGGGACAGTTTCCCCATTTCTTGAAAGCACAGAAGAGGCCAGCCCTTAAGAACTCGGAAGCCCTAGGCTTTGGTGGGTGTCACACGGTCATGCTTGTCACATCCACAGCAGAGAGGCTGTGCATGGAGATGCGGGTGCCACAGCCCCCTGGACCAGTGCTGTACTCTTGCTGAGCATCCTTTCCTTGCTATGGCTCAGTAGAACTCTTTGGCTACCTGTTAGACAGTCTGTGCATGTCTCACGTCTCATGGAATCTGGTTCCCGAGAAATGCCCACTCATACCTGAACTTGGTCTAGCTTCAGTTTGACAAGAAACCCTATGGATAAATGATGTGCTCATTTTCCTTTTCCCAAAGCGGGGATATTCTCTTACCTCCAGTCTGACTCGCTGGGACACCATGCCAATGTCAATGCTGACAAACACCACTCGCTTTGAGGCATCTGGTTCAGCCAGGACAAACGCCCTGCTGTAGAGTCGGGTGAGAATCCCACTAGCTGTCTGGCCTGACTTGGCATAGCCCATCTGGAGAAGAAGACAAGCAAGTTACCCACACTTGGGAGACCCAAAGAGTCCCAGAATCCAGATTTGGGTGGGAGCCCAGAGACCACACAGCCCAACCACCTGAACGTGGATCCCCCATCTCCAACAAAGGCTAAGCTGGTCCTGCTTGGAGACACCAAAATGTGAAATTCACTGACTGCTGAGGTGGCCATTCTGCCTTTTAGAGACAGCTCTAGTTGGGAAGTTTTTCTTTAGGTTAAATCTCTACATCTCCTACTCATTGTTCCTGGTTCTGCCTTCCAAGGCCAAGCACAACAACTCTGGTCCTTTCCTATGGGAGCTCTTCAAATATTTAGGAACATGTATCTGGAAGAGACTTTAGAGGCCATTGGGTCCAACTTCCTCATTTTACAGATTCAGAAACTGAGGCACAGAACATCACATGGCTTTCATGGGATCATGTGGTTAGTGAGACTCTAAAGCAGGATCTGAACCCAGGTCTCCCCAGCCCCAAGCCCAGCACTCTATCCCATACACCATGCTGCCTCATGTTGCCCCACACATCTTCTCCTCTCTGGATCAAACATCACCAATTCCTTCATAATGATCCATGCGAGGGACCATCCACACTGATTATGCCCCCACATAAATCCACCCAAGACAGAGCAAGGTCAGCTGTCTAACCCCCCTCTCAAAATATATGACAGTACCCAGGTGGTACCCAGGTCACCTGGACACACTTTTTTATCCCTAACTAATGGTGCTCTCTCACATTCCGTATGCCCAGGTCCTGTATAGCATAGGCTGCAACCAGCAAACTCTGCAGCATAGAGAGTAGAGTGTAAGCAGGGAGAGAAGGCTGCTGAAGTACCTAGTCACCTCCCAGAGGCAGTGTGGTGCAATGGACAGACCACTGGGCTTAGAGTCAAGAACTGGCTCTGAATCTCATCCCAGACACTTCTGGCTGTGTGACCCTGCACAAAGCACTCTACCTCTCTGAGCCTCAGACAGACCAACTGGGTTGGGCTGTGCAGTCTCTGAGCTCCCATCCAAATCTGGATTCTTTGGGTCTCCCAAAAGAGGCTTCTTCTTCTGTAAAAGGGGAATATTTAAAGCCCTTGCTTCCCAGGGCTTTTGTGAGGAACAGATGAGATCACGTCTACAGAATGCTAACGAAATGCCAGCTATGTTTTTTTATTGTTATTATTGCCAGTCCTGTGGGGATTTAAGTTCCTTCAAACCTGTCTCAAGTACCACCTTTAACATGAGGCCTTTCCTGATTCCTCCCTTCAGGGTCTCTCCACCCTTGTCATCTTGTATCTATCTCATATATACATGTGCCCCCACTGGATAGAAGGAAAACTCCCAGAGGTCAGGGACTGTTCATCTCAGTCCCTCAGTTCATCTCTGACACCTGGCAGATGCAGAACCTGGCACCCAGGAGGTTCTTACCAGATGCTTATTGATTTTTTGATGTCCTGTGGCCATTTAGATGTGACGGTGGAAGATGGGTTGACTTTTCAAGGAAATCGTTGGTGGATAAAAGATTCTTCCACCTTTACATTAACATTTAGATCTATTTCTATGCAGAAAGGGCTGTCTCCTCATCAGAGGTCTCAAGCAAAATCTGGATGACCAGCTGTCGGGGATGCTCTAGGGAGGGCCTCTAGATGGCTATGTAGTTCAATGGAGAGAGCACTGGTCCAAGAACCAGTGAGACTGGAGCTCCAATTCTGACTTAGATGATTCCTAACACTGTGACCCTGGGCAAGACACGTGGCTTCTCTGGTCCTCAGTTTCCTCCTCTGTAAAATGGGAATGATAATAGCACCTACCTCTTAGGATTGTTGCAAGGATCAAATGAGACACATAAAGGACTTTGCAAACTTTGAAATCCCATATAAATGCTGGCTGTTATTATTATTGTTGTTGTTGTTTTTATTTATTATTACTTGGGACCAGACTGAATTCAATGGCCATTGAGATCCCTTCCAACTTGAGAACTCTGGGATTAATCTGTCCACTGTGATAGATATCAGTGAAATAAAAGAAAAGGGGAGTTCTATGTGCTGGTTACAGTTACAGGCTTTGCTAGAGGTTCCCCTGAGCCCTCTACAGAGAGTTCTAATACAACATCCAACAGCAGGTCCAACTTGGCTAAAAATTTGGGCCTGATGACAGACTATGTCTACCTCTCAAGGTCTAGCCCATCCACATTTGGAGAGGCATCACTCAGTTTGCCAGAGTAATGAATCTTTTTCAGCCCCAGTAGTGTCCCCTCTCTGTAGAGAGGCAGAATAACCCCACCAACAAAGTCAGATCCTGTGTCATTGCATTGAGTCTGCAAGCAGCCCAGGGCATTCCTACCAAGGGGATGTCTGACACTTGTCCTGTGCAGTCAGCTCGCCCAACACCAATATGGTAGCCACTGAAGTTCTGAAATGGAGAAGGACCATGGGTGACTGGAGGCTGGTAGGTGGGTTGAGGACCTTGGGTCGTTGAAGAATCTTGGGTGGCTGTAGGGCCCTGGGTGGCAAGAGAATCGGGGCCTGTTGAGTATAAATATAGAGCAAGATGTTGCAGGGAACATGCTACAGTGAACATCAAGTAAATATTTCAGCCCTCTCCATGGTTGACTCATGGAGTTAAGACACGCAAGTTATGATTTTACACAATCTCTCACATCAAAGCCAGTCAGGTGGGTGATGACTGCAAGCATCCAAGTGACAATGCAATCTGTCCCTAACTCAGAGCTAAGCAAGGTCTTCTATTTCTTGGATGGGAAATTTTCTTGGATTATTTCAGAAGGGTAACAGAAGGGTACCATGGAGTCAGGCAATCTGGGTTCAGATCCTGGCTCAAACACCTAGGGAGAGTCACTGAATCCATCCTTCCACTCCATCAAAGTAAATCAATTTCCACTTTCCCAGAAAACAATTTGCTAAATCCCACCCCATTTCATTCTCTCTATCAAGCATGGCCCCTCCACAAACCCATCTCTAAGACCTTAAGAGCAACTGTGAACCACATTCTGTAGGATGCTCTCCCTCCCTCCCTGGGGAAGAACAGTTCATGCTCCCGGCACATCCTGAGGTTTACAAACTGATTTCCACACAGCATCTGATAAAGTGGGTAGAGGGAAGTTCTGTGATGCCATTGAGATAAGGAATTCTGAGGGGAGAAACTTCCTCCCAGCCGCTCAGACTTAAAGGGGCCAAGGTCTCCTACTGCATCCTGGGCCATCTCCACTCGTCTTAATCTATCTCTTGCCACTGGACATAGATGGCTCTGGAGACTTGGCACAGCCCTCCCTCGCTTAAATCCAATTCAACCACAAGTCATGGCATCACCTTCCTGAAGTCATGGTCCTCTTCGAGAATGAAGGACGAACAGCAACAACAATGACTTGTAAGTATGTATGTGTGTGACATGACAGGGAGCTGCATGGCTCACCCAGTCCCTATGTGCCAGAGCCAGGACTGGAATCCAAATGGCCTGTCCCTCAATCAACAGGCATTCATTAAGGGCTTTCAATGAATAACAGACTGTGCTGAGTACTCATGACACACACACACACACACACACACACACACTCACACAGTCACACACACACACTCACACACATTCATACACACACACTCACACACACATATTCACACACATTCACACACACGCACACACACACACACACACACACACACACATACCCTGTCTTCAAGGAAGTCACGTTCTGTCAATTTTACCTTTGCAATTTCTCTTGGTCACACCCCCTTCTCTGCTCTGCCTCTGACAGTCCCACATCCTCTCACACCTGAACTATGGCAATAGCTGCTAGGGGGTCTCCCAGGGTCCAGTCTCTCCCCTCTCCAGTCCATCCTCCATTCTACCGCTAAAGTGATTTTCCTAAAGCACAGGTAAAATCATGTCACACACATACACACTTACTCTATAAACTCCAATAGCTCCCTGTTACCTCCAGGATGAAATACAAAGTGTTCTGTTTGGCATTCAGATCCTTCATTCACAACCTGGCCCCTTCCTATCTTTCCTTTTTTTTAAGTTTAATTTTAATTTTATTTTTTAATTACACGCAAACAAACATTTTTTCTATTTTTGTCTAAAATTTAAATACACACTGAGAAAAGAAAAAGAAACACATCATAAACTTAAATATTAAATATAAAACTAGAAAAGGAAAAAATCATGTGCATAGCAGAATACATGAGAGGATTCAAAATATAAAGCAACTAATTTCCGTTTCAAGAAAGCCTATGCAATAAACACTACAAGTTGTGTTGAGTGTTATCCATCTTCTCTTTGCTTTCTTGCAAGTTTTCTTTTCTCTCTGCTGTGCACTGAACAAAAATTTTTAACATTCTTCCTTTTTAAATTTTGAATTTCAAATTCTCTTCCTCTACTCCTTGAGAAAGTAATTTGACATAGATTATGTCTGTGCAGTCATGCAAAACATTTTCACATTTTCCATGTTGCAGAAGAAAACATAGACCAAAAAAACAAGAATAATAAAGAAAGTTTAAAAGTATGTGTTGATCTGCATTCAGACTCCGTCAGTTCTTTCTCTGAAGAAGGATTGCATTTTTCTCTTTTTTAAAATTTTACTTATTTTATCTTGAACTGAAGAATTAAAATAAGCATTTCCATAACATAGTAGAATAGAACAGAAAAAAAAAAGATGATTGCACATGAAATTGTAGAACTATTACATACAACTTACTATTCCTTTTAAATATATAATAAAGTCAAGCAAATATCCCTCCTTTTTTTTCTTCCCTCCCTATACTCTAGAGATGACTACCATTACACACACACATATGTATACACACATACATATATACATACACAAACACACATACACATACATGCATACATATGTATATATACACACACACACATATATATATATATAAAATTATTCTATATATCTATTTATCAGTTCTTTCTCTGGATGCAGATAGTGCCTTCCTTCATATGACCTTTGTAGTTAATTTGGGTGTTTGTTACAGCTAAATTGACTTTGTTGCTCAAAGTTTAAAACAATATAGCTGTTACTATAAGCAACGTTCTCTCTTCATTATTTTATGCAAATCTATCCAAGTTTTTCTAAGATCATCAAACCCATCATTTTTTACAACACAGTGGTGTTCTATCATGATCACATACCACAACTTGTTCAGCCATTCCATAAATGATCAGGATCCCTGCTATTTCCAGCTCTTTGCCATCACAAAGTGAGCTGCTATAAGCATTTTATAACATAGGTTCTTTTCCTTTTTTCTTAATCATCTTGGGAGACAGAATTAGTAGTGATGTTGCTGGGTCAAAGGGTATAAGCAGTTTAATAATTCTTTGGACATAATTCTAGATTGTTCTCCAAAATGATTGGATCAGTTCACACCTCCACAACAGTGAATTAGTGTCACAATTTTTCCATATCCCCTCCAACATTTGTCACTATCCCATTCAATCATTTTAGCTAATCTGGTAGGTGTAAAATAGTACCTCAAAGTTGTTTTAATTTGCATTTCTCTTAACTGATAATGATTTTGAGCATTTTTTCATATGACTACAAATTGTTTTGATTTCTTCATTGGGAAACTGTTTATTCATAGCCTTTGACAATTTATCAACTGGGAAATGACTTGTATTCTCATAGATTTAACAAAGTTCTTTATGTATTTGAGATATGAGACCTGTATCTGAGAAACTATCAATTTTTCCCCCAATTTTCTGTTTTCCTTCTGATCTTGCCTACATTTGTTTTATTTGTACAAAATCTTTATAATTTAATATAAGCAAAATTATCTATTTTAAACCTCACTCTGCTCTCTACCTCTTATTTATTCATAAACTGTTCACCTATCCATAAATCTGATAGGTAATATGTTCCATGTTCTTCAGATTTTCTTGTGATCTCTCTCTTTATATCTAGGTCATGTATCCATTTTGATCTTGTTTTGATAAATGGTGTAAAATATTGTTCTATGCCCAATTTCTGCCAGATGATTTCCAGTTTTCCCAACAATTTTTATGAAATAATGAATCCTTATCCCCCAAAACTTAAGTTTTTACGCTTGTCAAATACAAGGTCACTACATTTATTTGCTGCTATAAACTGTATGTCTATTCCATTCCACTAATCTACCTTTCTATGTCTTGGACAGTACCAGAGAGTTTTGATAATTACTGCCTTATATAGATTAAGATATGGTAAAGCTAAACCTCTTATCTTTACATTTTTATTAGTTCCTTTGATATTCTTGTTTTTTTGTTCTTCTGAATGAATTTTGTTATTGTTTTTTCTAATTCAGTAAGATTTTTTTTTTTTGGTAATTTAATTGGGATGGCATTGAATATATAAATTAGTTTAGGTAAAATTATCATTTCTATTCTATTTCCCTGCCTGCTTATGAAAAATTAATATTTCTCCATTTATTTAAAACTGATTTTAGTTGTATAAAAAGTGTTTTATAACTTTGGAATTGTCTTAGATCATTGTATTGCTGAGAATAGCTAAGTCATTCATGACTGATCATTGTTACAATGTTGCTGTTACTGTGTACAGTGTTTTACTGATTCTACTCACTTCACTTTGAATAGGTTCATCTAAGTCTTAACAGGTTTTTCTGAAAGCATCTCATTCATTGTTTCTTATATCACAATAGTATTCCAACACAATCACATACTACAACTTGCTCAGCCACTCTCCCATTGATGGGCTTTCCCTCAATTTCCAATTATTTTCCACCACAAAAAAAAGCTACTATAAATATTTTTGTACATGTAAGACTTTTTCTTTTTCCTTTATCTCTTCAGGATACAAACCTAGTAGTGGTATTGACCCTTCTACCTTTCCAAACTTCTTTCCTCTTACTCTCCAACATGTACTCTTCCATCCAATGACTCTGGTCTCCTGCCTGTTCCATGAACAAGACCCTCCATCTCTAGGCTCCAGGTATTTGCACTGGATGTCCCCCATGCCTGGCATTCTCTCCCTCCTCATCTCTATCTCCTGGCTTTCCTGACTTCTTCAGGAAGCTTCTTCATTCTGGTGCCTTCCCTCTGTGCCTTGTTTCCTACTCATCCTGTCAATAGCTTGTTCATATATATTTTCTTGCTTGTTGTATCCCCCATTCAGTTGTAAGCTCCCTGAGAGAAGGGACTAGCTTTTACCTTTCTTTGTGTCCTTAGCAATTAATATAGTGCCTAGCTTCTGTTGCTGTTGTTGTTCAGTCATTTCAGTCCTGTCTAACTCTTTGTGCTCCGTGGGGGGAGGAAGGAGAGGTGGTTCTTGGCACTTCCTAACTGTATGACTTAAGCCTTTTTGCCTCAGTTTTCTCATCTGTAAAATGAGCTGGAGAAGGAAATGGCAAATCACTCTAGGATCTCTGCCAAGAAAATCCCAAATAGGTTTGTGAAGAGTTGTATGCAACTGAAAAATGACTGAACAAAGAATTTATTGGGTTGGTGGGGTGGTGGGAGGTTAAGGAGGAGGGGTGGCATGGCTGGACCTCCACTTTAGGAAAATCATTTTAAAGGATGGACTGGAGTGGGGAGAGACCTAAGGCACACAGACACCCCTCTCCCAACAGCTTTTGCAGTAATCCAGGTGTGAGGTGATGCAGGTCTATACCAGGGTGGGGGCAATGGCCAAGGAGAGAAGGGGTTGTGCATATATTTGACATGGCAGGTAGCAAGAAGTACTGAGGAGCCAAAGACGATATCTAGGTTACACATCTGGGTGACTGAAAGGATGCTGGTGCCCTTCACAGTAACAAGAAATTTGAGGAGAAGGGAGGGCTTGGTGGGGAAAATGCTTTTACAGTTAAGACATGAGCTAACTCCTGGAAAGGAAGCAGGGAAACAAAGACCAGAGCTAGACTCGAAAGACAAGTGTTGGGTTGTGTTCTGCCCACTGCTAGCTGAGACCCTGGAAAAATCACCCAAAGCCTCAGTTTCCTTCTGTGTCAAATGCACACAGTACTTTTTGCAAGGTTGTTGGGAAGAAATCATTCATAAACATTCTATAAGGGGTGGCTAGGTGGCACAGTGAACAGAGCACTGGCCCTGGAGTCAGGAGGACCTCAGTTCAAATCTGGCCTCAGATACTTGGCACTTACTAGCCATGTGACCTTGGCCAAGTCATTTAACCCCAACTACCCTCCAAAAAGAAGAAAAATAGCATTCTGTAAAGAAGGGACATTACTATATAGATAATTCCCTTCCATTTTATTCAACAAATATTTATTAAGAGTTTTACTAAGGGAAAGACTGTTAGGTTTTGAGTCAAGAAAGACCTGCCTTCAAATTCTCTTCTGATCCACACAAGGTGGGTGACCCTGGGCAAGTCAGTTGTCCCTCTCTGAACCTCAGTTTCCTCATCTGACACAAAAAGGAGATGCTAATACATACAACAGACGATGGCCAGACTTGGTCACAAACCAAGGTCAATGTTCCTCAAGCACTCACATCTCTTACCAACTGACTGAGATTGTCCCTGGGGCAGCTCTGGGCCATGCTATCTGTGTGCCTCACATGGTTTTGTGAGCAGAGTATTTTGAAAACGTGAGGGTGCAAGTCATTTATGCAGAAAACTCAGGCATGTGGAAGAAAAGGACAATCTCAGTGTCTAAGTACCCTTAAAGGCAGAACAAACTGCCTCATATCATAGCTGAGACAGACCTTGGGCATCATCCATGAGAGGCAGTTTACCCCAAAGGAAGGAGCATTGGACTTGGAGTCAGGAAGTCCCAGATTCGAATCTTGGCTATGACACTTGCCAGCTGTGTGACTGGGAAAACCAGTTCACTTCTCTGAGACTGTAAAATGACATGTACCTCACAGACTCCGGGTGAGAGTCTAAGGTATAGCAAACTCGAATGTACTCTCTAAATGTCAGCTATCCCACTACCCAACCCCCTTATTTTACTGATAAAAAAAACTGAGATCTTAAGAGATGTAGTGACTCACCAAAGGTCACACAAAAGTAAACAACAGAGATGGGGTTGGAAAGCCAAACCTCCAATTCCAAAGCCAGATCTCCTGCCACTCTGCTGCCCACCTAAGTAGTACTTGCCCAGATAATTCCAGTGGGGCTCCCACTGGGTCAGTCCCTTATTCCATGCTCCCAAATCTCCAGGTCTTTCAAGGTCTGATGCTCGGGGACCACCCAAGAGATCTAGAGTAGTAATATGACTTGCCTTTATTGTCTTCTGAGATTCCACTGGTGATGAAGAAGACACAGAGCAGGCCCACTGTGATTGCTGTCATCACCAAAACAAGGAAAATTAAGGAGATCTCCAGGCTGGAGAAGGTGCGCTTGGCCATGGCTCTCTTCCAGAATCACAGCAAGAAAGCAGGGATCAAGATAGGAATGTGGAAGGAAAAACAAAAAAGGAAGTCAATTACAGCCACAAGTCAATAGAACTCCCCACTCCTCTGAGTCTGCAATTCCCAATGGGGCCAGCATCTGCAAGTTAGTGGATTGAGGGGCAGCTAAGTGGTGCAGTGAATAGAGCACCAGCCCTGGAGTCCGGAGGACCTGAGTTCAAATCTGGCCTCAAACACTTAAACACCTACTGACCGTGTGACCTTGGACAAGTCACTTAACCCCAATTGCCCTGCCTCACCCCCTCCAAAATACAAAACAAAAAACAAAAACAAAAAATAATTAGTGGATTGAACGATGCTGTCTGTCAGTTAGCCAATCAATTGCTAGGCGTGTATAAGATCTTACTGTGTGTCGGACACTGTGCTAAGCATTACAGATGCAAAGAAAGCAAATACATGGCCCTGCCCTCAACGAGTTCACATTCTAATGGGGCAGACTACCCAGAGCTTAGCACAGCTCCTGGCACAATAGAAGGCATTTAATAATACATGTTGACTAACAGACAAAAAAAATTCTACATGTAAAATATGTACAGTTTCACTCTAAATATAAAGTGCCCATTAAGCTGAGGATACTGCCAACCCATCACAGATTTTGAACTGGATGAGAAAATAAATGTCATTTTTTGCAAACTTTGGGCTGTGAACTCAAACATGCTCTCCAAATATCAGCTGACTCAATATCCCACCCCCTCATTTGACTAATGAGGAAACTGAGGCACTATGAAATTTGTGGAATTATGTGCATGCTAAGAGTCTCAACCTTCATGGACCACTCAAGCCTGGGAACACGCCTGGTGCTTGAAACCAAGGTAGACAAAACTCTCTTCAGAATGAACCAGATTCAGCTCAAACCAAATCTCATTTACATGTGATCCTTGGTCTAGAGTCCTAATTTAATCACAATCCCATCCCACCCCCAAAAAAAGTGGATGTTGGGGAGGATGGGTTAAGAACCATGAATTCATCATCTCTAAGAAGAGTCCCAACTTGTGCAGAGCAAATTCCCATCACTAAACATCATATCCCCACAAGGGAGGATGTAGCAAGGCTGGGAGAAGTGGGCAATGTAGCTATGACTGCTTAGGACCAGCTTAAGGCAGGTAATCTGCCTATGTCTTTCATATTTCCTTAACTAAAACCCAAGCAAGCTACCCAAGCTGAGTCTGCTTCATCAGTTATACCATAGGAAACCTCTGAAGGAAGTTCTAACCATGATGACATGGGACCTAATCTTACAGAGGAGGAAACTGAGGCTCAGAGAGGTGGCAGAGCTTGTCCCAGACTACACTTGATAGGTGTTGGCCCAAGATTCAGACCCATACCTTCTGATTCCAAATCCCACCCTCAAGCTTGTCTGCCCACCCCACTCCAGTAAAATGGCAGCTCCTTTGGGGTTCTGATCTCTGTATGTCTACTACCTTCCACAGTGCCTGGCATAGAACAGATGATTAATAAATGTTCATTGGATTTAATTAAATTGATCCTCAGTCTGCTGATCTGTAAAATAGGGGTAAAAACAGTGTCTGTGTCAGGACTGTTGTCAGCCCACCACCTTGTAATCTTTTAAGTAGTAGGGGTGTCAGCATCCCTAACAGCACCTGGGGTGGCAAAGAGTTTTTGTTTTACAGATTCCCCTACATTGGCAGGGGATCTCTACCTCACTCTTGTACTTCAAAAGAATCTACTATTATGGGGTTTGGGGGGCTCTGAAGTCATTTCCTTTCTTCCACCCAAAGCTCTCAGAATCCCTACCCAAAAAGAAAGTGAGCTGACCCCCGAATCCTTAGAGGCAGAGGTAAGGAAGAATTACACTTGAGGCATGAAGGACAGCCTATATAAATGCCCAGAGGTGGGAGATGGAATGTCTGTGTAGCCTAATCATTAAGTCCTTGCTGTCCAAAGACAGACCAAGTTAGCCACAGCTCCATCTTTCTTGGTCCCACTTAGAGACTAAGTGGGGATGGACAGAGGTTCAAATCTGTCCTTCCCTCTCCCCATCCCTTAGATGACCTCCCCATACTCCCAGCAGCACCAGAAAAATCCCTTTCCCAGAGACCAGCAGTCTCTTGTGGTGCATGGGGAGTGTTGCCTGAGATGGTTAACGAGCTGACACATATACGCTGAGTGGTAATTGGCAGACATCATCTCTTGACCATCCCTAGTGCACTCAGGCATTGGTGCACTCTGCCCTGGTCAGATCTCCCCTGGAGAACTGGGTTTACTTCTAGGCACTTCCATTTGGGAATGATGTTGGCAAACTAGAGTAAGTCCCAAGGAGGGTAACCAAGAGGAAGAAGGGAGCCTAAATGGCCCATCTGCCGAGGCTTCTAAGCAATATTGTCTCATCTCCACCCCTCTGCACAGGACTCCCCCGGACCTACTCTCTGCCTAGAATGCTCTCCTTTCTCACATCTGTCCCTTAGAATCCCTTGTTCGTTTGAAAGCTGAGCACATGTGCTGCCCACTTTAAGAGGCCTTTCCTTATCTCCCAGTCACTAACAAAACCTTTCCCCAAATTACTCTGTTATGAACCTTTGTATTTATTTATATGACTGCGTTGGTCCTCTTCCAGAACTAAGGACAAATACAGCAACATATGCGCCTATGTGTTGTTTCTCCCAAAAGAATGTAAGATGCTTAGGCACACAAACGGTTCCTTTTTTTTCCCTTTTTTCTTTGTATTCCCAGCACCTAGAACCATGCTGGGGACATAGGAAGTGTTTAAGAAATGTTTGTTAGTTGATTGATCTTATCCTGGTAATTAAAAGAATCGGAATTTGTTTTTTGCCTGGAGAAGACTCAGAGACCACCTGAGAACCCCCTTTAAGTATTGCAAGGTGCTGTCTGTAATATATAGGTACGGATTATATTGTCAAAGTATGAGTACTAGATGTTTGGATCCAGAATCTCAGATTTCCCCAAGACCATAAACTTTTAAAATAATATTTTATTTTTCCCCAATTACACATAAAACAGAATTTTAATATGTTTGAACATTCTTTTTTTCTTAAACTTTGAGTTCCAAATTCTATCCCTCTCTCTGTCCCCTCTACCCTCCTTGAGATGGTAAGCAATCTGATATAGGTCATACCTGTGCAATCACGTGAAATATTTCCACATTAGTCATATTGTTGATGAAAACTTGAAGAAAGAAACAAAAGAGAAAGGAAGGAGTGAGGAAAGAAGGAAGGAAGGAAGGAAGGAAGGAAAGAAAGAAGGAAGGAAGGAAGGGAAAGAAAGAAAGAAAAAAAGAAAGAAAGAAAGAAAAAAGAAAGAAAGAAAGAAAGAAAGAAAGAAAGAAAGAAAGAAAGAAAGAAAGAAAGAAAGAAAGAAAGGAAGGAAGGAAGGAAGGAAGGAAGGAAGGAAGGAAGGAAGAAAGAAAGAAAGAAAGAAAGAAAGAAAGAAAGAAAGGGAAAGAAGGAAAGAAAGAAAAAGAAAGAAAGGAAGAAAGAAACAATACTTCTTGGTTTATATTCAGACACCAAGTATATAAACCTCATGCAAAATCCCCAGCAGTAGCAAAGCCCAAGCCACATACAATAAGATGGCATTTTTCAAAAAGACAAGTGGCCCTGGGAGACCCAGAAACCTGCAGGGGACTCTGAAGGGTCTCCTTGAGCAGGTGGGCTACGAGTGTGAGCCTATGGTCAGCACTGCTTCAATCTTGCTCTTTTCGCACCCACCCCTCTTGCTGCCAGTACTCTGCTACACCGGCCAGCACAGTTGACAGCGCCAAGGCTGCCAAGCCTGCCAAGCCTGCTGAACAGTGCAGAGTCAGAGACTTGGGGATGAGACCTTGGACTCCTGGTTAGGCACAGCCAGGATCCATCTCGATTCTGCCACTTTCTTTTCTAAGACAAACCTAGAAAGACTCTCTCATTAATGCTGGTGGCTGCTGCCACCAGCCACATGTAAAACCACATTGAAAATCTCCAGGCTTCTCCTGGTTTCTGACTCATGAAGAAATCTGAACTAGAGAGCTCCATGCCAAGTCATCTCTTCCTTAATTAGGGAGAGCCATCTCCCAAAAAATCCATGTGGCTAAATTTCCCCAGGCGGCGGAGAGTCAAAAAGACCTGTGTTCAAATCCTGCCTGACCTACTACCTGCTTGATGCTGGGCAAGTCATGTTAGCTCTATGGGCTTCAGTATCTTTTCTGTAAAATGAGGCAGGTGGACACGATGCCCCCTAAGGTGGCCTTACAGCTGTAGATCTAGGCTCTTGCTGCTGGTTCAGAGGTCTCAGCAGTAGTGAGGAAGGCACTACCAATGACCCCAAGTGAGAGATCAGAGCTAGGACCAGAAAGGGGCAGTGGGACCTCAGACTGGACCAAGTCCAGCCTCCTTGCTTCATAGATGAGAAAACAGTCACAAGAGGCAAAATGACTTTCCTGAGACCAAATAGGGAGTAAATGGCAGAGATAGGATTTGAACCCTGGTCCTAAGTCAGCATTTGTTCTGATGTCTCACGCTAAAATCCTACCTGATTTCTCAGGACAGTCAGATGATACAAAGTAGTCACATGATAAATTGAAGCCCCAAAAAAGAAAGGAATCCAACACAAGTGGTTTCCTCACAACAAAGTTAATCTGTGCTCACATTCATGTAACACTTTATGTCCATGTTTTCCTACCCACAGCCCTGTGAGTATTGCGTCCATTTAAGGGATGAAGGGACTGAGACTCAGAAAGGTTGAGTGACGTGTCCTAGATCACACAGAGAGTGAGTGGCAGAGCCAAGACTTGAACCCAGACCTCTTCCTAGCACCAGCCAGCCTAGGACCCTCTCCTCCCCCTCCTTAACCTCCTCTGGTGAAGCCCAGCAGACGTCCTCACCTGAGGTTACTGTCTCTGAGAGCTTGAGAATCCCCCAAAAGCAGGTTCCTAGAAGGCTTTCCTCTTGCCCATTCCACACTACACAGGCGGCAGGTCTCCGGAGGAGCTGGTCCTCCACACAGAGCTCAGGCTTTCCAGAGCAAATGAGATCACTTCGCTGCAGGGCTGGACTGTTCCTCACCGTCCTAAGTCTGAAAGAAGCACAAGATAAGGAGGGGTCGATAACAGGCGGAACTCTGACTTAGCAGGCAGCTTGTTAAGAAGGTGACCTGCAGATGGATCTTGGGGCCCAAGGGAGCTCTCTCCTACTCTTTGCCCAGAGGAAAGGTCCTCAAATGGGTCCCTCACCCATCTATGCCAGTTCTCTTATGAACCCCACTAATAATGAGTAACGGTTATGTATTAGTTATATCCACAGCCTCGCTGGATTCCTACCACAGCCCTGGGAGGTATGTGGTACAGATACTACCGCACCCATTTTACATATAGTTATGAGTGAGGCAGCGTGACATGGAAGAATGGCTAAAGGATACTTTTGAAGTCTGGTAGACCTGGGTTCAAGTCCTGCTCCTGGCACAATCTGGCTGTATGACCCTGGGGAAGGAGCTTAATCTCTCAGTGCCCCAGGCAGCTTTTGAAGGCTCTAAGTCATGGAGGAATGCGTTCCTTCTTTCCTGAAGAACATCTGACCCTGTTACTGCTCAAGACACCTCCATAGCTCCCTATCGCCTCAGAGAGCTGAACACAAACTCTTTTCATGAGTAGCTAAAATCCATCATAGCCTGGCTCCAATTTTGCTTTCCCAGTAGGTTGACACAGCCCGTCATGCATTCTACGTTCCAGCCCAAACTGGTCTACTTGAGGTTCCCTGGACACATCCTTCTATCTCCTGCCTCAGGGCCTTTGGCCAGCCTGTACCCCATGCCTGGAGTGCTCTCCCTCTTCACCTGTTTCTTGGAATCCCTAATTCCGCTCAAGGATAATGAACTCAAGGGTCCCTCCCACAAGGAGTCTTTCTTGAGCCCCGTAGTTGTTAGTGTTGCCCCTCCCCCAAATCGCTTTATCATACATATTTTGGATTTATTTATCTGAATATGTTTTCTTTTCCACCAGTAGAATATAGACTCCATATAGGCAAGGAGTCTTTAAATTTTGCCTCAGTATCTAGCACCATATCTGATAGACAGGAGATGTTAATAAAGGTATCTTAAACTAAAGTGAGATGCTTACCTGCACTGGTGGAGGGATTGTCTACACTGGGAATTTCCTCCAACACTTCCCACATGCCCAAAAGGCAATGGGAAAAGTTCTTAAGTGTGCGCAGCCGGAACCAAACAGAGCCTGAGAGGCCTTCACAAAACCATGGCACTGGAAAGCGGGGAGGACCTCAGGGGCCTCCAGCCCAACCCGTACACCAAAGGAATCCCTTTGGCCACACAGGCCACAGCGGTGACCCATACTCAGCCTGGAGACCTCCAAGGTCTGGCAGCCCCAGACGACAGGGGCCACCCAGTGCACCTTGGGAGAGCATCTCCTGACATCCAGCCCGAGCTGGCCTCTCTGCACCTCTCCCCCTCACTCTCCCACCCCACTCCACCCTCTGGGGTCAGACAGAACAGCAACACAACAGACACAGCTAGCACTTAGATAATATTCTAAGCTCCTTACAAATATTATCTCATTTTATCTTCACAACAACCATGGGAAATAGGTGTTGTTATTGTGCCTATTTTTACAGATCAGGAAACTGAGGCAGTTAGAAGTTAAGTGACTTACCCAAGGTCACACACCTGATAAGTGTCTGAAGGAAGATTTGAACTCAGGTCTTCCTGACTCTGGGCTCAGTGCTCCATCCACTGCACCATTTAGCCACCTCTACCCCTAGCCTGACCCCTTCATTGGCTTTTTGGCTTGAATGTCGGTGTGGGCTGTCATGGAAGAACGTCCCAGTAAGAGGGCTCCCTCATGGAGTGACTAGTCATGGTCACACTGCTGGGGAAGACCAGGACGCTCAACAGAATCCAAGGGCCTTTCACACTCAGGGTCTTTGCCTGAAGATGTTGCCTGACACAAGTCATCATTTCTATGGGGAAAGCGCTGGTAAGCATGGAGAGCATGAATCATTCATTGGGGGGCCTTTGCCCAGGCCTGTGTAAGACTGGGGCCAATGAAGCCCTCTCTGGTGACTTCTCCTGGTGCCAAGGTGACTCTGGCTTCTCAGAGGCTGTGCAAGGGGATACAGGCTCAGACTGATCTGACAAGCTAGATTCACTCCCAATAGTGGCCCAGGGATAGAGGAGTGCCACCAATGAAGGCCAGATACTGAAAGAGGTAGCTAGGTGGATAGAGTGCAAGATCTGAGTTCAAATCCCACCGTAGGCACTTAAGAGTTTGTAACCCTTTATGAACTAGAAAGGCTGATGTGAAATATTAAATTTATAAACAACCATTGAATGAGAACCTGAGTACTAAAACACACTGACAGATTCATGGCTTCATTCACATGGTATTTCCCCTGTTGGTACAGACAGCGACCCATCCTTCCTTCTCATCCTATGGGATCCATCTCTATGCCTTCCCATAAATCATAGGATCATAGATTAGATCTATAAGGGACCTCACAGACTGAGTCCAACCTCCTCATTTTTAAAGATCCTCAGAACAATCTTGAGAGGTGATTATTGTTGCCTTTTTACAAATGAGGAAACTGAGGCTCCAAGATGTTAAGTAATTGAAAGAATCCCAGATCTTAGAAGCCCAAAGAGTCTTGTTTTATCCCTGCCCAACCTTCAGGCAGGACTTGCACAGGACCAATGTCAAGGCTGAAGTAGGATGAGACTCCAAGAGGGCAAACCTCTGGTCCAGTGCCCAGCACTTGCCACGACCCCAGAGACAGCAACCTGTGAGTTCGGAGAAATCCACACACTTGATTCCCATCCACTGAATGAGGCAAGCATCTTTCCCAACCTTCAAATCAAAGCCCCTGGCATAACAAAAGACTTCCTCCCTAATTTGTGTATTAACAAATGAAAACAGAATGTGCTGAATAATGGCGCATTATCACAGATACCTCTGAAAGCATTTGAGCAGCTGCTTCCCCTTTCCCTCACAAGACAGACCAAAGGCAGAGATACACAAACAATCAAAACAGAAAATGGAGCTTCCAGGTAAAGCAGCTCTGAAGAACGTGGAAATAGCCAGGACAACTGTATTGCCAGGAGAACACAGGGAGACATTTGGTCTAACTTGGACTTTTAATGACTGGCAGGCACGAGAATGCTGCAACAGAACTTCAGAACCACGGTGAGCGACAGGGCTAAGAGAAAGACATTGCAGAACTAAGGGTGGGCAAAGGGACAGTGGAACAAAGATATAAAAAGAACCCAAGAGAAACAGGGCAGCAGGATGTAGATATGGTACTTTCACTTGGGATCTCAATTTCATCCAGGTTGCTGGAACTCCTTAAGTGATGCTCTATAAATTTTTTAGAAAACTATGACGAAACTTCAGAGGGAAAGGGTCAAATGATCAGAGATTTAGCACATAAGATCATCACTTATCATAATACCTGGCACACAAATGTTTACTGAATGACCAATTTAGGGAAATGAAGTTTCTCCAGAAGGGAGCTTGTAAGTACTGCCTTGCTAAAGAGACTCAGATACTAGTCATCTCTCTTCTTTCATAAATCAGTTCTTTGGTGAATGTTATGGTTAGCCTGAGTGCTTGCAGGGGGCATTGGAAATACAGGAGTATGACTCTTACATTTCCAGGGAAAACTCTGGGTGGGAGCAAAGTCATATTGATTATTTATTAGAGGCAGACTCTCAAGATTAAACCCAGTCTCTCTGACAGAGAGGTCAGGATCTGACATAGTTTTCATTTGAAATTAAAACTTTTCTAGAAAATATTCAATCTATGGTCCCTGGCAATATAAAGAATAAGCTCTCACTTTTGCTCCCTAACTGCCAAGAATACTCAACACAAGGTAAAGAAATTTAGGGAAATAGCACAAGATCTCAACGCTTCCAAAAAAAATCATATGTCTATAAAATAATTCTAATAGTAACTTACCTGTGTGACCTTCTTCCAAATAAGTATTTTTAAAAAATACTTAAGTAAAGTGCCTTTCTTTCGAACCATAAAAGTATTCTGTATATAGCTATTATTCAGTAAATGTTTGTTGAACTGAATTTTGAATGAGGTCTTTTCAGAAAGAAATCCCTTTTACATACACAGTCTTGTTTTATGCTCACGATAACCAAGTGATCTATAAAATGTAAGCTTCTTGGGTTAGAGACTTTGCATTTTTTTATATCCCCAGTGCTCAGCACAGATCCTGATGTATAGTAGACCTTTAAAATGCTATTCAACTCAAGTATTAGCACCTACTTTGTACAAAGCACTAAATCCTAGCTGTTATCATTGAGAAGACAAAAATGAAACATTCCCTTACATTCTCCTGGGTGGATACAACTCAGATAAAAGTCAATGATCACAAAGTATAATAAATACAAAATGATAAAAAGTCATTGCAAGAGGGAGTACCTGGGGACAGCTAGGTGGTGCAGTGAATAGAGCACTGGCCCTGGAGTCAGGAGGACCTTAGTTCAAATCCAGCCTCAAACACTTGACACAAAAAAACTAGCTGTGGGACCTTGGGAAAGTCACTTAACCCCAACTGGCCCCTAAAAGGAAAAAAAAAAGAGGGAGTACCTGGAGGATCAGGGAAACCTTCATGTGAAAGGTAGTGGTTGAATGTGCTAAGAAGGATGCTCAGGATTCTATTAGGATGGAGAATGTTCCAGACAAATGTTTCTAGGCTGAATCAGAGGCAGAGAGCCAGACCTTAAGCTTGAGAAGGGAGTAGCAAAGAGTAACTTATTTTTGCCTGGCAGGGCTCATCTGTTGCTAACCAAGTTTTCTTGTTTTAAATATGAGTAGCATCAATTTCTTTTGACTTGCTAAAGATTTAATTTTTAAAATAACCCGTTTGCAAAACGATTTAGCGGCACATTCACATTTTGAGGACCTATGGGATGGTTCTGCCAGCATGTTTCCCCTCTCCACCTGATCTTCATAGATGATCTTTGAGAATTGCTGGAGCTAAAAAAAAAACAAATGAGTTCCCAGCTCACATGTACATAGTGCTTTAAGTTTTGCCAAGTT
The DNA here is from genome assembly GCA_028646515.1 of Pseudochirops corinnae. NCBI lineage: Eukaryota > Metazoa > Chordata > Mammalia > Diprotodontia > Pseudocheiridae > Pseudochirops > Pseudochirops corinnae. The sequence continues at coordinate 198,207,821 of CM053589.1, forward strand.
CTTTATATACATTATCCCATTTGATCCTCACAAAAACTCTGCTAATCTTATCCCTCTTTTACAGATAAGGAAACCAAGGCTGAGAGAGGTGAAAGGACTTACCTAGGGTCACATGTTTGGGAAGTTTCTGGGGTGGTATGTGAACTCAGGTCCTTCTACTCCAAGTCAAGCATTCTATCTGCCATGCCTTATACAAGCACAACAGCAAAATGTGAATTTGACTGAATCGGGCTAGGTTGGTCCTCAGGTGACAGACAAGACCCTGTTCCTGTCAGAGATTACAAGTGTTGGCCCCTCCTTCCAGATCCCAAGGCCACGTCCGTGTGCATCAGCAAAAGACATGGGGAGAACCTCCCGCTGGGTTTTTAATGCAAGTGCTTCAGAGTGTTCCATCCAGAGCCTTGTAAGGAGAAGGTACGCTGGATTCAGAGTCAAAACGGCAGGGTTCAAATCCTCCCTCTGCCACTAGCTTTGAGCAAGTAAAACACTTCTCTTTGGGGCCAGTTTTCTCATCTCTACAAATGGGGCTGGACCGGAGAGCCTCTAAGGTGCTTTGAAACTCTAAATTCTAAGACTCTGACTGGATTCATCAGTCAGTTGAGATACTTGATTTCTTCATTTTTAAATATGAGTTTGAAACCTGATTAACTGAGATATGTGGCACAAATTTGTTCATTATTAATCATGGATTCATAGCTGGAAAGGGCCTTAGACATTTTCTGATACAACAATCTCATATTACAGGCGAGGAAAGTGCAGGCCAGTGATCGCAGTATGATAAAGCCCAGAGTCAGCTCTTATAGACGGGGGAACTGACCCAGAGGTTAAGCCTTGATGTACCCAAGGTCACACAGCTGGCAAAAGACAGTGCAGGATCCTAGCTCAGTTCTTCTGCCACCGGATCCAGTTCTTTCTGCAGCATCACACATCTCTAGACTCTGGAGACTGATTTGTTTCTTCTTTCAGTCACTTTTACTGAATCCATCAACCCCAGACCTTTCAAAATTCAGTAGTGAAAAGCAGGAGCTGACACCCTGACCCTTTTGTCCTGCTGGAAAAGAAAGGGCTTTTTGTCAACAACTAAGGGTCCTGTGTAGAAGCTACAAAGGCCAATTGCTTTGCTCTCTTTGTACCAGAAAGGAGAGGCCCAGCCTAAACCTCTGGCCTTCGCACCCTCTGGTTCTCCTTTAATTCCTTCCCAATTTTATTCACAACTCTGGCCTCAACCCTCCCAGGGGTCTCCAGACCTAAAGGGCCTGAAGGTGAGTATTTGTACCATGTTGATCTAGCTAATAAAACCAATCTGATTCGAAAACTGTGAAGTTTGCAAAGTATGTCCAATATAAAATCTCAGTTCACAGAATTCCAGAGAATGAGGGTTAGAAGGGACCTTGGCAGCATCTAATCCAACTCTTACCTGAAAAGAATCCTCCGTATATCAGACCTAGTCATCTGGCCAACTGCTTGATGAAAGCTTTCCAAGGGCGAGGGTGTCCCATAGTCAAAGGCAACTCAATGGGCCTCTTCCATCCTCCATTTTCCTTGTGTGCCCTAGAAATCTACTGATGAGCTCCCAGCTCACTCTTCACTAAGGGAGTGTGGAGTTTTTGTCTGTTTGGGATGGGGGGGGAGGTGGATGTCTACATGCCTAAAACTAAAAAGAATGATGTTAACATATTCTCATATGAGGCCAGCAGCTTGGTGAGAAAGAATCTTCTTCAGAGGGAACATTTGGAAATACCTCACGGATAATTTATCTCTTGTCAAGCCCACAGATAAGAATTTATTGCATCTGTCAAAAGCAAATCTCATCTGCTTTGCTCTACAAGGTTACAAAGGTAGATGTTGGGATGGGATGGGGGTGGGGTGGGGAGCTAAGAGGAGGCTGTGGCTCTAATTGCCCTCACTGCAGGGACTCAAAGTCAGCATTTTTCAGGGTAACACTTCCCCGTTCCATGGGCCCAAAGGTCCACAACTCAGCAGCTACCATATGCATCGTAAGGCCACAGGATTATTGGAGCTAGACCTCAGAACCCTCTCTGCACAAGAGGAAACTCAGGCCAAAAGAGTCAAGTCACTTGTCCAAGGTCTAAGAAGCAGAAGAGTCAAAGCCTTGGCTCTGACTCTCAAGCCAGAGTTTGCGTCTGCTTCTAAAGAGGTCCATCAGGAGAGGGTGCAATCAGGAGAAGAGCAAACAGGGAAGGAGAACAGGGAGAAAGTGGGCTGCTGTTGAGCCCAGGGTCCCTCCAGCAAGGGAAGGCAAATAGGGGGAGGGGAGCCTGGTCCAAAGACATCCTGACCCAGCTCAAAGTGCTGTGTCTCCCAGTGTGTGTATTGGGGAGCATGGCTGGGGGGAGGGAGAAGAGAGCTGTGCTCTTGGTGAGAAACAAGGGCTTCTTTGGCAACATGTGATCTATACATGGGCAACCATATTTCTAAGCTCCATTAGTTAAGGGCCATCATCAGGGAACTTCCATATAGCATGGCCAGAAGCAATGGACAAAGTGCTTGATCTGGGAGTCAAGAAGACTTAAGTTCAAACTCTGCCTCAGACCCTCCCTAGCTGTGTAGCCCTGGGCAAATCACTAACCTGTTTCCTGTCTGTAAAATAGTATTTGGAGAGCAGGCACCTAGCTCACAGGCTTGTTGTGAGAATCCAGTGAGGTAATTTACAGTAATGCCTTAGAAACCTTAAGGAGCTATATAAATGTGTTTCATGGCATATTCAAACAAATTAAGCATCTATCCCACCCAAGCTAAAGATGCCTGTATATGTGTGAATATACACACTCCACACCCACACAGATAAACACCCACCCACATCCACATCCAGAGCTAGTAACTGGTACTGGCACATCCAATCTCTACCCACTCCACCATGCTGCAGACCCCGTATTTTACAGAAAGAGAAACTAAGGCTCCAAGAGGTAGAAAAACTTGGCCAACATCACAGAAGTAGTAAACAGCTTAACCAGGGTTCAAATCCAGATGTTCAAATTCAAATCTAGCACTCTGGTCATTGGACCACAATAGATATTAAGAAGCACTTTCCTTTAAAAACAAAGACCAAGTAGCATTTCAAAAGTCCAACTTCAACCTTCAACCTCAGCCATAAGGAAGTAAGTGGTAAATGCCTCTGAGTCACTTAAATCATGATCACGAAGCCCATTGAAGATGCCAAGGTGATCTGCTACATGCCCAGCCATCACCGGTCCTCTTGACTTTGGCCCTTGACTTTGATGACTCTGGAAGACAGAGTGAGGCTGATGATGCTGGCTAACTCTGCCTCACACACAAGTCAAGACATCGCCCCATGATGCCACTGATACTCTTCAAAAATGAAGGACAAATGACAACGACCAAGCCCATGCCCCAAACTCATGCTTCAATAAAGAATAAGTTGACTCTTAGTTTACATTCAATTCTAATAACCTGGTGATTTGACTTCTAAAATCAGAAAATTAGCCACAAACCAGGGTGAAAGTGGGGAAATGGCCCAGAGCAAGCAACTGAAAACAGAAACACTGGTTGACTGATAGCAAAGGGGAAAAAATAGAAAAATACTATTTTTCAGCCTAGTACAATAACTGATACTTTTAGTGCAGGCCCTCAACACCTCATGCTCAGGCTGCTGCAACTGGCTGCTGGTGGGTCTGCCTGCAGCAATTCTCTTCCTACCCCAATGCATCCTCTGTTACTCAGGAGATTTTCCTAAAGTGCATTCCAACCATGTTACTCCCCCTCCCTCCCTCACTAAAGCCCAGCAGCTCCCTATCACCTCCAGAATCAAATACAAAATGCTGCATTTGTCCTTCAAAGTCCCTCATAATCTCGTCCCCTCCCACCTTTCCAGTCTTCTCATATACACTTCATTTCAGTGACGCTGGTCCCCAGCTGCTCCACGACCAAGACCCTCCGTCTCTGAACTCCAGATGTACTTTCTGACTGTTCCCCACCTCTGGAATGCTCTCCCTTCTCTCTTCCAACTGCTGACTTCCCTGTCTTCCTTCAGTCCCAGCTAAAACCCCACCTCCTACTGAAAGCCTTCTCCAACCACTCTCAAGCCCAATGCCTTCTCTCTCTTATTTCCTGCTTAGCCTATATGTAGCCTGCTTTGTATACCTTTGCTTACATGTTGTCTCCCCCAGGAGATCGCAAGCTCCTTAAAGGTGGGGCCTGTCTTTTGTCCCTTTTTGTATCCCCAGTGCTTAGCACAGTTCACATAGGTGCTTAATTGACCCTTGAAATCTATGTAAGACAGAGTTGGGTTTTTTTAAAGGCTTAAATGATGTGCAATATATTATACTTTGAGCAGCTTAGTATGATAGAAAGAGAGGTAGGAACACCTGTGCACCAACATGTCACTGACCCCAACTCTGACATTAGACCTGCCCCTTAACCTTAACCCGTAGGTCTCTTAAGCGATTGCCTAGGTCTCACCTACTAAATCCCAGACTGACAGTGTTCTAGATGGGTCAATGACAGACTCAATGGTGATCTACACAGGTCATTAGGGTTTCCCACTCTAACGGAATCCCTTTGAGAGTTTGCTTCTATTCTGTCTCAGAAGGGAGCAGCAAGACAGATTCTTGGACAAATCTCTTAGGGCTTCAGACTCTGCTGGGCATGAACCAGCTGCTTCTAAGTCAGCCCCCATAGCTGACAGTCAGCACTGGCCTTTTTCACTTGACTAGGCAGGACCAAACTGAGTCTTTGTCCTTCTATACTCTGTATCTGGACCTTGGATGTGCCGTAGGAGATAAGGGTGACCCTTGAACAAGATGAATCACACTGGTGTTTATAGAATGGAGCTGATAACAGCTATGACAAAGTTAACCATTCTGAAGAAGGGGATGAGAACCTTCCAAAGACATGAGCCCTGAGATTAAGAGCTGGAAGGGATGACAGGGACAAAGCAGAGAATAGAACAATTGGGGGGTAGGATAGGAAGGAGGGAAATATAGTCAGTCTTTCACAATATGTCCATTGTGGAGATGTTCTGCGTAACTACACATGTATGGCCTGTAGTGAATTGCTTGTCTTTCCAGTGGGGGTGGGTGACAAGGGAAGAAGGGAAAGAATCTAGAATTTAAAGTTCTAAAATCAAATATTAAAAATATATATGTATATGTTATTATCATTATTATTATTTACATGCAACTGGGAAATAAGATATACAGATATTGGGGTAGGGAGATCCATCTTGCCCTACCAGAAAGTTAGAGGGGTGATGGGGGAGGACATAGGAGCCAGCAGATTGGGGGAGGGGGTATACAGTGGGATGGCTGTTTTGGAGTGGTGGGTAGAGCAAAGACGGGGAGAAAATTTGTAACTCAAAATCTCATGTAAATGAATGATGTAAACTAAAAATAAAAGTTTAAAAAAAAAGAAAGAGCTGGAAAGGACAAGGGAGGCCACCTACAGTAGCCTTCATTTAGAGCTGAGGAAACAGAAAAGAGGTAAAATTACTTGCCCAACGTCACACAATCTGCAAGTGGTTGAAATATTGCTGTATTTTATTACAATTCAATTCCAGAATGTACTGTGTTATTAGATCACAGACCCAGAAGAAATTGAGGCCCTAGAGAGCTGTGACTTTCCTAAGTCATAGCAGGAGCAGGGTTTGAACCCAGGACTTTTCAGCACAGGGCCAAGAATCTTCCCACTGCATCAAACTACCTCCTGCAATTCAGCAAGTACTTGTCAAGCTCCTTCTTATGTACAAGGTACTAGACTAAGGGGAAGGGGCACAAAAAAAATAAAATAAAATGCAGGCTCTGCCCTCAAGAGGCTTTCATTCTACCTAGGATTGTAGCACTGACACAGAGAGGTAAAGACAGCTAACATTTATACAGCACTCACCATGGGCCGGGCACTGTGCTGAGCACTTCACAATTATTGTCTCATGTAATCCTCGCTAGAACCCTGGGAGGAAGATCTATTACTACTGCTGTTGTAATGTTTTACATTATGAGGAAACTGAGGTAAAGAGAGGTTAAGTGCCTTGCCCAGGGTTACGCGGCTAGTCAGTGATGAAACCATTGAGAGAGAGGAGAGAACACCAAACACCAGAGAGCCTGGGGAAAGCCCTGGGCTAGGAAGTGTCGCTGAGTTAAGCCTTGATGGGGACTAAGATTTCTGAGACACAGAGGTGAGCAGGCAGGGAGGGCATTCCAGAAATGGAGAAATGGGCTGTCCCAGAGACAGAAGTTCCAGAACTCAGTAGTTCTGGAAATAGCAAGTCAACTCACTGGCTGGAATGTAGAAGGCTTCCAGGAGAATGCTCCAGAGCCAGCCAGGAAAGGTAGATTGGAGTCATGCTGGGAAGAGCTTTAAATCACACCCTGCAGAGAACTTCCTTCTATCCTAAAGGAATGGGGAGCTAGTAATGATTTGGGGCAGGGAGGCAGAGTTAAATCAGAGCCGTAGGAAGATTATTTTAGCAGCAAGGGGGGATCTGAGTGCAGAGAGGAGAGACTGGAAGCCAGAAGTCCAGTTAGCAAGCTGATAACAAGAGTCCAGCTCAGAAGCTGAGAGTCAGAACAAGAATGGAGGATGAGCAGAGAGAGGGGCATCCCCTAGTGAGCAGATGCTTGGGTTTACTTTCCTTTTTTATGCTGGAACAATGTTTTATCTGAGGCTACAACCCCCCTCAGTGGTACATGGTTCGAATTCTGCCCTAGACACCACCACTGATTTGGAGGTGTGTTATTCTCTGTGCCTCAGGCTACTCACTTGAAAAATAAAGGAGTTGGACTCTGGAATGGTCTCTGAGGCCCTTTCACTTACCCTCTGTGAAAGACTGAGCTTCTTCCTCCATGTGTAGCCCACATGAGCTCTAGGGGTTCTTATTCCCAACTTGCAGGTGACTATTGGGTACCAGGGCAAGACAGATCTCCCCCTCAAGGATATTGCTGGTGAATTGGGGATGTTTTCCAATGCCATTGCCTCAAGATCCTGTCACTGTGTTTTTCTCAAGATAAGCAGTCCAGAATCAATTTAGTTAGCCAACCTCAAGAAGCTTTTTGGAAGGGGAATTTACTAAGGAGGTAGAATAAGTTTAGTTGAGATGGAAAACATCCTCCCAAAAAGTCTGCGACACCCTCTCCTCTAACTCCACCCTGAGTCCTGGGAGAGTGGGCTCAAGCTTAGAGAGCACATGTAGGAAAAGGAGGTAACTCACAGTCCCTGGTTGCCATATTCCTTTTCTACCATGTGTGGGGTGGGGTGCTGAAAAAGTCCTCCTTGAGTCTGGTGAATTTGTACCCAGCCTGTCCTTGGCTCCCAGTGCAGACACTACCACTAGCTATCCCTGTATCAGAAGGATGTCAGGATGCTGATGAAAAAGTAGGATAGTCCAGCATCTTCTGGATTCCCTAAAACTTTCAAGGTCATCCTCTGGCCAAAGGCAAGGATAACAAGGGGAAAGAAGCCTGGCCAGGGTAAAGCTGAGGCCTCTCTGTGCCCTCCCAGGGATTCCTCATCCAGGCTGTGCTGGGCAGCCACACCTGCTCTACTCTGGACACTTCTCCAGTTCCAGCTGTCTTAATGCTGTTATAACAGACCCAGGCTACATGATTAAATCCCACAGCCAATTGGAACAGGCTTCTCATACTTCACTCCATCAAAAAGCTTTCAAAGCTCTTAGTTCTTTGTCCAAAGAAGATTGATTGAAGTTGATTGATTGGGCATCTTACCCATTACATTAAGTTGAATGAGGTGACTTGGCTGATAAAATATTAACCAACTATCCCTTATTTGAAAAACAAGGGTTTGGACTCAATGTCACCTAAGGTCCCTGCCAGCTCTAAATCAATGAACCAAAGATTCTGCCAATCAGGAACCTGGTGATGAAACCTACGTCTGTCATCCAAAGCCCTGTCTCCACATCGGCAGATTGGTCGGCTACCCACTTTGAGTACCGAGCTTCTTTGGTCTTACTCAGACACCACTGAATGAGGCCTAGGTTATAGTAAGCTGTGTCACCAACAAGATCATGGATCTTTCAAGTAGTAATAGGGCAACAAACATCCAGGCACTGGGCTAAGCAAATGAGGATACATAAAGAGACAAGGAGCTTACAAGTCTAACGGGGGAGACAACACATATATACCAAGCAAGCAAAGAGGAGATAACGGAGGGAGAAAAGCAGTACAGGTAAGAGGGACTGGGGAAGGCTTTCTGTAGAAGATGGGATTTCAGTTGGAACTTAACGAAGGTGATGGAGGGTGATAGTTGAGGGAGCGAGAGTGTTCCAGACACAGGGGACAGCAAGAGAAAATGCCCAGAGCTTGGAGATGGAGGTGTCTCCCCAAATATCACACTCTAACCCTAAATTTTGACTCTATCATGGGGCTGCAAGCTCCTTGAGGACAAGGATTAGGTTTTGTCTTGTTCTGTATCCCCAGCACTTGCCTGCTATGTAGTAGGAGGTTAATGAATGTTCATTTATTATTTCATTTGGTCCTCATGGCAACCCTGCAGAGTAGATGCTATCATTACCCCCCACTTTACAGGAGAGGAAACTGAGGCAGGCAGAGGTTAAGTGACTTGCTCAGGGTCACTCTATTAGTAAATGTCTGAGGCTGGATTTGAACTCAGGTCTTCCTGACTCCAGGTCTAACATCTGCTGCCTCATTCTTTAGTTTTGTCATTGTCACTCTTCAGCATGGGCACGTGTCAAGCCTGGCTGCAGACCATGGGCAAATGCCCTGATTAACTGGCTAATCCTGGGATATAAAACGTCTCTACCAGAGCAAAGAGAGGATGACTATTTCCCAATACGGCCCAGTTCCCTAGATCCTAAAAAGGAAGTCTAAGAAATGGGGAATGGGGAGGGAACAAAAGAGTTTTCCTGCTTGCTTTTAAAAAGACTGATTCAAGATCTCTGGCCAGGCAGGGACAAAGAAAAAGAGAAAAGTTTAAAGAGATTTTTCTTCTCAAAAGAACCAGTTTGGCAGCAAAACCAAGGACATTAGAAGCTCATAAAGGTGAAACCTCCCAAGCTCGTTGTTCCTGTAACCAAAAGACTCCACAGACATCCATGCCTCCCCTCCCACAAAGGAAGGAACTGGCCATTTGATTCAATATGCCTTTTTTTCCTTCTAGTTTCAACTAGTTTTCTCCTAGTCATAGAGGAAACAGAGGTTGTTTTCTGCAGAGCCAATGATCTATAAACTGCCTTATTGCTACATCTGCCTCCCTGGTGCCTCCTCCTGTTGTCACACAAAAATCTACCCTCTGGTTCCAATTGGAAGAGAGTAACAACACTGCACATTGGAATGGACTGAGAGTGAAAGTAGGAGGTGTGGGATGGACTCACCTTGGAGAGCAGGCAGCACTGGGCTGCATTGCCCCACCAAGGTGAGGCTCATCACTGGAGCCACACATTCTTCTGTATCAGTGAGGTCGGTCTGAGATAGAGTAAACAGAAGTTGAACCTTGGATGAACAGAAGATGAACTACTTCCTGGTCACCCACTGCATCCTGGGCCAAAGCTAGCCCTCTTGACTTTGGTCCTGCCACTGGACTTTGATGTCTCTGGAGGAGAAAGTGGGGCTGATGGCTTTGTACAATTCTGTTTCACTTAAATCCAATTCACACCCGATTCGAGACATCACCCTCATGAGGTCATTGGTCCCCTTCAAGGATGAAGGATGATCCACATGTACAATGTATACATGTATAGCAGCTCTTTTTGTGGAAATCAAGGGGATGCTCATCAACTGGGGAATGGCTAAACAAGCTGTGGTAAATGAATGTGATGGAATGCTAATGTGCTATAAGAAATGATGAACAGGTGGGCTTCAGAGAAATCCGGAATGACTTGTATGAACTGATGCTGAGTGAGGGGAGCAGAACCAGAAGAACACTGTACATGGTAACAGCCACAGTGTGCAAGGACTGACTTTGATAGGCTTAGCCCTTCTCAGCAATGCAATTCCAAAGAACATATAACAGAAAATGCCAGTCACATCAGAGAAAGAAATGTGGAGCTGGAATACAGACCAAAGAAGACTATTTCCTTTTTTGTTTTATTTCAGGATTTTTTCTTCCTCTTGGTCTTTCCCATTCATTACAATTCTTCTATGCAACATGACTAATATGAAAATGTGTTTAATAGGGATATATGTGTGGAGCCCCCATCACATTGCAAGCTGTCTTGGGAAGAGAGAAGGAGAAAATTTAAAACTTATAGAAATGATTGTTGAAAACTAAAAATAAATTAATTTTTAAAAAAGAATGAAGGATGAACACCCTTTAATCCTTACAACCATAGACAATTCTTTCATTTTCTCAGAGCTTTGGTTCTATCACTTATAAACTAGTTAAGTATTAACATCTGTATTGCCTACTTCACAGGTTTACTATGAGAAAAGGATTCTGTCTCATGTGTATGTATGTGCTATGTGTATAAACATATATAGGAATGGTTAATAAAAGTAAACTTCTTAAACTAATTCACACTAAGACATGAATAACTGAGAACCTGCTTAATCTGGCCAAGGAGTTTTTGTCTTTTAAAAGAGACTGTCTTCGTACAAATTAATCTCTAACTGGTGCTATTTTAGACAGTTTGTAAAGCAGATTTGAGGGAGAGGAATGTCTTCAAGATGTTTCATCTATCCCCCGGCAGGAGATGTTCCTTCTGTCTACAGGTAAGCAGGCAGGCGACAGCCAAACTGGGAAGCAGCAGACGAAGCTCAAGGTGACCCAGAAGCCAGGGCCACTGACCTTGGGAACAAATCAGTTAGCTGTTCCAATCAGCCAGCCAAAGGAGACTGCAGGGCCTGCAAGGGCTGGTTCACTCTGGTAAAGCACATCCTCCAAAATCCTGGGTGCCCCAGAGTTGAGGAAGCTCCTGCTTCCTTGGGGACCTTCATTTTATCCTCTGTAGAGCAGGGATAAAGGACCCAATCAGCATCATGGGATGATGAGGGGTCAGCAAGGCCCCGATGACAATGACTGCATGAAATCTCCTAAGAGAAGCCAGAATTCTAGAGGCTGTTTCCAGACAGAAAATGTCCCAAAGACTGAAGTCTCCAGGTCTGAGGGAAATGGCTCCTTCCAGATGATTCCTCTATCACTAAGGCAGACGATGAGCTCAAAGAAGTTTATTCTTAGTCCAGAGGATCTGAATGCTACATTCTTAATTATAGAACAATGTGTTTTAACTAGTTAGCCCTGACAATTAATAAAGAGCCTTAATAATGATCATGATAGCCAGGATTGTTATAGCACCCTAAGGTATGCAAAGCACTTTTATACATATATATTTATATGTATATGGACAGATAGATAGATATACATACAAAGATATAGATAGATGATAGACAGACAGATAGACAGACAGACAAGCAGACATATAAAATTTCACTGGATGCTCTGCCCCACCCTGTGAGAAGGCAAGCACTATAAATGAGGTGACTAAGGCTAAAAAAAGTAAAGAGACTTTTCTGGTCAGGGTCACATAGCTAGGAAGCAGCAAAGTCTGGATAGGAAACCAAGTCTCTCTAACTCTAGGTCAACTCTCTATGGATAATAGAGAGGCAGCAACGGGTGTGTATACTTCATCCCTCTGCTGAATTTATGGAAGAGAACAGCTAAGGGTGGCATCGAATGGCCAGTCATGGATGGATGGATGGAAGGATGGATGGAAGGATGGACAAATGGATGGATGGACAGATGGATGGATGGATAGACACATAAATGGATGAATGGAAGGATGAACAGATGAATGGACAAAGGGATGGACAGATGGATGGACAGCCAGACAGATGGATGGATGGATGGATGGATGGATGGATAGACACACAAATGGATGGATGGACGGATGGATGGATGGGTCTTGCCTCATCAGAAGGAACATTGACATCCATAAGATCAAGTTCCCACTGGGGTCTCTGAGTCTGGCCCCAGCATACTTAGTGCAGATCTATCATTTCATTAGCATGGAGAAATCCTGGTGTGAGAACTCCTTCCACCAATGCAGATCTGCAGTTTGCTTGCAACTTCTGGTTCCTGAGAGTGGCCCAGGGCACTGAGAGGCTAAGTGACTGGCCCAGGGCAACACAGTCAGTATAGGTCAGCAGTAGGAGCTGAAGTCAGGTCTTTCTGACTCCAAGGCCAGCACTCAGTCCACTATGCCTTATCAGCTCTAGTGCATGTATGCTGATGTAGCCTGATGTATATGCATACATAAGGCAAAGAGTTTTCTAGCTAAGAAGTAGTTCTGTCAGGATGCTACCGCTAGAATAATGACATTCCGATGACCTCACCAAATAGTGCTGGCCTTTAGTCAGAAATCAAGCCAGGATGCAGATGTGATGAGAAGGGGGAAGAGGAGAGGAGAGAACAACAGCTCCCCCAGCCACCGGCCCTTCTTGTCACCAGAAACCGCAGGCTGCCAACATCTGCTGCTGCTCAATGGCCGGGGACCTTGTTTGCAAACACGAACAAGCCAGGGGTTTGTTCTCTGGGGAGAAAAGCAAACGGCAGCGATCAGATGGAAGGCTACATACCGGGCAGGCTGGCTGGTGCAGCTGCTTCAAGGCCGCCTCTCATCCCCTCCGGGAGCCCCAGACCAGGCCAGGGAGGTTTGTGGTCCCGCCTCTCTCTCCAAGAGGGGAGGGAGTGCTGCAGCTTAACTGGTTGGAGGCTGGAGACACCAACCAGGGAAGAGAGGGGAAGGGAAGAAAAGGATTGGCCACTCATTAACTACTTGTGTGCTGCCTCAGAAGCTGGACCGGCCGGTCCCTGCACCATCCCCCCGCCTTTGATCTGTCACAAGGGAGATTGATTTAGATCTATAGGGGACTTCAGAGGTCATAAGATAAGAGAACCAGAGCTGGAAGGAAATCTCATGAGCAGCTGGTCCAACTCCCTCGTCATCAGAGGAAACTGAGAAGCAGAGAGCAGACAAGCAATTTGCAAAAGATCACAAAAAGAGAAAGCAGAGGCAGGATTCAAACCCAGTTCCCTTCTCTCAAGCCAATGCTCTTTTTGATATGCCACGTTGTAGTGGGCTGGATGAGTGTGGTACGTGGGAGATGTGGCTAGATAAGAAAGGCAGGGAAAGAGACAGACAAAGACAGAGAGACAGAGATAATAGAGCTTTTGCTTCTGTTCTTTTGGGAAGATAGAGCATGTATGCTGATAAGTCCATATAAGGTATTCTGAAAAAGGACAGTGTACAAAGGGAGGGGAAAGGGGTGTGAATAAAGGAAGGAGTAAGTAACCACTGAACTGAGTCTTGAAAGAGGAGCGTGAGGATTAGGGGAGGTAGAGATAAGGAGAAGGAGACTTCTGTCCCCCCCCCCCCACCTGGAACACCCCCTCCTACTCAACTGCACCTCTCAGAACCCTGGACTTCAAGCTTCAACCCGCGGCCCCTTCTGAGAGGGTTCCAGGTACTCTCTCCTGATGCCCTCTCTTGATGGCCAGAGCACACCCCCTCCAGGTCTATTCTATTTGCTTATCATTGTAGATGTTGCCTAAGAATAGAAGGGAAACTTGGAGAAAACCAGAGATGCAGGCATTACAATGGCAAGGATGTGGAATGGTGAGGAATCCTCCCCCACTCTGTGACCTCTACCATTATCTAGTTTGGACAGAACTTTGAGTCCAGGAAGGACGGTTGTGAGAAATGAGATTGGAATGGTTGGCTGAAGCCAGACTGTGGGAGGGTTCAGGTCTAAGTTCACCATAGAGAAAGCTATTTTCCTTTGGTGTGGGGAGTCAGAAATCAGCTTGCAAAAGAGTAAGAAGTAAATTGGAAGGGGAGGTAGCCAGGGTAGACAGTTCTTTGTAAGAAGCAGAGGGCATAATGGACAGAGATATGGTCCTGAAACCAGGGAGACCCAGATTCAAGTCCTAACTCTGACACCTACTGCTTATGTGGTCCTGTCTCAATCATTCAAACTTCTTTAAGACCATAAGTTACAGAGAAGGTGCCAACTAAACTGGTATTAGGAAAGTGGATGTCTCCGCCCCAGCGTTCTCAGTCCCTACCCCTTTCCTTTGACTATGAAGGGAGGGAAGATAAAGGGGGATAGGTTGAGGGGATGCTGTTGTTTGTCCTTCATTTCAGAGAGGACCAATGACATCACAGGATGATGTCTGGACTGGAAAGGATGTCAAGGTCAAATGAAAAGTATTTCCCCTTCCCCCCTCCCCAAAGAATGAGGGAGAGGTGGGAATGGTGTCAACCTACAGAGGAGTCAATAAATAAGAGAGACCAAAGATGAGAGCGAGGGGAAGGGGGAGGGATGAGAGTTTAAAACCATGTATGGTTTGGGGTAAGGTTAAGACCTAAGGTATGACCATCACTCTGACCCTGCAGGTGCCTGAGGTGAAACAAAGATGCAGGATATGAGGAGAGAGTTAACTACCTGGGAAGTGAATGGAACATCAATGTAATGGGGCAGGTACAGAATTCCATGGGAAAGCATAAAGAGTCAAAGCTGAAGGATGCTCCATGGGCATATTCATGGACCATGGACCATGGATGCTTGTGACAAAATAGAGCTGTGAACATTATGACCTTGTGACTGCAGCAAGGTCACTTCACTTCTCTCCCTAGGCTTCCATGTCCTCATGAATAAAACCAAGCTAGGAAAGGCTGCTTGTTCTCAGAGGATGAGGATTCTGCTCTTGGAAGGTCACCTGGCTCACCTTGGGTAAAGTCCTGCACCCCTCTGATGCTGAGTATCCTCCTCTGCACAACAAAAGGCTTGAATTAGATGGCCTTCCCTGAGAACCAAATCCCTATGGCATCCACTGACTCTGTGCTGCTGCTGACCTTATTACCTAAGGGGAAATAAACAGAGAATCACAGCATCATTATGCAGAGACAAATGATTAGTGCCACCCAGTCTGGAGAGATGTTGTTCTACCACAGACCATGGAAAATCATGGCAAGCCATAGTGGCAGCTGTGTGGAGGATGGATTGGAGTGCAGAGATCCTGGAAGCCAGGAATGCCTTTAGAAAGAAGTTTGTGGTCACGGTCTAGGAGAGTGAGGATGAGAGTGGAGAGGCAGGGACAGATGCCAGAAAAGTTATTGAGGTTCATTTTGCTCCCCATGATTAATTTTCTCTTTGGTCTAGAATGGGTTTTTTGCAGGTTTCTCCCTCCCCAGAGGCAAACCTGAATCTGGATCCCACCTCCCTCATTTGGGCACATCTCCTAACCTCAAGAGGACTCAGCTTCCTAATCTCTACAATGAGGGGATCGAATTAAGTGATCTCTCTCTTGCTTCCTAGCTGTAAAACTCTGTTCCTGTAAGTAGCATGGAAAACAGGAATAGGGAAACGTAGACCAGTTCTACTCCAAGCTGCTTGGGTACTGCCAGGATGGGCTCCTTTCTCCACTCAGAGAGCACCACCACAGGCAGGAAAATCACAGACACTGGCTGGGTCACCTGCCTCAGACTTTGGGGTGCTATTAGTCAAACCATAATCCTTGCCAGAGAGACAGTGAATTGTTGGGTGGAAACAAATCATGATGTATATTTTTAAAATAGACTAAAGCTGCAGAAGGACTGCTAGGGGGCGCCATAGTGCATGGAGTGTCAGGCCTGGAGACAGACTCATCTTCCCAAGTTCAAATCCAGCCTCATACACTTACTATCTAGGTGACCCTGGGCAAGACCCTGTTTGCCTTAGTTTCCTTATCTGTAAAATGAGCTGGGGAAGACAATGGTAAACCACTCTAGTACCTTACCAAAAAAAACCCAAAT
>CM053589.1:198224059-198264303 GCA_028646515.1 Pseudochirops corinnae
GGGAATTGAGACAGTTCCGACAGCCCAACTTTGCAGGGAGCCAAATTCTCCAGACCCGCCAGGTGTGGGAATGACATTTCAGCTACAAAGGTCTAATTTGGGGGAATTTTTTGGTTTGTTCACAAATTTCCACTTTGTGCACGTCGATAGTACTGGGCTTCACGTGTCTGTTGAAGGCAGTGGCATTTTCTCTTCTGGAAGAAGTAGCATCTCTCACCCCCCCCAGACAATTTTCTTTTATTTTGAACATTTATAGGCAAGGGGAACCTGTGACCTCAAGGCCACATGTGACCCTAAATCCTTTGAAGACTGTGAAGTTTACATTTTATCAAAGGGTCACACTTGAGGCTCCAGAGGGTCACTTGTGGCCTCAAGGCCACAGGTTCCACACCCCTAATTTAGGACAAACGTTGTTTATCATGTCAAGTTTAAAATGTTTCTGCTGATGTTCAGGGCTTCCCAAGTGACCTCAGTGGTCACTTTGCTTAATTCATACATGAACAATAATTCTTTGTATAATGTCCCCAACCCAGGGTCCCGAGGCAGCAGCTCTCATCATTAGGAAAGTTTTCCTGACACCTGGACTAGACATGCCACTGGCCTCCTCTACTCATCATTCCAAATTCAGCCTGCTGGGAGCCAGGAGGGCAAACCTGACCCCTCCTGGCCATGACAGCCCTCCAACAATAGTCACCTACATTTACATGGTCCTCACTGTGTCCTAGGCACCATGCTAGGCACTCTGTCATCATTCCCTCACTCAACCCTCACAACGACCCAAGAGGTAGGTGCTATTGTGATTCCCAAACGGAGGCTAACAGAAGTGACATGACTGACTGCCCAGGATCACACAGCTAGTAAGTGTTGGAGGCTGGATTTGAATTCAGGTCTTCCTGACTGCAGGTCTGCTGCTCTAGCCACTGTAGTACCTAGCTGTCTTGAGCACTTGGGGACAGCCAGACTGTGAAGTGACCTGAGAGGTAGACTCCGCAGCCCTGGTGAGAGGGGCAGGGCGTGCACCAGGAGCTTGGGAGGCCTGTTCCCGGACAGTGCCCACATCCACCACAAGAGGTTGCCAGAGGCTGCTCTGGAGTCAGCCAACACACAGAGGGTTCTCTCTCCCAGGCCAGCCACTGCCTTCTGAAAGGCGGCCCCAACGCTCTGGGATCAAGTTCTTCTGCTTCTCAGCACTCATTAACTCTAAAAATGCTGATCTAAGGGCATTAAAGAGAGAGGGCAGGTAGAGACAGGGGGACAGCAGTTTAGGCTTTCCTCGCCACGAACTCTTGGTGCCACAACTATGAAACCCATTTTACAAACGATGAAGCAGTGGCACGAGAAGGTGAGGTGATTTTCCCAGATCACATAGTCAACAAATCGACAAGCATTTACTGAACAGTTATGATGGGCCAGGCAGAATGGGCCTCACTGCCCTCTCCTGTGTACCAGCAGCAAAGCCAGGCACCTCAGTCAAAACCCAGTCACTGGCTCTAAGCTCTAGGGCAGCTGGATAGAGTCTGAATGCACAGCAGACACACGCCATCTCCCAGGCCTGGAATGCTCTGGTCCTCTCTTCCCCTCCATTTTCCCTAGCTTCCTTCAAAAACCAGCTCAAATCCCACTTCCGCAGGAAGCCTTTCTCAGTCTCTCCCGAGTTCCTAGAGCCTCCCAATAATAGTCTATCACGCACCCTATTTATCATCTTGTACACACCCATTCAAATGACATGGTCAGGGACCATGTTTTTGCCTTTGTCTCCCCAGAGCTTAGCACAGGGCCAGCACGTCAATCCAGATATATGTTTGTGGGCTGACACATTATTTTACTTTGAGTAAGCATTTCCTATCTAAGATCAGAGATTTCAAGATAGGAGGTAATTTAAGAGTCCAACTGCCTTATTTTACAGATAAAGGAACTTCCCTGCCACATCCAAGGTCCCCCAGTGAGTGACAGAGCCAAAATTCCAGCCTAAGTCCTCAGACCCCAAATTCGACCTTCTACCCCTGCCTTCTACTCTTGGGGTTTTCCATGTGCACAGAAGGATGGCGATGTTCTAGGGAAGTGGGATGTATATTGCCACATCCTTCTAGGTGCCAAAACTGAGGAGAGGGTCTGCCCCACACAGAAGGCTCTGTTGGGCTCAAAGGAATGAATGAATGTACTTTGCTGATAAAATGTCACTCTTTTAGTACCAGGGCTGGGTGTTGCTAGTGGCCAAAACCAAATTCAGTTCTGCTGAGTCCCTGTCTTCAGAATCCATCCATAGCCCTTGAAAAAAAGGTCTTGAGTAACTTTTGCCCCTGAAATACCGCTACAGGCACCCAGAAGCCTCTCCTTTCAGACTAGCACACTCTTTAAACTCTTAAGTCAGGAATGACAATGCTACCATCATGGAGAGGGTTCTCTGTTTCCTTTTGTCCTAATATTAGAACAATCAGCCAAGTGCACAAAATGAAGTCTAGTAGAGACCTGGTTCAAATTCCAGTTCCTTCATTCACCAGCTGGGTGGCCCTTATCAAGCCAGTTTATCTCTCTGAGCTTGCTTCCTCCTATGAAAAAAAGTAGAACCATGCATAATGCTTGCACCACTATTCAGTAAACATTTATTAAGTGCCAATTGTGTGCCCAGCACTAAGTAAGGTAATGGGGAATACAAGTAGGAAGAATAAAACGTCTTTGGGAAGCCTAAACCATTATAGAAAGATGAAGTGTTCTCTTTCTTCCTTCTCTACTAGTCCCTCATCTTCAGTGCTTATTTCCTTGCCTCCCAAAGCTCCATTTACTAGTCTTCCCATGTCAGTGGTTTAAGGCTAAAGCTATTCCCTCAATTATTGGAAAAGCTAAATTGTTCCTGGCTATTGGGAGTAAGAAGGGGGGGAGAGAACATCAATTACTTTCCTGAGAATCAACTAGATAAATTCCAAATTGCATTTGCATACAGAAAGTTAGTTAAGCATGACAGATGACCATGAGCAGTGGCCTCAGCTAAGCATATTGGTTATCATTCTTGTAGATTCAGAAAATCACCCTTTAGTTGGAGGTTACTGAGGACAGGAAAAAAAAAAAAGATAATCTCATTAAAAAAAAAACAACACAGAATGAAGCAGAAATAGATCCTTGGATAACCCCTTCCTAGCTGCCCCCCACCCCATACACACACAAATAAAACTGTGGTTATCTACTCTATTTCCTTACCTCCATGCAACATCAAGCATCGATGACTTCACTGGCCTCTATGTAACCCTCTATAATTTAGATGAAAGTCAATGAACTGACCTATAGCTTATCACTGGTCCCACCCATCCTGAAAGTCCTCTGAGCTTAGCATGACCAGTCAGAGCCCATATTCTGTGGGCCAAGACTTCAAGAGCCCAAGAGTGAATCTATACCTCCACAAGTCATCAAAGGTTAACTTTAGTAGATCCATTACCTTTTCATTTCAAACTAAACCTAGGGTGGTTTTATTAGTGTAAGGAATTCCTGAAGAGGAAATTCCCTCCACCATGCAAATGGGCACTTTCTCTGAAATTCATACATCGTCTCAGAGATTTGCTTGGGTCACTCAAAGACTAAGAGATTTGCCCAGGGTCCCTCTACCAGAACATGCCCATCCTGACAATAAGGCCAGCTAGTTACCTACTATCTGTGACATCTTTATATACAAAAGTAGGTTTGAAATCACAACCACTTACCTGAAGTAACAGCTCCCCTATTTTAACCTCCAAACTACCCTTTCATCATTTTAAAAAAGAACACTGAAATCCTAAGATTATAGGTTTTAGCACTAAGGAAAGATGTCAGAAGTCATTTAGCCCAACTCTTGATTTTACAGAAAAAGAAATGGAGGCCCAAAGATATTAAGTGATTTGGCCAAATCACTTAACAGTAACAAGTGACCCAGTTGGGATTTGAACTCAGGTGCTGTGACTCCAAGTCCACAGTGCCATGCCCTTGGTTCCAGATGACTGATGTTGGAATACTGTGCTTTCCTCTAGGTAGAGAAGTGGTAGACACCTGTGAGAAATGTCGTGTATACCTGTCGATTTCAGCCACTGTACCAAGATGATTTTTCTGAACCATTTTGTTTTCCATTGCTGCAATACAGAGGAGCAGAAATTCCTAGAAAATGTTTTTGGTTTTTAAACAACAGAAACACAAGTTTTTAAAGGTATACTCAAGGTCAGAAGTACTTGTCTACTTCATCAGAAGTCACTCTCCCACTGCAAGAGATAAAACTTTCAGAAATGAAAGCGCAAACGAGATGGTTTTTTTAAAAGCCTTTATTTCCTTCACCATTATTGTTTTACAATACAAATATCACCTTGTGAATACACCAAAAAAAACCCTACAGAAGAGAATTCTGCTGCACGTAAAATACAGGATGGATATATAGACTTCTTCATTCTTAAAAAACTAGTTTGTTCTGCACGTCGGCCAAACCAGGGTCTGGCCAGAGGGGGACTTGGAGTTACATGCAGTTTCTGCACAAATGTTTTAAAGAATTACACCTCTTGTTCTTTTCATCACGGTCATTGTTATTTGGCCAACCGCATGGTCAGGAGGAAGGGCATACTGATTTGCGATGTTCAAATTTTCAATCGAGATCATTTGCAACCCCTTCCTAGAAAAAGGGAATGGATTCATGGCTGTTCGTATGGCCTCTTTAAAATCCAGCTACCAGAGACAACAAAAGAATTCAAGGGAGATATGTCCCTGTCACCTGGCCACAGTGGGCAAACAGGCACAGACACGAGAATGTGCCCCTTCCTTATTCTTCAATTTATAACAATTTCATCACCAGAAGGAGACTTTGATTCATTTTAGCTAGAGATGCAAAATTGAGTCATGTATACGGATCATCGTGGCTTTGTGGAATACTTTTATTTCAAATAAAAACATTTAAGATCGCCTACTGACCATACAATCAAGACAAGAAAGGCACTAGAAACATGGACAAATCTTTCTGCCAAGAAGCACTTTTAAGTATTCACTCTCCTCTCTCTGACATGTAAAAATCTTTAAATTTAGATTTCATAGTCATCTTGAAAAATAAAGTTAGGAAATACTTAGAAAATCACTTTACAACAGAATCTGTGGTTTGTTGGTTTTTTTTTTTGCACTTTTTTTGACACCATTACTGCTGATTTTTACAAAATCAAAAGTAACCAAACCTTTTCGCATCTACCTCTTTTTATTTTTTCACTTGACTATCAGCGCAACAGGTAGAAAGAGCTCTGAATGGAATTCCGTTCAGGTGCTTAGAAACCTTCATATAGACGTTTGCTAGAAAATGGCTTACAGCCCAATCTTTGGGGCAAAGAGATATGAAAAGTATGTTTTCCCAAGAAAATAATACGCTTTATTTCCAGGCAGGGCTGGAAAGACCAGAACTGAGGATATAAAAGCTTATGTTTATGCTGCCGCATCAGATACAAAGGAGTATGGTCATGGGTTATGTAAATCCCCAACCTATCAACAAGAAATGCATACAGTGTGTGATAAGTTAAGTTCTCTTTATTGTTGTCCAACGCAGGTCCTTTGGAGAGAAAAGAAAAAATCACAGTGCTGACCAGGTAACTCACTAGGTTAAGTCAAGGTAACTGTTGAAAGATCAAAGGATTAGGGAGGCTTGATTTTATGGCGATTTCTCTCATGGAGTCCATAGTACTTTGGACAGCTCCTCTTCCCCAACTCTGAACTGCTGTTATGTGTCATTCACCAACCGGCTGTATTTTACTTGTCTACTGAGGTGGACCACAGGCCAGGGGAAAGGCCAGTGATAAGATCGAGGTACAATTCCTTGGACATTCTTTTCAAAGTACTGGAAGGGTTTATACCACCACACTCTCGCCAGGAGGTTCATTTGGGAAGCTTCTTTTAGCACCTGAAATAAGGAAGGAAGTGAAATGTACTACATCCATCCCTAGCATGCTCGGGTTTCACCCTGGCCTAGCTCTTAGCTACAAGCCCCCATCCTGAGAGATCCACATGTGCAGAACCCATCTATGAAAAACAACCAGCATGAAGGAAGTTCCATTAATTCTTTCAGTGACTGGCTAGAAATATCACAGCAACCCTCTAGGCAACAGTGCTTTCCTGAAAGTTGAAAAAGGCTAAGTCCCTAAAGAAAAGCATATCAGTTAAGAAGACAGTCTCAAAAAAACAATTTTCATAGACAAGGGGGCAAAAGATGTGACTTTTGGAAGGGAAGTGATTTCCTATATCAGGTCACATTTCTAGATATCCTACAAGAAAATTTAAAAAAAAAAATCACAAAGAGCTTTTGACTCATCCCTACCTTGGGACAAGGTACTCTGTCTGTAGAAGCAAAGACAGGGACCTTGGGGACCATAAGTGATCTATCAGAGCCAGAGGGAAATTCAGAGGACATCTAACTCCATTTCCTTCATATCACAGTTGAAAGAAGTCTAACTTTTGAGCTAGAAGCAATCAACCACCAAATACTTGTTTATTAAGCACCAGTCATCTATTCTAACTCTCTCTTTTAAATGAAGGAAAAGAGATCCTATGAAGGAAAGGGCTCACCCAAAGGTACCCAGCTAATGCCAGACCAAGACCACTATGCCACTAGAGAAGACTGGGGTCCAGATAGGAGAAAAGACTGTGAGGGAGTCAGGCAGGTAATGATGGGCTAAAATGGGTCTCAAATACAGATCTCCTAAATCCAAAACCAATGTCTTTTCTTTCACACCATCAGCCTCCCATTCTTTTGTGATTCCCCTTTAAGGGAAATGTATTCTAGGCTTTCAGAACCGCACTAAACCAGGAGCAGAAGAATCTCAAATGAAAGCAGGTGGGGTTGGGACTGGGGGAAGGGGGAAAGGAGAGAATCATGACTTACTTGCTGATTAGCCATTGTGTGATACCACCAGAAAAGTCTGGTAGTGATGTAGTAAGCCACCACAACATCCACAGTGTAGTGTTCATGTGCCAAGAGGATACAGAAGACCCCGGAGAAGCTGAGAATCCAGCAGAACCAGTGGTACCACCAGAGGCGCCGAGGAGAATCTGAAACAAGCAGAAAGCCCTCACAGCCACATGGTCCCAAGACAGTCCCACCAAGATAGCCAAGCCCAATCCCAGGCAATCATGGAGCCCAAACCCACGAGGCCATACCTTCCTCCTTCCCTGGCTTAGCTATACTTCAGTTCAGAACAAAAAGAGCTTATTCATGGGATCTTAGGATTACAGATTTACAGCCAGAAAGGATCTTGGAGTTCCTGCCATCCAAAGCGAATACACTGAGACACCAAAGTCATTCACGCTTTTTAAAAAACATGAATAACAAATACATTTCCCCAACACTTTAAAACTTACAAAACATCTTCTTTAGAATAACATTGTGAGGAAAGAAGTGAAAATGTGAAGGATCTGTGATTTTTATCAACATCAGGGAGTGATAGGATAGAAACCCTTCATTGATGCAAGTCGCAGCTCACTGTGATTTAGCCCAGGAGTTTTTAACCTGGAGCACACAGAAAACTAAGGAGTCTACAGAAGCATTCTGGGGGCCCACCCAGATTGGACAGGGAAAAATTATACCTTAATTTTACCGTCTCAAAAATTTAGCATGTCCTTCAATTATGAAGGAAGGCAACAAAATACTGTTCTGAGGAGGAGCGTGTAGACTTCCCAAGACTGTGAGAGGGGTCCAAGGCACAAAACCGGTTAAGAACTCTAGCTAAAACATATCAAATATTTAGCCAGCAGGGCAGCACAGCAGAGGGCTGGAACTGGACTAGGATGGCCTCAGTCTGAATTCTGTGCCAAACACTTATCAACCATGTGACCAGGGGCATGCCATTTGACTTTTCTGGTCCTCGACCCCCTCCCCTGCAAACTAGGGATAATCCCAGCACCCACCTCCCAGGGTCATTGTAAGGATTTAGAGCTAGAAAATATTTCTAGAAAATTTTTCATGGTGCTATGCACATGCTAGCCATCAGAATCATCACTGTCACTGCTGTTGGTGTTAATATTATTATTATGCTATTATTACAGCTAGAAGAAACCTTAGATACCATTGGGTACAATCATTTCATATGACAGATGAAGACCCAGGAGTGGGAAGGCCATTCCCAAGGTCAGAGGGAGGCTGGGATTTGAATCCAAGTCCTGGGGCTCTCCAGCTAGCCCTCAAGCCCGTACTTATCTTCCCTAGGAAGTTGCTGCAGTCACACAACCCTTATGTGACTGGCTCAACATCATGTTCTTTTTCCACTTTGCTCTCTGGAACTCTCCTTGGTGAAGGAACAGTGGAAAAGATGCTGGATGTGGAATAAGAAGAATTCTGCCAATGTGGAATTTCTCATCCATCAGTTTCCTCCACCATAAATTGGGGGAAGGGGGGAGACTGGATTTGACGGCCTCTACGGTCCCTTCCAGCCCTGGCTCTACAATATCACAAAATGTTTCATTGTCCTAGTACTTAGCAAAGTGTCTGACATATCTCAGGGGCTTAACAAGTGTTTACTGATTGGTTGATTGACATTTTATAGATCTGAGGAAATTGGGGCTCAGAGAGGAGAAGGGAGCACTGACCTTACCAGGGCTCAAGCCCTGTCTCTGACCTAAAATCAAACACCCTTCTCATTTTTCCTGCTGCATGTTCAGGCTAGACATTCCAATCAAGGTCTTTAAATACTTGGCTCACGAGATTGATCAAACAAGGAGACTTGCTGCCGCGACTCCAAGCAGGCCTACCTGCCTGCCATGGTCATTTAATTAGTTTTCCTCCTACCTCAACGAAAATAATTGGATTGCCTTTAACTGCACTGTGGAGCCACTGTTCTGCACAGACATTGATATCCACTGCTCTGGGCACATGCACTTACGCAGATGGACCAAGCAGCTCTCAGCTGCTGTCATCCAAGCTTACAGAGGGAGCCTCATCAAGCGTCCCTGATGAAGGGTCCCCTTCCTCTGCCAAGCCTCCTTGTTTGTGAGGAGAACAACCCAACCCCTCAAGAGACCAGGTTTGCACCTGGAGAGGTCTGGACTCTTCCTGTCCTCCTGCCCCCCATAGCCAATCAACATCATGCAGGTTCAACATCTATGTTTTTTCTTTTCTCTCCCTTCATGTGATAACAGCTCTCGTTCAGGCCCAGCAGCCTACATCCTCCACATACAAAATGAAGGAGTCAGGCCCCATGACCCTCATGGTCTCCCCCAGATCTAAATCTATGTTCCAATAATCCCATGAAGTATGAATGAATGAATATAATGTGCAAAGTCCTGTGTATCAGTACCACCATTTTAAAGAGGAGGAAACACCTAGGTTATTGCAGTAGCCTCCAAAGCAGTCTCTGCACTGAACATCTTCCTCCGCCCTCTTTAATCTGCCCTCCACAAGTTGCTAAGTCAATATCCCTAAAGCCCTTGTTGGATCATGTCATTCCCTGGCTCAAGAAGCTTCATGGCTCCCCACTGGCTCGAGGCTACAACAGGAACATCTGACATCCAAAGTCCATCACCCATGAATTCTGCCATGTTTTCTCTGCTCCAGGCTGCCAGGCTGACTTGCTCTTCCTCGTGTATGAGAAGAGAAGCAGCACCCAAGGAGAACAAGCAGCAGTCTAACACCGTCCGTTAGCACCTGGAAGGACTGACCCTAACTGTCCACATCCTCCACTCACAATTAGGCTTTGCTGCTCAGGGTCATGTCGGAGGAAATGTAACTCAACTTGCAATGACGGCCACTCAAGGAGGTAGCCTGTCTTTGTCTAGACAAGCGTTGGGCAAATCTGAGACTGTCAGTGCAGACAGCATGAGGTTTCATCCAGTACAGCCCCCAACAGCAAAGCCAAACATGAGTGGAGGACACTTAGGATCCTTCCTTCTGGGTTCTGAGGCCATCGTTAGGCTGGGCTGCTCTCTCCCCGTGCTGTGAGTCTTTCTCTTTTGGGGCTGATGTCAGCCATGATGCACATGTGTGCTGCTTTCTCTCTACATTTCCCACGGCGGCAGTCACCAGGAATAATAGCTTTGTTGTTAGCTTGCCCCATCTACTCCTCAACTGCACCCCAGGCAGTAAAGAGGAAGGCACTCAGAGAAACCAAACCTGCCATGGGAAGTGAGCACTGGGCAATCACCATCCAAGCTGGAAGCTAGTCTCAGACTTTCCCCAGCCTCTCAGGCATACTTCCCAGGGTACTGTGGGTAAAGTCAGTTCAAAAAGGATCATAAATGGAAAGAAAAGTAGCTTTGGACTTACACTCTTTGATAAATAAGTAAGTCAGGGTTAGCATGACTGTATGGCCACTGTAGAGAAAGTCTCCACACATGTTATGGGAGCCTGTGATGGACAGGCCACCCCCAGCTATCATCTTCATGATCCTCCGTAGATGAGCTTCCCAATCTCCAAAAAGCTGCAGGAGAAGAGAAACAAGGGCATCAGTTCATGTTAATCCATTCACAGTCATTTTCTTCCACTTAAGAAAGAAAAAAATAAGCTACTTGAGGGAAAACACAGGGTACTATATTGACTCTAACATATGGCAACCAACGAACAAGCATTTAAGGGCCAACTATGTGCCAGGCATTGGGGGTACAAGGATAAAAATGAGATAGTCTCAGGGCAGCTAGGTGGCGCAGAGGATACAGCACTGACCATGGAGTCAGGAGGACCCGAGTTCAAATCCAACCTCAGACACTTGACACACTTGCTAGCTGTGTGACCTTGGGCAAGTCACTTAACCCCAACTGCCTTGCCTTCCCCTCTTGAAAAAAAAATGAGATAGTCCCTTCTCTCAAAGGGCTTCCATTACACTGAAGGAGAAAACAAGTACACAAATCAGCAGGTACAAGAAGAATATGCAAAACAAATATGAGGTAATTTGGGGAAGGAGG
This sequence comes from Pseudochirops corinnae, assembly GCA_028646515.1. Lineage (NCBI taxonomy): Eukaryota > Metazoa > Chordata > Mammalia > Diprotodontia > Pseudocheiridae > Pseudochirops > Pseudochirops corinnae. The sequence goes on from CM053589.1 coordinate 198,234,929, forward strand.
GTAGTAGGAATTGGTGGGAGAAGGTGGCATCTGAGCCTGAGTCTTGAAGGGAACCAGAGACTGAGATGCTACCTCTTCACCGCCAGCCCCATTTTTCTGTGACACAGAGATGCGTCTGCTCACATCTCCATGCTCAGAAATCTTGGGGGGCTCTCTACAGCCTACTGCATAAATAATCCCCTGGAATTCAGGTCTCTGGACTTTTCAGTGCTACCCGACCCAAAGCAGTCTGCACCACTCTCAGAACAGCCCTTCATTCCCTTGGCAGAGTGTACGCACTTAAGGGATATCTGTTGATTGATTGACGGTGAAGGGTCTTGAGTTCTCACCAAAGGAGGTCTGGTGAAGGAGCTGCATACAAAATTACCTTGTATCTATTTGAGGAATTTAGCCTAGAGAAGGTAAGACTCAAGGAGCAATGGGAGCTGTCTTCAAGAATCTGAAAGGTTGTCATGTAGAAGAGGAATCTGACTTACTCTTTCAGGCCCCAGAGGATCGGATTAGGTGTAGTGGGTAGATGTTGTGAAGAGGCTCATTTAGCCTCAATGTCCCCAAAAACTTCCTAACAACCAAGAGCACTTGTGGGCTTCCATGGGTCACCACTAGGCAACTCTGCCGGGGACATGATGTAACAGAATCTTGTGGGACTAAACAGTCTCTTTAAGTTCTGAGCTTCTATAATACCTTTCCAGCCTTATCTTATTACTTTTCCTCCTGCTATCCTCTATGCTCCAGCCAGTATCAATGAACGTACTCTAGGTTTTATCTCCTCTGTCTCTTTGCTCACACTATTGTGCTACGACCTCTGCGTCTCTGTATAGCCCACCCACCATGTCTGGAATGATTTCCCTTCTCACTTCCACCTCTAGCCCCCTTCTAAGCTCAGTTCAGCAGTTATCTGCTCTGTGAAGCCCTTCTTGACCTACTCACTCCCCCTCATTTTAGCACCACCCCCAAAATCGCCTTGTCTTTGTACCCTATCACCTAGTCCAGTCTGACACACAGCAGGTGCATAAGAGATGCTCATCACACTGAAGGGAACCTAGAACGTCCTCCTTCAGCCTTCTTCCTTGCTAATACCTATGCATTACACTGTCAGGCTCGGTTGCTGTGCTGGCTGATTTTGCCGAACTGCTTTTTCCATCCCTCTTTCTTTGTGATTCTTTGTTACAAGGGAGGGCTTGATGGGTAAGAAAAACAGGAGGGGAGAGAAATACTGGGAAATGAATGTCACACAGAGGCAAAGATGTCAGTAAAATTAAAAAATATTTTTAAAGAAACAAACACTGGGCGATAATTCTATGTATCCCTTAGGGTCACATCACAGGACTGACAAAGCCAGAGCTGGAGGAATCAGAGGCCACCTAGTCTGATGCCCTCATTGTACCACTGAGATACTGGCCTCCTGGCTGTTCCTCACCTATAGTCTTCCATCTCCTACCTCTATGCCTTTGCCTTAGCTGTACCTCATGCGTAGAATGCACACCTACCCATCTCCGCTGCTCCCTTAAAGACTCAAATCAATTTTCATCTTTTGCACAAGTTCCCCAACCACTCCAGTCCCTATTACCCCTCCCCTGCTAGTCCATTCCCCCCACAGGATCAAGGACTTGCTTATTTCAGCTCCGTATCCATTCTCAGGGCCTAGCACAGCATTCCGCACACAGTAGGTGCTTAAATTGAATCATTTTTTTCTTACAGGCATTGACTGTCAATGGCCCTCTAGCTTCTGGAAGCAGGACAAAACCAGTCCTTCCAAATGTCGCATAAGCTTCTCAAGCCCTGTATCTGATGCCTCCCAGTCAATGTTTACCCATCTATGTCACCCAGAAGGTCAATGTTTATTTTTCCTGCCACTTTTGGACAAGAAAAGTGAGATCATGGGACTCCAAGCTGGAAGGGATGGCAAAGGTCACAGCCTCATATTCTAAGCCCCTCACTGGACAGGTGAGGAAACCAAGGTCCAGAAAGGGAAATGATTGACCCAAAGTCACCAAGGTTCTAGATTAAAATCCTGCCTCTGATGCTTTCTGTCTGCATTACTTTCAGCAAGTAACTTAATCTCCCCGAGCCTCGGTGTCCTTAACTGTAAGGTGAGAGGGCTGGACTAGAATGCTCTGAGCCCCTTCCAGATCCTGTTCTTATAACCTCTCTGGGCCCTGGCTTCTTCCTCTGTAAAATGAGGGGGTGGGGCTGGGGCTAAGGGCCTTTCCAGTTCTCGACTGACAGCTTTAGGAATCTTTTAATCTGACAGTCTCTTCACAGTCATCCAGCACTTAGTGAGCACTTATTACATGCTGGACATTGTGTGAAGCAAAAGGGATCCCCAAGAAAACCCAAACCCTATGGGAGCTACACTGTAACGTGGGGGTCAGGGAGTCCTCGGGCAGCACAGACAGAGGCTGGTGAAGTCAAGGGCATCCAAGAGGGGGAGCTGAAGCAGATGCAGAGACCAGGAGAGAGGGCGGGCCTCCAGGATGCAGAGGAGGATGGAGAGCATCTCAGGCGTGGGGCACAGGCAGTGCAGACAGGAGGGAGGTCGGATGTGCCAGTGGGTGGCACCACAGAGCCGCGGCGGCCCAGGACCATGGTCAAAGCTGGTGCTGTGTGCCCCTGGGAGGGTCACTGCTATGGTTACTGCTGCTGCTGCTTATTACCATTGTAACTGTTTGCCTCAGTTTCCTCATCTGTTAAACTAGAACAATAACAGCACCACCCGTGAGGGTCACTGTGGGCACCCAATGAGATCCTCTCTGCAAAGCGCTTAGCACAGCCTCTGGCACACAGACAGCAGAGTATAAACGTTACCTGTCATTAACGTCATCATTTGCAGAGCGTCAAGCAGGAGTTTTTAAAGTCCATCAAAGTGGTGCTGCACAGAAACTCTTTAAAAACAAACCTCAACGGGACTACTGGAAAATCAAGGCCAACAAGGAGGCCAGTGTTGCTGGAACACCAGGGGTGGAGGGGGGACGGAAGGTCCTGGCTGGGAAGACCTTGAAATGCAAAAGAGAGCGGTTGTGATCCCAGAGACCACAGGAGCCACAGGAGGCGGGGGTGGGAGCAAGAAGATGGCAGGGTCAGATCTGCTCTCTGGGAAACAACTGTGCACAGAGGATGAGAGCTGGAGGCAGGGAGGCCAGTGGGGAGGCTAAGTACAGTCATCATGCCACCCTTCTCGAAGGAGGCAAGACTTGTCATGGGGCCTGCGGAAATTTCTCCTTGTACTTAATTCTCAGCTACCTGGGGGGAAATGGGCATTTCTCCCTTTTCTGCTGATATAAAACCCAGCTGTCCCTGACCCAAGCAAGGGATCATTAGTTAAATGGTCTACCAATGGCTCCCCACTCCCCAGAGCGGGGCAAGGTGACCTCACCTGTACTCTGGGAAGGAGCAGAAATAATCCCGTTACGTGTGCACAGCCTGCGGCTCCCTTCCAAGGCCGGACAATTCCAGCACTTAGCTAGCACCAATGCTCCCCAGGCAAGCCTCACTTATTTCATTATTCTGGGCACCATCAAAATGTGGGGGGACAGTGAACAAACTGGAGACCATGGATGGGACAGAACAGTGAAGTGTTCTAAGAAATGATTAATATGATCAATCCAGAGAAGTGTGGGAAGATTCCTAAAAACTGACTGCCAGTGAAGGAAGCAGAACCAGGAAAACCATGTCCACAAAGGGTGGCCACTGTGCAAACAGAGAGAACAGGAAAGAAGGAAAAGCAAGAACCAAAGCCCTGAACGTTGTGGGATGCAGGCATTTCGCAAGTACTGAAAGAAGGGCTGGCTGGCTGATTTTACTCTTCTGGATGGGAGAGGTGGCTTGTCAAGGGGCAGCTGCCTCGAGGGATCCGACCCAAAGCTTGGGCTGTGTTTCTTTGTCAAGGTGAAATGACTCTTGGGAAGCCTGCAGCTATGACAATACGTAAATGGCAGCCCCCCAAAACAAAGAGAAAAGTCCATATTCAGGAAGAATGCTGACATTTTCTCCCAGTTCCCTCAGCTGCCAGGACAAGAGTGTCAGCCACATGATTTGTGATGTCAAGAGAGATGCCTTCCAAATTCCTACTTCCTCCTGTGACCGGAAGGGGAGCGAGCTACAGGCAGAGGGTGAGACACTGAGCCAGCTGTGAGGCCCATTAAGGCTTTGGCCCACGGCTGAATTCCACTCCAGCCCATGCTGGACCTAGTGATTACTCCATCATTCAGGCTGGGGACTGTCCAGGGCCTTTGCTCTCCGGCTTTCTTCTTCCTGTAACTCTGCTAATGCCTTCCAGCAGTCCCCTGCTCGTTAGTACCACAGGCAGAAGACGGCAGAGATCAGACACTAAGGTCCAAAGCTACCACATCTGGACAGAATGGGTCAAAAATCAGCCTTCTGAGGCCTCAAAAACCAGGAGCAAAAGCAAGGTTTCTGGATTAAAAATGGAGTTCCCAGACCCATGTTCTCCACATCCCCCAAAAGAACAGGTGGTGGGAACTTGGTTACAGGGTAGAATTCCTTAGACAGATCGAGGTCTGTGACAGAGGCAGAGACAGCTCTACTGAGCTATCCCAAACCCTGCAGGGCCAGCCAGAGGCCACGAGTGTCATGAGTCAGATCCATTACCAGGACAGCTCCGTCCCAGGGGTCCTGGATAGCAACCTGCTTCCCAACAGAAGCAAAGCCTAGAACCTTTTCACAAAGTCTAATGTTATCAGAGTTTGAAGGACGTTAGAAGAAAGAACATGGAACAGACTGTGGGAACCCAAAGGGAATTTAAAAAAGAATGTTAAAGCTGACAGAGAACCAAGGGGCCTTGGAGGTCATCCAGTCCAACTTCCTCACTTTTTTCATAAGAAAACTGGGGCCTAGACTGGCAACGTACCTTGGTCAAGGTCACCAAGGAAGGTCTCCAATATCATGGCTCTTTCCTTAGCACTGGGATGCCAGGGAGGGGGCCCTCAGACTCAGAGAAAGGAGCTAAGCTGTGCTAATGGAATCAAGAGCTCGGAGCAGCTTGGACCAGAGCAAAATCCAATTCAGGGCCTGCCTCAGGCGGACTGCAGCTGAGAAACGTAGCCTACCCACCACAGTGCCACAGCGATCCCAGCAACAACAGCCTAAGAATATCCAACCTCAGCTACCCCTTGGATCTCAAAACCAACTGTTTGTGATGAACTCTACAAATTCACAACAATTTTCTTCAGATTAATGAGAAAGAGCAAAATGTGCTTTGGGGACCCCCCCGAAGTAATACTGGAGTGGGGGAGGGAATCACCTTCTGGGACCAGGAAGAAACGATTCAGGTGTTCTAATGCAGGCCTGGTAAGCAATGACCCTGCTCCTAGCCAGACTACACATTTCCATCTTTTCTGTGTCCAGGCAGGTGCCATGTGCAACCACATGCTGCCCAGCCTAGGGATGCCCTATTTACCGTGCCCCATCCCCTCAGCATTCCAGGCAGGTTAAGCTGCCTGATAGCCTGGGACAACTCCGCCCAAGGAAGAACCCCTGAGGACAACGAAGCCAATCACCTCATTCCTCAATGCTCGGCAAACATCTATCCCCATCACACCCCCCCCCTTCCCAACCCCAAGTCGCTGCTGCCCATCTGTTTTCTAGCCTTCACTGACCCCTCCCTTATTCCTACCCATCCCCCAAACTCACTCTAAAGCCATCCACCTCTCACACTGTGCTCTCTGCAATGCCTGTTCCACAGCTAACAAACTAGATTTCCTCTTAAACCTTTTCCACTCTCATTCCCTCTGCCTCCTCATATTCCCTGAAACCTGGTTTCCACTCATGCTGCCCAGCCCCTGGCTGACTCCCTGCTCGAGGTGGGGGAGCTGGATTGCTCCTTGCTCCCATCGCCACTTCAGGCTCTCCTTCAACCACCTTCACTCCTCTGAGCTTCATGCAACCCATGTTTATCACACACCCAGGATTCCAGTGACTTGTCTACAGACTCTAGGACTCCCTCCATCCTTCCTCAATGAGCTCAGTGCCAGGCTCCATCCTTCTCTTCTCTCCAACACCTGCAACATACACTCTGAGACTCCCTCAAATAATATCACCCCCCAATGACACACTCATTTCTCATACTCCTCCACCCCATCACAACTACACACAGCCATGGTCACACATGCCCTCGATCTGCCATCACCAATATGTACTCCAAGCTCTGAAACTGTCCTTTATCTGATCACAGTCTGCTGTCATTCTATTTCTCCCCCCATGTTATAACCCCAAACCTTCTCTTCACTGTGAACTCCAATCCCTCCACCCCTTAGGTCTTTCCCAGGCCATCACCTCTACACTGACTACACACTCCTTCCTCCGCCATCATGACCCTTTGGTGAACTAGTTCAGCTCTACAATGCCTTCTGAAGTCTCCTGATCCTTTATTCTATCACAGATCTTGCCCTGCCAAACCCCAGCCTTGGATCACTCCCACCATCTGCTGCCTGAGCTCCTACCCACATACTACTGAACTAAGCTGCAGAAAAATCACAAAATTGAGCTCAATGGGCCACTCTGAGTTTATGTTACATAATCTTGACTATGCCCTCAAGACAATCCCACTCCTTCCAATGGCTTTTCCGAATCTCTTCATCCCTCCTTAAGCCTTGCACAGCTAAGAGCCCTGACCCATATTTCACTGAAAAGAGAAGAGCCATTCATGGAAAGCTTCCTCATCTCATATCCCTCAGGTGCCTTCATCCACCATCTCCACCTGCACCCATCCACATGACAAGCTAGGTGCCCTTTCTCTTTGCCAAGGCAATCTTTTCTACATGCACAAATTAAGTCATTCTACTCCCGTCTTCTTCAGGGTTAGAGCCCCCTCTCTTATCCCTATTCATTAGTCAATCTTTAACTTCTCCCTGTCTACCAGCTGCCTCCCTATTACCTACAAACACAATGAATCTCTGCCATCCTCCAAAAATCTGCTTTTCTGCCTCTCACCACTCTCCCCACTTCTGTGACTAATGACCATGAGGGCCATCGACAATGGGTGCCTCCACTATCCTTCCTCTCACTCTCCACAATTCTTCCCAGTCTGGCTCCTGACTTCATCACTCCACCAAAATCACTCTCTCCAAAGTGACTAGAGAGCTTCTAACTAACAAATCCAATGGTCTTTTTCCCAATCCTCTCACCTCCCCAACCCCTCTGCAGCTAACTGCTCACCACTCTCTTCTCTAAATCCTGAGCCCAAGAGGCTTGGGAATAGGCAGGTTTCCAGCATGGTGCCCCCAGCATCATTTGGCGAAGCAGCTCCAGGGGAGGCTGAGGACCAACTACTTCTGGAGGGGCTGTAGCCAGAGGACTGAAGACCCACAAAAGAACACTCTTGTCACCAGAGTCTCTGGCACTGCTGGTAGATTCGGCTTCCCTTCATCAGTGGGAATGGCATGAAAGATGCCTTACCATCTGCTTCTCCGTGGCACCCTGGGGACCAGGCTTGGGTCGGAAACCCTCTCCTGCCTTGCCTCCCTCATCAGAACATGGGCTCCGTTAGCCTATACTTGCCTTTCTTTGTATGCTAAGCATTTAGTGCTAGTGCCAGACCCAAAGACGGTATTTAATAATGGCTTAGCTGACCGACTAACTATTCAATCTAATGCTGTGCAAAGTCCGGGGCAAAAGACTATGGAAGAAACCAGCAAGAAGGCAGCTCCCACGGCTCCCAGTCTGTCTGCAGAGATGAACCCTGGGCACGAATGACCTGAACCAAAGGGAGAGTGGCATGATGGGAGATGCCCCAAGTGCTCTAGGAGGTCAGAGGTGGCAAGAGTCACTGCCTGCGGGCAGAGTGGGAAGAGCAAAGGATACAGAGTAAAACAACCCAAGTTCAAATCCTACCCCAGGCACCTGCTAGTTGTAGAACCTTGGGGAAGTCACTTAACCCTCTCTGGGCCTGTTTCCAACTCTATAAAATGACCTCTGAGAAGCCTTCCAGCTCTAAATCAAAGACTTTAAAAATCAGAGAGAAGCTGAGAGGAGAGAGAAAACCAAGTGTTTGAGGAAAGACATGAGGAGGGAGAGAACACTTTGGAAGGGTCCTTGGAGACAGCAGCACTGGGGCCAAGACACAGGGGAAGGGTCCTTGGAGGGGGCAGCACTGGTGCCAAGGCTCAGGGGAAGGGGATTTGGAGGCAGAGATGCCCCACTCTGAGGACATGTGGGGCAGCCACACTGGCACTTGCTTATCCTCTGACAAAATGGCGTCATGACCAAGAACCCCTCACTTAGAGGGCTCTGTGGGTCACTGGAAAGTTAAGTGACTTACTCAGGGTCACCCAATCAGCCTGAATCTGGGGCAAGACCTCCTAGCCCTTCCCACTAAGGGGGCCATTATTGGTCATTGTGCACATGTGACCTCTCCTGTTACACACACACACACACACACACACACACACACACACAAATATACAGTTGTGTAATTTGTGCTTTGAGTTTCTTCAAAATCCCCCTGTGCATATCGTCCAGCCCCAGCCATCCTTCACAGCTGCCCTGCTGACAATAACAGCACTTATGGCTGAATTTGGTTCTTCAAACTCTGTGCTGTATGAGACAATGGGGCGAGAGACTCTCCTAATGGCTTGCTCTAGAAAAATAGAAGGAAAAAACCTCATCACTTCTCTGCTTTCTCCTTTAAGTCATGAAGATAAAAGTCCCAACCATGACAGACCCTGGTGGAATTACTGGGCAGCCACAGAAGACAGAGAAGGAAAAGTGAGTAGTAAGGAAAAAACCTGAGAAAGGAGACTGAGAAGTGGCCTTGACAATTTTCACCCCAGAAACAGGATCAAAGGGAGGGAAATCCAAGACTGTTGAGTTTGTCAGTATAAAGTTAAAGGAGCATTACTTCAACTGTACCAAGATGGCAGCCCATGGTTCAGCTGTCTAAGGTTCTCTCCATTCAAGCCCTCCTCCACATTACTCCAAAGCAATGTCGGCAAAACACATTTGGGAAGGTTCTTCCAAGTATAAAGGAACTAAGTATGGCCTCACTCCTGGGTGAGTTCTTTCGTCCAAGGCTCAGCCTGATGAGCTCTGAAGATGTCAACCACTGGGGGGCCACAAGCTCAACTGGGATCAAGGCCAACATAATGGGGCAGCTAATGGGGCCTTAGGCTGCAGGAAGAGGGAGCAAGCATCTACCACAAGGGAGGGGGTGAATCCCACTGATCTCTGCCCTTTGAGGAAGGTCTGCCGTAAGCTGGAGACCATCCAAATATAGGCAACCCGATGGCAAAGGGCCTGGAGTACATGCCAGATGAGGATGTCCAAAGAACTGGGGATGGTTGCCTAGTAGTCTTCTAGCTTTTGTAAAGAAGAAAAGGAGAAGGGCCCCCAATGCCAAGCAGTAGGACCCCCCTCCTGAGGCTCTTTTAACAAGGAGGCAATCATTTTTTAAAGTACTGTTTGGCTATAGAGCCACTGTCGGTCTTAGCAACCCTTCAATGCATTTTCCAGACACGACAGTAGCAGGGGAAGGGGATCCACTCAGGCATGGGGCAGAGGAAGGGAAAGAAGGTTGTGCTCCCTTCTTCTTGGGCAGAGAAAGGACTTTCAATAATGAAATCAAGAGGTCCCCAGACTCAGAGAAGCAGAAGGAGGCACTTAGTAAATACTTTCTATTGGTCCAAATTTAGACCAATTATTTCCATTCTTTGGCTAAGAGGCAGTTAATCACATCAGCTGAGAATCAGATAGGCTGGAAGGCATACAAGGCACTTTACACCTATTCTCTCATTGGAGCCTCATGACGAACCAGATGCTAATATTATCCCCATTTTACAGAGGAGCAAACTGAAATTTGAGTCACTTCTCCGGGATCAGAAAGAGCAGCCAGGTGGTGCCATAGTGCATTGAGGGCTAGGCAGGTAGTCAAGACACATCTTCCGGAGTTCAATATGGCCTCAGACACTAGTTGTGTGACCCTGGACAAGTCATTTGACCCTGTTTGCCTGTTTCTTCATTTGTAAAATGAACTGGAGAAGAAAATGGCAAACCACTCCAGTATCTTTGCCAAGAAAACCCCAAATGAGATCATGAAGAGTTGGCCTTGACTGGAATGACTCAACAACCACAGAAAGCAGGATCATATGGACCCAAGTCCAAGCTCTTCCAGACTCCCTCTCTGGACCTCTGCCCCCTTCGCCATGTGGCCTCTCTAAAGAACTGCAATGTTTTCAGTCTATGCACTGATCAATCAAGGAAGATTTATTAAGCACCTTCTTGGAGCTGAGCACTGTACTGGGCACTAAGGTCACAAACACAAATCAAGAAAAACACCATTTCCTTTAACTTACCATCAGACATCATGAAGGGGCAGAGACGTTTATAGGACTTTTGGGGGGGAAGGATGGGACCTGTGATTTCACTGGTAAAAGGGATTTCTGCTACCAGAGCCTACTGGGATCTTCCCTCTGTAATCTGGGAGCACAGGGGCTCAGTGACTTGCCCAGTGCCTGTGTCAGAGGCAGGGCTTTGAACCCAGGCCTCCTAAATCCCAAAGCTAGGTCTCCAAACAACTATATTCCAGGCAGCCCCTTTGTAAGACATTCTGCCTTTTCCACAGAATCTTCTCTCAGCTGCCATCGTCCTGGAACAGCCCCTGTCCAACTGTTGCTGGCTGGCCTTCCATCTAAGCCCAACCACATTACAGAGCCCTCTGTATTCTTTACAGGGGCACGGAAACTCTGGGTCACTCTGAAATTCAAGAGAAATGAGGGCCTGGAAACATGAGCTCCGACAGATGGCCACATCAGTTGGCTAAGTTTTCCTGATGCAACTAATCTCTTGCTCTCTGTAAAGGTTTTGGACTCTGTGGTAACCATAGGAACTGAAACACACTGCACAACACAACACTCTTCGAGGCTTAGTCACTGTGGGATTAGCTCATCTTTCCAAAGCCACATGCCCTGGGAGCCTTCTTCTACAGAATTAAAAAACCAAAGCAACCCAGAATGGACTCTTCTTTCTTCTCTCTGCAGCACCGGGCCTGGACTTTGAGACCAGCCCTCGTCATGATGGCCAAGGCTATACCTCATCTCTGCAGCTCGGGGCCCAGGGCCAGGGCAGCACCAAACATTTCTCACATAACGAGAGGACAGCCAGTTATCCTGGGGGCTGGACATGTTTCTGCACTCCACCAAGACACACAGGCGCTAACCAAGGCACGGAAGATGGTGGGGGCCCTGTGCCAAGCTCCGCTCACTCTCAGAGTGGCTCATAGATCTCTGGGAAGAATGACACATACCTTCCCAGGCCCTTTCCAACATTTCAGCTTGAGGCCAAGCAACAGAAATCTGACAGGAAGCCTGATTTCCTTACCAACAAAATCATTTTTTTTCTTTAAATCCTATTATTTCTGCAAGCAGCAACCTGTGCTGGGTGAGCTGTACGCGGCCATCAGACCAGAGGACAACGAGTCCAGTGCTCCTAATGATATGGCACACACTTGATTTGGCGGGACATTGTTCCTCCCTGGAAGATGAGCACTTGGCATGTCAAAGGAAGGGGAAGTTTGAAGTCTAGTCATCGAGAGGTTTCTGCCACTAAGCTCGGGGTGACTGGGCAGACAGAGCCTCCCCCCCACACACACACACACCCCACCCAGGAAGATCAGTCACCTTCGAATTAAAAGCTTTTATTATTCACGGCTATGGGGAAACCAGAGTCCTGGAATAAGGAGAGTAACAACAGGAAGAGCTCTAATTTCCAGGGGGCCAGCTGTGTGTTAGGCTCTACACACGCTGCTTTACAAACACTCTCTCCTTTGATCCCCACAACAACCGTGGGAAGTCGGTATCTCCCTCTTACAGCTGGGGAAACCAAGGCAAACAGTTATTAACTGCCTTTCTCAGGGTCACATAGCTAGTAAGCATCTGAAGCCAAATCTGAACTCAGGTCCTCCTGAGTCCAGGCCCCATGGGCTTATCGGCTGGACCACCCAGCTGCCTCAGACCTAGAAGGGACTGACAAAGGACAGACTGGGCCTAAGAAATAATCTAGCCAAACCCCTCACTCAACAGAGGGGGAAAGTGAGGCTCAGAGGGATGTGCCCTGGCTCCTCCTCATGGTAAATGGCAAGGCCTGGGACTTCCAGCTCCCCAGACACTGCCCCATACTGCCTGGAAGACAGCAGGCACTTAATAAATGCTCAGTTACTCATTCATTACTTCATTCACCAAGCAAGTTAAGAAACGGAAGGGGCCTCTGAGTCCACTGCTGTGCCACCATTCTAGAGATGAGGCCACTGAGTGGAGCGGTGGACAGAGCGCTGCCTGGTGCCTGCAAGCCCTGAGTTCAAATCCAGACTCAGATATCTGCTAGCTGTGTGGCCCTCAGCAATCACTCGGCTTCTCTGTGTCTGTTTCCTAGGATAATAATGACATCTGCTTCACAGGGCTGTTGAGAGGCTCATATTTGTAAAGCATTATAGAAATGCGGTTACTGTATTACTGCCCAAGGTCACACAGGCAGGAAGCACAGGGTTAGGATGAGCCTAGATTCTGGGGCTCCAAACTGAACACAGTCTCCACCGCCCCACACAGCCTCACAGTGTGGCCTCACTGCTCCCAGTCACCCCTTCGGGCGGACAAGTGGCTAATTCACCATCTCTGGGCCGGGCATTCCAATAGGTCACCCCTCCATTAATCACCCAACCTACATCTTTCTTCCACCCATGGGCACAGAACGGCAACAATCATCAAATGCCACCCGGGAGACCCAGAGGCTTCATTGATTCCTGACCAACCAGTTGGGTAACCCCAATCGCCAGTGATGCCTTCGGAGCGGCACTAACCGAACCCAAGCCCATTCCTCCTGGCGGCTTCTCTGGAGTTAAGGGTCTACAGGGTTTTCAGGCAGGAATGCCAAGGTGGGTAAGGCCACTTCTGTAACCAAACCAAAAAAGTAAAATAGGAGAGAAAAAAGGGATGAAAACGGAAGAGTAGAGGAAGAAAAGAGAAGGAGGGAAAGGGGAAGTGAGAGGGAAGAAGCATATTTACGTCCCCAAATAATTTTTAATAGCTTTGAACTAACAAATAGCTTCTGAGGAATGTGCCTTCTGAGGCCCACAAAACCTGGCCAAGTTAAGGCTGAAAGGTACAGGGCTTGTTTACAGAACAAATTACACATGTTAAGCTCTAAAAGGCATCAAATAAGAATTCTCTGAAGGAGAAAACTGGATAAGGATTTCCATTTTCAAAAAGTAACATATTAAAAACCTAGGTTATACCCCGTTCTCTCCACCTAAGAGCACAGCAGAAATGAGTCTGTTCTATTCTATACTGCATCAGACACTCATTTCAGGTGTCTCACATCCTGAGTCTGTAGACCTAGTGGTCTTTTCCATGTACCAACCACATGGATATTCACACTTCTTGGGGGCAGAGTTGATGTCATTCTCTAGGTACCATGGAGCCAGTAAGGGGATGTGTTTTCAACCTGTCCCTCACCTAGTCATGTGAGGAGTGGCGCAGGGTGCCGAGAACAAGATTCCACTCTGATCTCCCAGGATATCTCTGTCAAAGTTACTGAGACAGGGAGGAAAAAGAAAGCTTGAACTTGAAATCAAGGTTCCCAATGAGGAGCCAACAAAACAGAGAGAAATGCCTAGATTTATGTCAGTCAGAGGTGCTAATGGTATCTTGAAAGCCTGACAAGAAACCAAAGAGTTATCCCCACATAGAGAGCATCAATGTGCCTGAGACTTAGATTTTCTGAGGCATCAAGCCAGAAGGAGGTGGCAAGGTCTTCACCCCTGAGAGGGGGTTGGGGGGCTAGGGAGGGCCACAGTCAGAAGCCAGAGGAGGGAGGCAGAGTAGTCTTAACTCCAGAGAAGGGGCCAAGAAGAGGAAGCAAAGGGGCCATGGCCCTACACTTGGGGATAACTCAGGTGAACACCGAATGATGGTGGAGAAACAGGACAGAATTCTAAAGAAATTCCCACCCAAGGCCTGAGTCCACAGACCCCTGGGTCATTAGGGAAGCACCCAACACAAAGTACAAATCCCAGCAAGAATGGATGATTACCTTCGGAGAACAGTTGAAATGCATGCTGGGTACTGGGAGGGTGGTTACATACATGGTGATACACCGGTACAGGTACAGCGTGCCAATTAAGAAGAAAAATCTTCGGCTAATGATGGACCTGGAGGAAAGGGAAAAACACATCTCACTTTGAGCAAACACATTCCACAGGTTTAGCAACTTGGAGTTTTCCACTGTTGGAGCATTTGGAAGTTTAGGAACTGAGGAGGACCTCCCAAGACTGAGTCTAGAATCCAGAAACTTCTCACAGCCTGGACAGTGGTGAGCCCACTTTGGGATCACAGACAGAGCTGGAAGGCACGCACGTCAGAGGCAAGAAATCTGTGACAGCACTCATAGAGCACCTCCCTGCTGCTGGCAAGGAACAGGAGTTGAGAATCAATAACCATTAGACAGTAACTATCATTTGTGATCAGCATAATAGGGTCCCACCCAAAAAATCCAAGGCAAAACTTGCTCCTTTCCTAAGCTTGTCACATACTCTCCTTCCCAAACTATGTACCAGGGAACTCACTCAAGCTGGCAGCCCTTTCCTGCTTCTATGAGTTTGCACAGGTTGTCTGGAATGCCTAGACTGCACTACTACCTCAACTGACCCTTAACTTCTGTGGAGGCAAGCCCTCCCTCCTTCAGCTACCAAGTACACACCTCATACCCCAGGGAATACAGCACTTTAAGGTTTACAAAGCACTTCTCATGCAATAAGAATCCTCTGCGTTAGCTGCTATTAGATAATTCCCAATTTATAGCTAAGGAAACTGAGGCACAGAGAGCTTAAGAAATCTGCCTTGGGTCACACAAGCAGTAACAGGATTTAAACTCAAGTCTTTTTGACTCCAGTCTGGTGCTCCACCCCAGTGCCACCAACGTGACCCAGAGAGCACTAATTCTTTTTCATCTCAACTCTGAATGATAAGAAATGCAAGGCTCAGGGCCGGATCAATAGGACTGAAGATATCCAACAGGGACCCTACCTCGTACAGACCACATCTGCCAGTCAGCCTTCATTGGAACCCAATCAGTCCTCCTTATCTCCGGGCCCTTCCCCTTCACCAGCCCTCCACCCACACACATTCCCAGGCATCCTCAGAAATTCAGCCTTGGTCCTCCCTTCCAGGGGAAGAGTGGTCAGACTGAAAGGGATGTTCCCACATCCCCAGGGGCTGCAGCCCATCCTCTGGATCTTGCCTCCATACTTTTCCATGACAGTCATAGCTGTTTTCACCTGACCTCACAGGGATACAACTTCGGGGACAGCACACTCTGGGGATTCTTCCTGGATTGGCCCCAGTTAACAAAGACTAAAGTCTCAGTTCCTTTTTCTGGAGCACTGGGGTTCTACAGGCCAATTCCATTTGGATGTGAGAGAAGACAAAGATGGCCCCCTTGGTACAGTGGCAAGATAAGGCAATTAAAAAGCAAGCGGAAGGTCTCCAGTGTATTGGGCAGGATCTCAAAGAATGAATGAAAAAAGGACTTCTTATGGGAGTCCTATGTTATATGCCAAGCACTGTCCTGAACCACTGTGGATAAAAACACAAAAGTAGAAGGTAGTCTTAGCACCAGAAGACCAACACCAAGTACAGGGCTTGGCACACAGGAGGTGAGGTGCCTAATAAATCTTTACTGACTGACTACAGAGGAATTTATGGGAAACCTGAACAAAAACTGCCCGGGTAAGATAGATTAGATCTGTTCTTCTTGGCCCCAGAAGAAAGAACCAGGAGGTAGAGGGTGAAAGAGGTTGAATTTAAGGTTGACTTCAGGAAAACTTCCTTAAAATTAGAGCCATTCCAAAGGGGGAGAGGCAGTTCTCCCTCAGGGGCTTTTTTCAAAGGCTAGAAGGCCACTCCTTGGGGATAGGACAGCGGGGAGTCTTTGGGCTGGACTAGATGACCTCAGACTTCCACCCCCTCAGAGATTCTCAGATACCCCTTTCCACCTTAGGTGAATGGTTAACAAATTTCTGCTCCAGAAGACTCCTAAAATGTAAGACATGAAATGTGCCGATGAACATGGCTAGCTACTATGTGCTCAACAGATCTAAAGCTCTTGAGAACAAAAGCCACACCTCACAGAAACACTCACATCAATTCATGTCAAACTGAAGGAGAGAAAGGCTCTGATAGCCTTTCCATGCAGACGTTTAAAAATATCCACCTGGTAACCCTGATCATCCTCTCCCTACTCCTCAGGACCCCACACTGCCGGGATGCCTCAAGGCTCTATCCCACCCCCTTGTAGGGTGAATGCAGCAGGGAGACACCTTTTACAAGCCTTCTTGTACTGAAGCAGTGGGCCTTACCATATACCCGGCTACTGCGCTCTCCAGACTCCAAGACACTGCCTGCAGTGCCCTTCCCAAACACTCTAAGCAGGCCTTGGGCATGGCTGTGCACCCTGCCAGCTTTTCCATCTGCCCTCCTCTTCATGACGTATCCCTTCCTCAGAATGACAGCTTCTGAGGCTGCCTGGTTTTCTATTTGCATCTCCAAAGCTCAGCACCGTGCCTGGCAGAGAGGAAGCACTTCAGAAGGGGTTTTTCATTCAATCACTGATTCACTTGAGCCTAATAATAAGGCACAGAAAATGAGTGTTATCGAATCTAGCCCAGCCTATTAAAAATGTAGGAAAACAAAATAATTGCAAAAGTATATATGCTGTATGGGGACCAACAGGCCCCAGACCAAGCGTTCAGATCCTCTGGCCAATTCCTCAAAGGTCACCCCCTCACTGGGGACCAGACAAATGAGATCAAGTATTTAAAGTACTTTGAAAACCTTAAACTGCTACATAAATGTTAGCTGTTATTATCCAATGCTTATTAATTAGGAAAATTTGTCACCATGAAAACTGTTGTTCGTTATAGAGGATGGAATAAAAGGAAGCCATTGAGTCCAGACAGTATCTCTCTGGGGCTTCCAAAGCCTCACCGGGTTACATGGCTTTGTGGAACGGCCCATGATCTATAAATTTAAGCCTATCAGCCTCCAAACACTTAGACATCACTGCCTGGCGCATCCTAGGGGAGCTCACGGAAGATGAGGGATGGAAAACGTCCTCCACGGTTTCCTGACGAAGGAAGGGCAAGGCCCCAGTGGTCCTCCATGCAGACTTCCTCTGCCACATCAACCAACAATGTCTCCTCCCTTCCATTCCCTCTCCTTCCCCGGCATTGGACCTAGGTTCTAGGAAAGCTCTTTAGTAGCTGAATGAGGAATTCAGATAAGGAAAGATCCCTCAACCAATCATGCTCACTGTGTGCTGGGCACACTGAGGGGGGGAGAAGCAAAGACAAAATCAGACAAAATCAAACAAGAAACCAGTCCCCCCCTTCAAGGAGGGGGCTCTCTGCCCTTGGGGGTCAGAGCTCCACAGACCAGAAGCTGGAAAAGAGGCCCAAAATCTTCCTGTCAGTCACCATTCCCCTCCCCGACTTCTTTTTACAGTTGAGGACACTGAGACTCAAAGAGAGAGACAAGATTCAGACCCAAGTACTCTGACTCCTTGGAGGGTAGGGGCATCACGGTGCACAGAGCACTGGACCTGGAATCAGGACGACTCATTCCATGAGTTCAAATCTGGCCCCAGACACGTACTAGCTGGGGGACCCTGGCAAGTTTGCCTCAGTTTCCTCATCTGTAAAATGAACTGGAGAAGGAAACAGTAAACCACCCCAGCATCTGCCAAGAAAACTCCAAAGAGGGTCATGAGAGTCAGCCACGACAGAAGGGAGTGAACAGCAACAATCTGATGCAGATCCAGCCTTCGTCCTATCACACCATGCCTCCTCTAGCCTCCCAGGGTCCTTAAAAATGCTGACATTTAAATGTTCCCACCTTCCCATCGTCGACATGATCCACACCCCCTCCCTTCTCACCACAGCAGCCTAAGGGTCAGGTTCTGATGCTTTTCCTTTAGAGTCACAGAACAGAACCTGGAGCTTTGAGGAACCTCAGAGACCACTGGGTCCAACTCCCTTCCTTTTACCAGTGAGGACACTGAGACCTGCCCAAAGCCACACGGGTCACAAAGCCAGCCTTGGGTCCAAAGCCAGAGTTGTTCCCACCACACCGCACTCTCCTCCAAGGAGGGGACGTCTCAAACTCAAGTTAGCACAGTGATGAGAACACCGCGGGCACTTAATAAATGTGACTGACTGGGACCAAAGGCAGAAGGGACTTTAGACACCTAATCCGACCCTGCCTTTGACAAAGAAGGCGGCTGAGGTCCGGGGAGATCCCCCAGCACTGGCACATGATTAGGTCTGGCTGTGGGCTACGGTTTGGGACTTGGACCCAGGGAGACTCAAGTTCTTAAAACCTGCCCCAGATACTTAGCAGCTGTGGGATCGAGGGCATATGTCAGCCTTGGCTTCCTAATTTGTGAGACTGGGATGAGAAGAGCACCTACCTTCTAGGGTTGTGAAATAATATATTCAAAGTACTCTGCAAACCTGAGATTGCTACATAAATGTTAACTATTATTATCATATGCTGGTTAATTAAGTTAATTTGTTGCTACGAAAATTACAACACAGAGCTCATTATATAGAAAGGAAAGGATAGAGAAGAGCTTGCTGATGGGCCAAGAAAGCCCCCTGGCTCCGTAGCTATGGTTAGCTGCTCTGCCTCCTTCCTCAACCAGGTGAGGTGTTGGAACCCTTGGGGAGAGAGATATGCAAGATAATCTTTCAGAGGGGAACTGTCCACTGTACTAGAGCTAAGAGTGGCTGACCCCACGAATGGGATCCTCGGACTGGCAGCTAGCACAGCCCGTGGACAAGGACCACACTTTCCTGCATTCACACCGGGCTCTGCCGAGGGCCCTTATGTTTATTTGCAAATGGTGCCATCTGCTTATAGAGCAGGCAGGTTAATGATACACCAGAAAACAAATCTGGGAGGTGGGGTTTATTTAGTTGTTTCTTCTTCAAGGACGTTACCAACACTGCGTTTGCTGCCAGAAACAAAGGGAGAGTTGAGAACCTGCCATAGGACTGAGAGGGAATGTCTCTGACTGAATGAACTCCAGAAGCCGACTGCCCAGGGCTCGGCAACCCAACTTCATGGATTTCACACAGGGTCAGTTTGGAGACAGTGCACTGAAGCGGATGGTAGCCCTGGGGTCTAGAAAACACCTGTCCCTCATCCGTGGAGTTGTGTTACCCTGGGTAAGTCATTTAAGGTCTCAGGGCGGCCCTCATTTACCCCCCACTGTACGTTATACTTAATAATTTCCTTTCCCTAACTTGAGAAGCCGTTTTCCCCCAACATGTCTGCAGACCACTGGTTTGGTCCCAGGCCATATATACATCACTTTACTTTATGTAGTAACAGAAGTGAAATACTGATTCGTAATTAGAAGTTCCTAGATTTTGAGCTGGAGAGGTAACTGAGGAGAAGACAGAGGCATAGTGAAATTACGTGCCCAGGACCACCCAGCAGAAGCATCTGCCCACGGGATGTGAACCGAGGTCTTTGCTGCCTCTCCACAGGTCCTCCCCATTCCCTCTGAGTTGGAAGGCTCAAAAGACTCTTGCTCATGTCCTCCTGCTTCCGCTCCATCCGGCACACAGCCTCCCAAGCACTTACTTCTAAAACATGGTATTTCTGAAAGATGAGTCCAACCAGATCCTTCCCCAGCTCAAGCAGCTCCCAAGAGAAAACACCAGCTTCTCTTCTGCCTTTTCAAGCCCTTTTCTCTCTGGCTCCAATCCCTATTTTTAGTCTGTTTATACATGACTCCCCGTCCTAGTCTGTTCTACTTCCAGGCCTTACATAAACCGCATTCTCCATGCCCTGACCCTAAGCCATCGGCTGGTCCTCAAGACACAGCAAGGTGACTTCATCAAAAATTGACAGGTATTTAAGGACCTACTATGTGCTGGGTACTGTGCTAAGGAAAGAGATAAAAAGATGAAAGTGAGAGAGTGGCTGCCTGAAGGGACCTCTGGGGGTCCTACCATTTGGCAGTCTGTCTTTATGAGCTGAAGGAGACTGAAACGTTGCCTCCCTAGAGCCAGGCTGGAATGAGCCTTTCTGCACTTAGCTGGCTTGAGTATCAGACTGAAGAGACACAGTCCATCCTGTAGCCCCTAACTGAAGTCCTCCTGATGTGGGAGGACCTGCCACTGACAGAGAGCTCCACAAAGAGCCTTCAAAAGCCAAGGACAATCTCCAGGCCAGCAGCAGGTAGGGCCTGATTCTGAAGAAAGATCCTCTCACTAAGACAGACAGTACAGCAAAGCAGACAGAGCTCTGGACTCCAAGCAGGAAGAACTGAGTTCAAATCTTTCTTCAGACACTCCCTAGCTATCAGACCATGGGGAAATAACTGAACACCTCTGAGCCTCAGTTTCCTGATCTGTGAAATGGGAATAATAATGAGAGAATGGTACCTACAGCTGAGGAATGTGATCATCTATGTGCTTTGCAAACTTTAAATTTCAGCTGGAACCAAAGGATCAATGCTCAGGGTCATCAGATCCATGAAAATCGCCAGAGCTCCCAGTGCCTGATGAGGATTAGCTGCCTCGTGCCTGGAAGGCCACACAACCTCCAGGGCCAAAGCCTTCTACAGATTGGTCTGCATTTGTTCCAAGGGAGGAGAGTCACCACCCGCAGACAGAGCCCTGTCATACTCCAGACCCACATGTGAGCCTTCAGCTGCTCCCAATCCTTTGTAGGAGCCTCCCCGAGCTGAAGACAGCTGCTGTCCATCACCTCCCTGGGCCTCAGCCTCCCCCACCTGTGAAATGAGGGACTAAATGCCCTCTGGTCCTTTCCAGAAGACAAAGCACTCTTTCAGTCCTAAAGTGTCTGAAATGTCCAGTATTTTGTTAGTATTTTGTATTTGCTTATGTACACCTGAAATTCTGGAGTGGTTTTCTCATCTGTAAATTGGAATCCAACGAGACAAAGCATATAAATCAGACCAGATGATTTGGGGTCCCTTCCAGTCCTCAGTTTATGGTTCTGCAAACCTTAAAGTAAATGCAATTAATAATTTTATCACTTGTTCTATGTCTGCCTCAGTTCAAACCTGGTCTACTCTTCACTCACTAGGTCAGTCCTCCAGAACACCAGAGTTTTCTGAATTGCCTGTCTACATCATCGAGAGAAAAGAGCATGATCATGAAAGATCAGATCTCCCGTCCTCCACTCGAACCCAAGCAAGAATAGCAAATGTTTTCTTAACACCACCTTAGTTTTCCGGGCATCACCCCCACCCCCCAAAAAACAGAGGTTTCCATTTTTAAAGTAGAAACATCATTCCTGAATTCTAAATGTTCCCCTCAAAACCCAAAGCGGCATTTGGGGTTTGCTCTGTCCCCACCTTTACCCACTTACTTGTATTTTAAGAGCAGCCACTGAAGGAACCAGAGGCCTACAAGGATCAAACCGTTGATTTCACAAATAGAAAAGGCCCACTGCACCCGGTTAAAATAGTCAAAAAAGGTGTCCGGCAGGGGTGCTTCCGTCTCCTTGGGAGGCACTCGCTCATGGACGAAGGAGATCGTCACCGTGGTGAGCACAAAGCAGCAGAGGGCGTACAGAAAAGACAGCAGAGTCTTGCCCCACTCCCGGGGGTACTGGGAGCGCTCGGGTTCGGGCATGGGGATCCTGATCATTTCCAACCCCCCCTGGTAGCCATTGGGCACACCATTGTGCTTGGCCTTGCTGATGAAGCTGCTGTCGGGTGCCGGGCCATCGGCGCTGACACTCAGGTGCCCGTTGGCGTGCCCGTTCTTATGAGCCTCCAGGTGGTGCTCCATTTTCAGGGTCTCAATCATGTCCAGTAACCGTTGCCCATTGTCAGAGGAGATTCGGGAGAGTGGGGGCTTGGTGAAATCCTCCTGGGTGAGGCTGATCAAGTCTTGGCCTGTGTAATGGCCCAGGGGCTCGCAGTATTCGGGCATGGCATTCTCCAGTAGCCAGTCTGTCACCGTTTGAGGTGACCAGCAGACAACTTCCTTCATTGTCCTAGCAGGCAGAGGGTCCTCCGCTTCCTCTCGACAGGTCAGCAGACCCCACTCCTCGGATGGAAGAGGCAGGCGCTCTGCAGCTCCTCCATCCTGGCGGGCACTGGCAGAAACTCCTTTGGCAAGCTGGGCAGGAAGTCTTTCCAACACTTCATGGAGGAGGCCACACTCCGTGGGCACAGGAGAAATCCCTCACCTCCTTCTTGGCACAAGGATTCTTCTTCCTACGGCGGCAAGACACAGGGTCAGAAAGGAAACAGCCACTTTTCCCATCTCTCCCTTCCCCCAATCTCCCCAATGACAACCACTCAACACAGAAGGAAGAGGAAAAAGGAAGCGCTGGCCAACTCCACACGCTAAAGACACAGCCGAGGTTCACGGCGCATTGCCACCGTCATCCCTCCTGCCAATACCAACATCCTCTCTCACTCAATTCAACGGACGCTGACTGAGCACCTACAGTGAACCAGGGAGAAGCACAAGCCTTCTGGGAACCACACAACTTGAGACAGAAAACCGGGGCGCAGGAGGGTGCTCAGAGGGCTTGGAGGATTGTTAGATTCTCCGTGTTGCGTACCCGACATGGTATCTGGCACACAGAAGGTGTTTAATGCTTAATTAACGCTGGCTGTTCGACACTTGGGAAATGGGGGTGGGGCAGGCTGAAAATCTGGACTTGATTTATTATTTTGCTGATTGTCCAGATATGAGATAGTGATAGAATTCATGACAAAGATTAAACTGAAATGTAAACTGCATACAGGGCCACCCTCCCCCACCCCCACTCCCGCCCATCCCAGAGCTGGATGTAAAGACATTTTCTGGCACAGCACCGCTTCACACCCACAGCCCACACTCAATCAGGAATCCTGCCTAGTCCAGCCGGGGCAGGCAGGGACTCCCGCCCTCCACAGGCGGCCCATCTCAGTCTGTAACAGCAGTGATTCTTAGGATGCTTCCCTTCATCTTGAGCCCAAATGGGCCTCCTGCCAGCTTCCACAGCACCGTTCTTATTTCTCCTCTCTGGGGCCAAGACGACAATGGCTGTGCCCTTCAGACCCTCGAAGACAGCTAGCATGCCCCCTCCCCAAACTGCCCTCCCCGGCTTCATTTCTGCAGGAAGCCCTTCTCGATCCCCTTAACTCTACCTCCTTCCCTCTTAAGTATTTCCATCCATCCCACCTGACCCTGCCTTCCACTGATCCACACTGAGCCTGGGAGCAGGGCTCTCAGCCCTTCTGCCTGTTGGCCTTGGTGCTGCCTCACTCCGCAGAGTCCTCAGTCAAGTCATACACTGGGTAACATCCACCATGTGCCAGGCACCAGGCTACACACAGAAGCCCCTGCCCTCTGGGAGCCCACAATCTAACAGGAAACAAGTATAAGCAAAGGAGCCACAGAGAGGAAAACCAGGGAGTCTCCGTCTGTGACAGGAGCGTGAGGCCTAGGAGGTTGGGAAAGGCTTCCTTGGGAAGATGAGATTCCAGGAGCCAGGAAAGCAGGCAGAGAGGAAGGGGGAGAGGGCTCCAGGCATGGGGGCAGCCAGAGCCAGGAGATGGGAGTCCTGTTCAAGAACAGCCAGGAGGCCAGTGTCGCTGGACCACAGAATGTGTGTAAAGGAAGCCTGGAAAGGTAGGAGGCGGGGAAGGCACCATGGGTTATGAAGGCCAGAACACTTTCTACTGGTCCTGGTGGTAACAGGGAGCCCTCGGAGTTTACAGAGGGGGTCAGTGACATGGTCAGACCTGTACTTTAGGAAGATCACTTTGACAGCTGAATGGAGGGCAGGTTAGAGGCGGGGAGAGATTTGAGGGAGGCAGACCCACCGGCAGCTACTGTAGTAGTGGAGGAGTGAGGTGGGGGGGGGGGAGGGTGGCCTGCCCCTGGATGAGGGCAGTACCAGGGGAAAGAAGCCAAGGTACAAATAACAGAGCTTGGCAGTGCCTTGGATGGGGTGAGGGTCATCAGAGAGAGTGAGGAGTCAAACCAGCAAGTGTTTCTTTGAGTGCTAATTTTGTGTCAGGCTCTGGGCTAAGCATGGGCCAGTTCAGTCCCTGGACTACTCAGGATTTACCTGCTGATGGTCGAGCAGGACTCGCCACAGCCTGTGCCTCCTCCTCCAAAGCCCTGGGGATTCCAGTCCGGTGTGTGGGAAGGAGGGCAGAATACGAGAGCTACACGGACAGATAAATATGAGATACGTGTAAAAACTTCAAGAAGCTGATTTCTAGTGGGCCAGAGCAGGAACAAATGGGGGATGTCAGGAAAGGTCTTGTGTGATGTACAGGGAAGGAAGTTCAAGGTTCTAGGAGCAGTCCCCAGGAAGCCAGGCCCTTCCCTTCTCTGAAATGAGGGGGATGGACCTCCAGGGTCCTCTTTCTGTTTCCAAATCCCACGATCCTGGGAACACGCCTGAAGGATGACATCTCCAAGCAGGAAGGGAGAGCCTCACAGGTCACCAGACTCACCTTCTCCTACACCCTGCCAACTGGAAATGAGGAAACCAAGGTCCAGAGCTTACACGCCCCTGGCTACCGAGGGAGCTGGCTCCAGGAAGAGTAGGAAGGAGGTCTCCTGACTCCCAGGCACTTTCCAATCCCACCTCCAGTGACTCAGCTGTGCTTTTAGGGAAATGTAAGGAATTACTTCAAATAAAGAAACAGGCCACTGTAAAATAGGGATACGGCATCCCCCCAGCCTCCAGCAAACAGCAATTAGACAAACAGCAGGAAGGACCCGTTCCATGCTGCAGAGTCGGGCCATGGTGGCCCCAGCAATTCTGCACCGCCTCCCCACGTGGTTATTAGGAACACCTCCAAAGTGGCAACCTCAGACCAGGGAGCAAATTAAATCAGCAAAGCCAGTCATTCAGAAATCTCTTTACTACAGAAATCAAAGTGCCAAGATTCATCCAGGATCCTCCCAATCAAAAAGGAAACCTGCTTCACGCTTGCAAACTCAAAAGAAAAAAAATTATAAAAAGAAAATTACGAAGATTTTCTGAAATGCAGGAGTATTGCCAAAACACAGGAAGTAAGAGAGGCCTTCAGGCCTCTTGTTCCCCTTTTTTTTACCAATCTGGAAAATGAGGGACAGACTGTCAAAGAGATTTTTTTGCCCAAGGTCACATAGCTAAAAAGTGGACCTGAACCTGGGTCTCCACAACTCCACGTCTAGGGGCTCATCTATTATCAAATGAAAACACTGAAAAACTTGGTCAAGACCAAGAAAGAGCTAGGAACACATCATTCCAAGTGCCCCAAGAGGAAGAAAACACAGACGACTCCTCCTGAATGAAGCTGTGCCGATTCCTTCCGCACAAAAGTGAACAGAACTGAGGTCGGCACACGTACTGTAACAAGCGATGCTCATCACAAATGCAGAGAAGCCTCAGAAGAATCACCACAACTGATGCAAAGTATAGTTATATGTGTATGTGATGACTGCTCATGAAAGCATAAATCAAACAAACCACGGGGGGGGGGGGGGAATTAGAACCAGCAAAATCACAGGCCCACAATGACCACAACCATAGAAATGGGGAGAAACCCAAAACAACAACAAATGCAACTGAATGCCGTGAAATCAGAATGACGACGTCTGCTGCAAAAGAGACCAGAGGGCCCTCGCCACCTTCTGCTGCAGTACAGCAGGCGAGTTTACCCAAGTTACTTAGTTTTGTTGAACTACCTTTTTTCTTCATTTTACACTTCTTTGTCACAAGGGAACAGTTTGCTGGAAGGGGCAGCAGGAATGATACACTGGGAAACTGTGGTGATATGAAAACTAAAGCTGATGATACAACTTTATTTTTTTAAAAATACACACAAAAAAACAAAGTTTCTAAGCCTGGCTCTGATATCTGTAAATGTTGAAGAAGAAAGGGTACAGAAGACTGGAAGGGCGGATATTTTCTAAGGAGAAAAAAGAAGTGTGAGAGTCCACGTACTCCTGTCACACCACAAAGTAACCAGACCCAATCTTGAAATGCCAGAAGAGAGATCTGAATCAACAGATGGCTGCTACATGAAGCACCGGTCAGTGGACAGTCGGAGGGAAGGGGAATGCTTGCACTCAGCCTACAGGCTGCCTCCCCCTCCCAATGCTCTTCAGAGCCTTGAGGAGTGGGCCAGCCAAAGGACAGCGCCATGGCTGAGAGGCTGACATTGTGGTGAAGGACAGCAATGGAGGCCCTTGACGCCAATAATCAGGCCTAGGGAAGATGCCAAGCAGCCGGCTCCCCACAGGAGCACTCTGCCTCAGTGGACTGATTTTAGAGAACTGTGTTCTATGATGGGGCCTCCTGTCACCCACACCCTCCATTTCCAGGATCACATCTCAGAGCTCCTCACACCCTGAGGCCACGCAGCATAACTGCTTCTGGGGCCATTGCATAGTCCAACCCACTCTGAACCTCAGACAACACGACCACCCCACCTAACCTCTCACCCCTGTTCCATCGCTAAGGGGTGGGAAATCTTGGGAGTTTTCTCAGGCAGAATGGCAGTCTCAGCTGTCCACAGAGAAGGGGCTGGTTCTAAAGGACATGAGTTCAAATTCTGACATTGCCTCTTACTTTGAACCAATGACTTTGCCTCTCTGGCCTCTGAGGTCCCTTGGCTCTCTTATCGACAAACCTATGGTCCTTCCTTGACGGCTTCAGTCTCCTATGATCTCCTCTTTCTCTGAATTCTCTTTTCTAGGCCAAGCAGAGCGGCACAGCAGCCTGCTCTAAATAGAAACTGACCTCAATCCACAGGGAAGCAACTGCAGGCTCGCTCTAGATTCCAGGGGGCCTGCGGGGTGGGGGGCATGGCTCAGTCTGGGTGGGTCCAGTTGAACGGTGGTCTAGTATTTCTCTCATTCTCGGCAGGGTCTCAATGCCAAGTCACTTCAGAATGGGCCAAAACACTGGATGGCTCTGTTAATGTCCAAGAGCCCTGGGTGGCCTGATTTTGAGTTTTAGGGGGAATGTCTTGTGAGGTTTTCCTTCAGATGGGAAGCACCTCGGTGCCTGTCAGCCCAATGTCCGCATGACAAAATCTCTGCCAGAGTGGGCATCCCCAAGCATCCAGCCGCCTCCAGAGGGGCCCTGGTGCACCGGAGGACAGCTCTAATGCTTAGCAGAGGCCCACATGCATACCCTAACTTTCCCCACCCCGAGTCTTCTCCAAGGTCAACATCCCCAGTTCTCGCAACAAGTCCTCAAGGGGCCCTTCGTCAGCAGGGCTTCCCTCTCCTGGAAGTGCTCCCGTTTATCAATATCTTTCCCAGTCTTCCCTGGACAGATCCTCCAGGTGTGATCTGGCCAGGCCAGAATACAAAAGGCGGCTGATCCGAATGTGCCCTGGCTTATCCCTGGAAGTCCTGCCCCTCTGCTCTCGGCACAAAACTTGTGCCAGGTTTTTCAGCCTCTACATGCTACTGTTGACTCACACTGAGCATGCAGTGTGCTGAGACCCCCAGGTCTTTTTCAGCTCATCTAGTGCCTAACCACACACCACCCCCACAGCTCTCCCTCTGTAAAAATGTGGCTTTTGTTGTTGTCACGCTGAGTTTCCGCTCATGTGATTTGGCCCAAGCTCCTTGTGGACTCTGCCTCTGTCTTCCACAGTGCTAGCTGTCCCTTCCAGCGTGGTATTGCCTTCTCTACCTTTATCCAGGTCATTAACGAAAAGGTCCTCACAAGACCAGGCACAGACCCTTGGGAAGCAAACAAGGGCCTGTGTCTCCCTGGTGTTCGATCCTCAGCAAATACTGACTAAGCCCCTACATACAGACAAGGGCCTAGGGATCGGGCCTGTGGCTTCATCTGGGAAAGTAACTCCTGGTGTGGAAACTCCACCCAGGGACACAAACAGCAGCTCTTTAGCTTGAAAGAAGGGCCTGGCGCCTCTCATGCACCTACGGGGTTAAGGGACTTGCTCTGGTACAAAAAGCCAACGTGTGTCAGAGTCCAGACTTGAACCTGGATCTTCGTGGGCTCCGGGCAACTGTCTGGAGTGTGGAATACAGGCCCCATGACCACGGCCTCTCTGCCAAGCAGAGTTAAGTAAAAAATACGAGACAATTAGGGGAAGGAGGGAGAACTGCCAACCCGGGAGGATCACGGAGGGCTTCTGGAGGAGGTATCCAGGCCGAGCCTGGAAAGAAGACAAGGAGGGACCGCTGCACAGCCAAGGGGCAAAGCCCACGAGGAGGGTCCCAACGTCAAGCCTCTCCCCCTCCCCAGCCAGACTTCCAGCACATCTGAGCAAGCAGCATATGGGTCAGTGGGAAGGACACCGCATTTGGAGGGCCAGGTCCCCGGTTCAAATCCCGATCTTGCACTTAACGCCTGAGTAGAGGGAGCAAGTGGAACATAAATAAACAGATTCCCCTGGGTCTGAAAGACACGTGACACATACATTTGTACATGTGCCACTGCCGCTGCTGCTGTCACAGACCTGCCCAGGCTGTGTGGCCCAGGAAAGGACAAGCAACCTCTCCCAGCCTCAGTTTCCCCACCTGCAAAACAGAGATACGTAGCTAGCTCACAGGACTGGGATGAGGCCCTGCACTTTGCTGGCAGGCCACGAGCATTCTGGGGCAGGGCCCCAGGCCAGCCAGGCCATGGCCACCAGCCCCAAAGGTGGCTCCCAGAAAATCCATCCTCTAGAGCCCAGCATGTCAGGGGACACGTAGCAGTCAGAGGCCACCTTGCGGGGGGCTCATGCTAGGGGGGAAGGCACCGAGCCTCAGGCCCACATACTGATGCTCAGTGTCACCTCCGGAGGGGTTTTCATATCTACAGGAAAATGACACCAGACTGGGCCGGCGAGGCAAGGGGTCAGCTACAGTACTGGGAGAAACCCAGAGGCAAGAACGCCCCCGAGCCTCCGGTGAATCGGCCTGCTGCTACCACTGCTGCTGGTACGACTCCTACCACTACTACTACTACTACTAGTACAGCTGCTACTACTGCTACTACTACTACTACCACTAGTACTACTAGTACTACTAGTACTAGTACTACTAGTACTACTACTAGTACAGCTGCTACTACTACTACCACTACTACTACTACTACTACTACCACTACTACTACTACTATGACTACTACTAGCACTACTACTAGTACTGCTGCTACTACTGCTACTACTACTACCACTACTATTACTACGACTAGTACTACTGCTACTACTACTACCACTACTACTACTACTATGACTACTACTAGCACTACTACTAGTACTGCTGCTACTACTGCTACTACTACTACCACTACTATTACTACGACTAGTACTGCTGCTACTACTGCTACTACTACTACCACTACTATTACTACGACTAGTAC
>CM053589.1:198264803-198293304 GCA_028646515.1 Pseudochirops corinnae
TATTCTCTATATATTCTATATTCACTATTCTATTCTATATATCCTATATTCTCTATATGTTCTATATTCACTGTTCTATTCTATATTCTCTATATTCTATATTCACTGTTATTACTCTATCTGCAGAATTTCACTGGGGGAGATTTCTCCTAGACCATCGCATTTTCTTCCTACTGGAGTACTTTGCCTTTATATAATAGATAGATACCTCTGAAATGATGCAGACTGCAGGGTGGACTTTTCTGTTTGCAAATTGAACGATTCCAGATTGACTCGAGGGAGCTTATTCTTGAAAGGAATTCTGAATGGAAAACTTTGCAAAAGTGAAGTCATGTTTGATATGAATAATTATCTCCTAATTTAATTTTTAAAGCTAGGTTTCCCCATATCTATGCCTTTCTTGATGTGGTATATTGACATCTATGGTTTAGAAAAAATATTTATTATACTATTGGAAAAATATTCTTTATTTACTTAATGAAATCTTTTATTGTGTGTTCTTGTCTGATACAATTTACTTCCCCCACATCCTGGGTTGTTGTTATTACTGTTTTGGGTCTAAGGAACTGGACAGTTGAGTCACTTTCCAGAGTTGGGACGTTTTATAGCTCCATCGCGTGTAGTAGGCGTCTTTCTTAAAATTTTATTTTGTGTCTCCTCCAAAAATGCTGCCCATTCACACCTTGGT
This sequence comes from Pseudochirops corinnae, assembly GCA_028646515.1. NCBI lineage: Eukaryota > Metazoa > Chordata > Mammalia > Diprotodontia > Pseudocheiridae > Pseudochirops > Pseudochirops corinnae. Next base: position 198,265,492 of record CM053589.1, read on the forward strand.
CGTGTTGGCATTTTTACTCTGTGTGAAGCGAAACCTCAGTGTTGCTTTGATTTTCATCTCTCTTATTAGTCATCAAAAGGAATCTAGCATGTGGTGGCTAACGGTTTGCACTCATTCTTTTGAGAAGAGTTTGTTGCCTCCATGGATTGCTCGTGCACTGACGCATGGCTTTTGATCCCCGTTTATGTTAGTTCCCTATATAGCCTGGACAGCAGACCCTCAGTTGAGATTTGTTTCCCGTCAGCTGCTCCCCTTCTTAATTGTGTTAATTTTGTTTACACAGAAGCTTTTCATTTGACCAGAATGGTTCATTTTCTCTTTTGTGATCACCTCTCTCCCCTGTTTGGCTACTAATTCGCCCCCTAGCTATATGTGTAAGGGAACTGGATCTAACTCTCTTCTGCTTTTGTATGGCGTGACCTTTAATGTTCAAGTCTCGCTGATTTTGAACTTACTGTGATGTGTGGTGCAAGACAGTGGTCTAAGCCTAACTTTTAGCAAATTGCTTGCTAGTTTTCCCTGTAATTTTTGTCGAACAGGGCATTCATTCTTCTAAGTAATTTACATTCTTGTGTTTATCAAATACTGGGTTATTGAGCCCAGTTGTTTCTGATTCTGCTGTGTCTAGCCTTTGCAGTTTTCTGAAGATCCCAGTTTGTGAGTATGATTTGAGGCCTGGTCATGCTAAATATCCTCTATTCCTACTTTTATTGTCATGATTCCCCTTGAGATTCTAGACCTCTTCTTCCAGATTAATTTTGTTTTTATTTGTCTAGCTTAGTAAAGTGGCCCCTTGGTACTTTGATTTGGGTAGCATTAAGTCTGGACATTTAATTTAGGTCTTTTTGTCACCTTTATTAAGTTGGCTCAGCCCAAACAGGCACAACACAGAATATCTCTCTTTATTTGTTTAACCAGCGGTTCTCAACCTGTGGGTCATGACCCCTTTGGGGGTCAAACAACACTTTCACAGGGGTCACCTAAGACCATCAGAAAACATATTTCTGATGGTCTTAGGAACCGAGACACGGCTCCTCTGTCCATCTCCAGGCAGGTCCGCCCACATGCAGGTACACCCACATACGAATATTAAAGGGTTGTGGCATTAGGAAGGTTGAGAACCACTGGTTTAAATAGTGATTGATCATTGTATCTGTGGTGCTCTTGGCAGCTGCCTTAGTGGATCGGAGCCCAGGTATTTTGCGCATTATATAGGTATTTTGAGGGGGCCTTCCTGTCATTCCCTCACTGGATAGAAGTGCTGTACATTTTTGTGGGTTGATTTGAAGGGGGCTCTGTCACTGAAGCCATTGTCTTAGTTTCTTTGCTGATTCCCTAGGATTTTCTAAGTAAACAATCCTGTCATCAGCCAATACCTAATGATAACTATCCTGTATGGAGCACTTGAAGGTTGTGAAGTGGTTTACAAATATTTTCTCGTTTAGACTCACAGCAACCTTGGGAGGAGGAGGATGTGATTACTTCTGTTTTATAGATGAGGCCACTGAGGCTGACATAGGTTAAGTGACTTGGCCAGGGTCACATCAGTAGGAAGTGTCTGCGGCTGTTCTTGAGCCCAGATCTTTCTGACTCCTGGTCCTCCAGCTGCCAAGAAGGGAGTTTTATCTCCTCGGCCCACATTTATGTCTCTGATTTCTCTCTTGTTGCTTCTGGTAGCATTTCTAGAATTTTGTTGAATACCAGAGGGCAAAGTGGGGCTTCAGTGAGGTAGGATCCAACATTGATATGAGGGAATTTGGAGGCAGTGGGCATTAACAGCTGGGGGTATCAGAAATGTCTCCTGTGGAAAGTGACAATTGGTGGGAGTCTGGGGGAAAAAAATAGGGATTGTCAGAAGTAGAGGGAGAGAGCATTCCAGACATGGGAGCTAGCCAGAGTAAAGGGAAGGAGATAGGTGTTGGGTTGTTAGGTATGAGGAGCAGTAAGAGGACCCTTCTGACTGGTCTGTAGGGGGTGTGATGGAGCGTACAAGGGCCATCTCTTCTTTCCCGGTCAGATTTTTCATATCTCTAGGACTGAGTGTGGAGATTGCCGTCTCCACTCCATCCCTCCTTCCAGTTTCCTTCTTTCTCTCCAAGGCACCACTGTCTCTTTCCAACACCCAAGCTCACAAGCTTGGAGTTATCCTCCATTGTTCCTTCTCGTTCCCTCCGTAGGCTGTCAGGCCAGTCCCTCTTGGTTTTCCCCATTGACGTCTCTGGTATCTTCTCTGGGCTCAGAGCCACCAGCCGGGTTTGGGTTTGGGTCTGGGTCCTCACCACCTGGGGCCTGGATTATTTTGGTAACTGCCCTACCTTAAGTCTGTCCCTTTTCCAATCCATTGTCCATATAGTTACCCAAATCATGCTCTTAAAACCCAGGTCTGACCCAGCTGCTCCCATACTCAGTGGGCAGTGATGCCCCACGGTCCCTATTATAAAACCCAAACTCCTTGCCTTGACATTTCAGCCCTTAGCATTGTGGCACCAGCCACTGATTTTACATTGCCTTAACTTTGGCTTTGGGTGTGTGTTATATTTGTTTATCTGGGTACATTCCCCCCCCAGTAGAATGTAAACTCCTTGAGGGTAAGGTCTACTTCCTTTTGTCTTTGCACCCCCAGTGACCCTAAGGAGACAGCATGACCTTGTGAAGAGGGGGCTTACCTTGGGCCCCTCAAGAGCTGAGGTCAAGCCCTACCCCTGATGCTTTTGGCTGTGTGATCTTGACTGAGTGTCCTCAGGGAGTTCTCCAGGTCTGTTAGGGGCAAGAAGGCGCAGCTCTGCACTGATGGAGGTTAGTTTCCTCTTTGGGAGTCCCTACTCTGATGGAATCATCCTTATGGCCCCTTTCTTCCTCCTCCTCAAAATCCCAAGGGTCTAACACAGTGCTCGGCACTTGGAAAGTGCATCAGGAATTCACCAGAAAGCTGTGTCTTTTAGTACCTTGTTGGAGGGGGCAAAGGCAGGTGATGCATGTTTCAGGGATCTCCAGTGTTGTCAGTGTCTACACTCTCTACACTGATGCAGGTTGCGATTCTTCTCCAACTTGGCAGATGGTCTTTGGGAGCTGCTGTGCCCCTGGGGTCAGTGTTGCAAAGCCCTTCCTAACTCTACCAGATCGGTTCTCAGATAAAGAGGGCATGGTTCATCTCTAGGCCCCTTTTCAAGGCCTTTCCAGTCTGGCAGGACGTGCTGGAACTGGTGCTTGGCTTGTGTCATGTCTGGAGATTTAGAACCAGCTCAGGAATTGGATCTGAATTCTGCCCCTGCCACTGACTTCCTCTGCAACCCTGGGCAAGTGTGCCTCAGTTTTCCCATCTGTAAAAGAATGGGGTAGGGCTTTGGACTTGGTTGCTGTGCAGCTCCAAGCCAGTGGTTCTGCAGCAGGTGTGATTCATCTTGTCAATAAGTACTTCACAAGGAGTATTTCAGTCCTAAATCAAGAAATGAGGGAGCATGTTTTCGCAGATTACATTGGCAGTGAATGGCAGATGCACAGGTCTGATTGCAGAAGTGTTTTCTTCAGACCCCACATGGCCCAGGGGGTTGGAATGTTAAGGCTGATGAAGTGCCACTCTTAATCCCACCTTCCCAGAGAAAGGCCCAGAAAGGGGACATGGTGAGCTGGAGATCACAGGCTGCCTTGGTGGGGGCCCAAAGCAGAGCCCCGCCCCGGCTCAGCTTGGAGCTGTGGCTGGGCTGGTCCACCCAACCTACTGCCTGGCCTGGTCTACGGGGATACGCTGGGCAGGTCTGGGTGTGGGTGTGGGTGCTCCTGCAGTCAGCAGGCAGGTCCTAGGGAGAGGGCCTTGGTGACTCACACCCAGCTACAGAATTGACTCAGAGAAGCAGGTGAAGAGGCTTTGTTCTAACCCGTGCATCTCAGGCTTGAGTGAATTTGGTTGTTTTAAATTGTTCACATTTAAGTAAGCCACTGATACTGGTTGCTGTCTCTTCTCTGTAGTCCAGCAGCTGCTCCAGCCTGCTCAGCTTTATGGAGTAACGGCTTCTCCTTCTGTCTGGAGTTTTTCTGACATTTCTTATCCATGGTCAGGCTTCTTCTTTCCCTTCCCCTCTCTGCTCTCCCCTTCTCTGTCTCTTTGTCTCTCTCCTCTCTCTCCTCTCCTTGTCTCTCTGTCTCTGAGTCTCTCACTAGGTTTGTAGCATCTTCTGAGAGTTAGTCATTTGAAAATATGGTTCTGTTTCCTTTCCCCCAGTTTAGAATGGCTGAGAAAGAAGCCCAGGTATTGTGTAGGTTGGAAAAGACTTGCTGATAAAGTGCTGAAGTTCTCAGTTCAGTTCAATTCTGCAACTATGAACAGGAGGCTGAGCTAGGAATGAGTCATGGGCAAAGACTGGGTCAGTCCCTGCCTTCTGAGGGCTTACCCTCCTGGAGGCTTCAGCTGTCTAGATCATGAAATACTAAGCATAAATGGGGCATGCAAAGTCATTTCAAGAGGAAGATGGTGTTTATTGGGGTCACCAGGAAACCCCTCATGTAGGAGACAGCAGGTGAGCTGTGCTGTTGGGAGGACGCGGGGGATTGCATGGGATGGGGGGATGCATTCCCAGATGGGGCACAGCCCCTATGAGGAAGTGAAGAAATGCTCGGAATGTTCATGGATGGGAACCCTCAGAGGCTGGTGGCCCTGGAAGGGCGCAGCTCAGCAGAATCCTTTTTCATGTTTGTTCATTATTAAATCTTATTTTTGATTTATGGCCTAAAACAAGTTTCCATAGAGCAGTACAATAAAAAGATGATTGCCCGTGAAGCAGCAGATCTGCTCTGCACAACTTTCAAATATACGAGATTATTGTGTGCATTTTTTCTTCCCTTTGTTCAAAGATAAAATTTTAAAATGAAGATACGATTTCCTTCATTCCCTGCATTTTTACTTGGGGCTTCCTTTCACAGAATCTAATAGAATAATTTCTAATTCCCTAAAATCCTTACTCATCTTGGGCAATTTTGAATTTACGTTTTGCTGTCCTTTGTAACCCTGGCTCAATAATGGTATGCAGTAAGTGCTTAATAAATGCCTTTTGACTTGCCATTATTGTTTCACATTAGTGAATATTATTCATGAAATTTTGAGGTTACAAATGTCCTGAAGTTTTACTTCCATGAATCAGCAATATTTAGGGTTATACTTGGGGGTGTGTGGGATCACTGGCTTCCTCATTCCGGCTCTTTTGTCTTTGTTTTAGTAGAAATAAATATGGGAGCTAGTGGAATGTCAGAAGCACGGAATTGAAAGGGATGGTATTAAAAAGTAGAGCTCTCAAATGGTCTCAAAATGGGAGAAATCAGATTGTGAGATGAAACCTGATAAGCAGGTGCATTGAATTCTTTTGGACTCGTGTCATATTTTGGGGAGAAGCTCTGTGCCCTGTACTTTGGGGCCAGTGGTCCTTGCTAAGCGTGAACCTCATTTTTTCCTCAACCTTTATCTTTTTTTTTGGACGAGGCAATTGAGGTTAAGTGACTTGTGCAGGGTCACACAGTCAGCCTTTATCTTTTGGATGCTCTGAACCTTGTTCCCATCGGTATCTGCGACAAACCGTTTTTGCTCGCCCCTTGGTCCTTGGTCAGAACTTCCCTTTGGTGATTTCTTGGAGAGGAGGCACTATCTGGCTTTTTGGGTGAGCTGGATGCTTGTTGGGGTTGTGGCCGCTGCCCTCACTGACACTGATGACGGCTTTACAGCTTGCAGCTCTGTGCCTGCTTTAATCAGCTCACTTATGAAGGTTCAGGCAAGGGCCAGATGATGCCTTGTTTTGGCCTCTCGTAGGATGGGGGACATGCGGGCCTTTGACCCTCGGAGATGCTGTGATTGTCTGTAGCATCCCCACCTGCATGAGGCTTTCAGGGCAAGTGGAGGCTTCAGAACCCCTCGTCCCCCTGGCCCCCCAACACACACACCCAGAGGTGGAAATCATTTGAATTCTGGAAGCATTGATTGGAGCCTGCTCTGATGTGTCAGCCGTGACATTTGGCAGACAGAGACAGAGAGGAAGCTGTCCCTGCCCTTGAGGGGCTTATGTTTTACTGGGTGGAGCAGCCTGCACTGAGCTTAGGAGGAAAGCATGTGTGTTGTCGTCCCGCGTGGAGGTGCCGCAGGGTGGGGTCTGTGACTTCCTCGGGTGGGCGAAGTCTTAGTTGCCCCGAGCACAGAGGGCTTTGTTGCCAGGTCCCTGCAGAAGTTAGGAAGAGTTGGGTGGAACTGGAGACTGGGGCTCTCCTGACTCCCGTGAAGGCCTCTGGCCGTGATGTCCGGCTGCAGGTCTTATTTGTACAAAGATGTTTGCGGATTATCCTTGCTGTTACCCCGTGAGAGCCTTGAGGGTGAGCACTGCTTAGCCAGAAAGTGGTGGGGGCTTCTTAAATGCTTGTTGGCTCACTGGTTTGTATGTTGTTGATGTGACCCTTAGAAGACTCTTGGATAGGCCCTGGGGGGGGTGGGGCAGGGCATCTAGTCCCACCTGTTTCCTTTTACAGGTGAGGAAAACAAGGCACAGGAGAGGACTTGCCCAAGTCGAAATATCAGCCAGGACTTGAACCCAGATCTTCTGACTCCAAATTCAGCGCTCTGGGAGATAATGGAAAGTCTGACACCTGATAGCCGAGAGCAGCCTTGAGGTCCCTCTCTTCTGTGCCCCCAGAATGAGGTTTTAACAGTGGAGAAGGAGACAGCAGTGACATGTTGGACAGGGTCTTGCTGCTCAGCTTTTTTCTCCTTCCTTCCCCTCTGGAAGAATTGGTGAAACACACTCTCGCCCAAGCGACTTCCTGATACCCTGGGCTCTAGCCGAAGTGTCCGAGCTGAGGAGCGAAGGCTTGGGCACGTTCGTCACCTCGATGCCCACCTTCAGGAGCTTCGCTGCAAACAGGACTGGAAACAGGCCGAAGGCGTAAATGTTGGCCCTGGAATCCCAGGTACGGCCGGTAGGTGTGAGGATGGACGAGGCGATAGCTTTCTTTTTAATTAGGAACGTCATCCTCAAGAAATGTGAATGTTTCAGCATGTTGTGAACGGAAGAGAAGCCTGTCTGCAAGCCGCAGATTCTGGGTAGAGACTGTTTTTAAAAGATCTGAATGACACCGAGGTCCTGTCCCCTCTGAAGCTGTAGGACTTGTCCCCACATTAGCAGTTGGTTTTCAGGAGTTGCTGCAGCTAAAATGAATTTGCTCACTGGTGGCCAGCCCTTTGCTGATCTCCTCCCCTAACCTGGCCAGGCAGGCCTCGGTGGGCAGTGCTGTGATCTGCCTCAAGTTGTTTTCTAGTTCAAGCTTGGGCTTCCTGTGGGGGTCACCTGCATGTTTGCTGGGACTCGTGGGAGCTGGGCTTTAGCCCTAGGCCTGCATGTTCAGGGCCAGGAAGAACAAAACTTATTCTGGGAAAGTAGGTCTCTTGGCAGTGACCAAACAGCAGTGACCACTTACCTTCTTTCTGGTCTCGGCGCGCGTGATTTCCATCTGCTGATACAACAATCCGAGGCATCGTCCCCATGATGGTAGAAAGAGCCACGGAACATTTATTTTAGCAGCTCAGAAGATTTATTTTGAATCTCTCAGCAAAGTTGGGTTAGATAACAATGTGGCCTCTTTGGGCATTTGTCCCTTCTGTGGTTTAAAACAAAATCCACATCCCTGAAGTATTTTGTAAAAGTTGATAATCATACTTTGTAGATTTGTAGAAAGAAAGCATCAGCAGTTTGGGGAAATAAAGACTTAAAAAAAATCCAGCCTCTGCTTTGTTTGTTCCCTTATTTCAACTTACAGGAAATTCTTGAATAGATCTCCTGACTCCTAGGATATGGGAGGCACCATTTAGGTGATGCCTGAGTACAGGATGCTTTCTTCTTGTGAGGTGAGGTGGAGTTTCAGCTCAATGGCCTCTGAGTTCCTTCCAACCTGAAGTCTCTCACCCCATGATCGATCCAAAGACACAAATGCTAAATATTCCCAGACTTTGAGAATGTCAGTGCTGAAAAAGACAGAAATAAAATTTGGACTGTATACATATTAGGGACTTAACAGCTAATTCTAAAAATTTGGTTTTGAATTTCCCGGAAAACATTAGCTCTAACTTTTTTTTAGTTTCTGTAGGTAGTTAGAATAAAGTATATTTAAAATTCAGTAGTTTAGAGACCATCTTGAACCAAATCTGAGCAGCAGAGATTGTTGTTGTTCAGGCAAGTGGTTTGCCATTTCCTTCACCAGCTCATTTTGCAGATGAAGAAACTGAGGCAGAAAAGGTTAGGTGACTTACCTAGGGTCACACAGCCAGTAAGGAGACAGGACTTGAACTCAGGTCTTCCCAGTTTAAGGACCAGTTCTCTATCAGCTACTCCAGGGTCTTCTCATTGGGTACATAGTAGGTGCTTCAAAAAGTGCCAATTGATTATTGATTGATGGTGGCCAAGCAGTTGGGGATGGATCACTCCAAACTGAGATTGTCTGTCCCCAAGACTTGACTTGACAAGCTTTTCTGGCTTTGTAGGGCCTGCTGGCCTTGGCTGCCATCACCCAGGGTGTCCTCTGGGCCCTCCTGACCCACTGGAGAAGGCTTTGGTGAGGGTAACCAACAGAAACTTAATTTGGTCACAAAGGGTCAGCATTTAAATTATTGGCAGTTTGTTTTTACTCTGGGTTTAAGGTTTAAAAAGAACTTCTTTTTTCCTGAATTTAATGCACGCCAACAAGGAGAACATTTCCATATACAAAGTAGAACAGAAAAAAGATTATATGTAGAACTGTGAATCTCTTGTTATATGTATCTTGCTTTAAAAGAGAAAAAAAAGCATATACCAAATTGAAGGTGCTACTTTCAAAGCTGAATTGCTTGTCTGCCTTTCCCTCTGGATGTCCTTCCTTTTTAAAAATGGTTCAGTGGGGTGGCTAGGTGGTGCAGTGAATAGAGCACCAGCCCTGGAGTCAGGAGGACCTGAGTTCAAATTTGGCCTCAGACATTTAATACTTACTAGCCCTGTGACCTTGGCCAAGTCACTTAACCCCAATTACCCTCCAAAAAGCAAAAAAAAAAAAAGGGGGGGTTCAGTGGCCTTCTTGGTTTGCTTGAGAATTTTTAAAAGGTGTGTAATCTATCAGTTCAATTTAACCAACATTTATTAAGCTCCTACTGTGTGCCAGGCCCTGGATACATAAAGAGAAGACCTACTGCCCTTATGATCCAGAAGCTTAGTGCTTGCTTCCTTTATGTCTGCAGCAAGAGGCTTTGCTGTGCTGGAAACCCTCCATCACGGCGTCCTTCTCCCCTTGCTCAAGACCTAAGCTTTATGGGAAATGGTACCTTTGGCTTCATAATAATGAAACATCTGGGGTTAGAAAGACCTGAGTTCAAATTGAGCCTCAGACGCTTACTGGCTGTGTGACCCTGGGCGAGTCACTTCACCTGTTTGCTTGTCTGTAAAATGGAGATAATAGCATCTGCCTCCCAGGGTGTTGGGAACATCCAAGGAGACAGTGTAAAGCACTCTGCACGGTGCCTGGCAAACAAGCAGTGTTTAATAAGTGCTCATTCCTTGCCCTTCCCCAATCCCTTTGAGATCGGCTGCTCTCGGCCGAGCCTGGGTTGTGTATCAGCTTCCTGTAGAGTCACTTCTGTGATGACATCTGATGCGGCGAAGATGTCGTCTGGCCAGAAATGGAGCCGCGTGGGCGTGCGGAGCTGTGGTCAGATCCGTGACTGACAGGGGCCAGCTCTTACCTGGTGCCCACGGGGGCAGGCGCTGGGCCAGGGGCTGGGGATGCAGAGACAGGAAAACCGGCCCCTGCCCTCGAAGAGCCCGCAGTCGGGTGGAGGAGACAACGCGGCAGAGAAGGTCAGCCCTGAGTTAGGGCCTTGCCCGCTCCCACGGCACAGAACTCTCTTTGCACGCTTAGCGCTTGACTTAGCAATGCCTTGGCTGTGAAACTCTGTGGGTGCCTGGCTTCCTGCCTTCTGGGGCTCCAGGCTGTGCTCAGCTCAGTCCCATCTACTGAGGGAGGCCTCCCCTGATCCCTCCAGTCATGGGCTACCCCTCCCCTGGCCACTGCAGCCACTTGACTAGCTTCTTATCCCCCTGGGGGAACCCACTGGGTTTGTTGGCTTTTGATATCCTCAGTTCTTAGCACCTAGTGTGCGCGGAGCAGATGGGTTTGGAACGTTACTGAGTTAGTTATCTGTGTCTGTAATAGACTCCGTGGGGCAGGGACTTTCAGGAACATCACTGAGTCAGAGGCCATTGAGTGTCCTCTCCAGAATTCCCCCAAATGATCACCCGGGTTTTGTGTGAACACATCCAAAGAGGGGGAACTTGCTACTTCCTGACGTAGCTTGTCCACTTCTGGATGCCCTTTCCTTCCTTCCTAGTGGCCTAGAGGTAGCAGACCCCCTCCACATTCCTTTCTTGGACAGTAACTCTCTGGCCAGGTCGCTCAGTGGATAGAGTCAGGAAGTCAGCCAGTTTTGGGGTTTTCCAGGCAGACATACTAGAGTGCTTTGCTCATTTTTACAGATGAGGAAACTGAGGCAAACAGGGTTAAGTGACTTGCCCAGGGTCACACAGCTGGTAAATGTGAGAGGTTGGATTTGAACTCAGGAAGATGAGTCCTGCTTCCAGGCCCAGTGCTCTGTCTGGCTGCCCTAGCCCTTGACAGTCAGGAAGACCAAGTTCAGATCAGGATACCGATTAGCCAAGTGACCCTGGACATGTCACTTAATCTCTGTCTCAGTTTCCTCTTCTGTAAAATGGGGTAATAGAAGCCCCTCCTTCTCATTGTAGCTTGAGGATGAAGTGAGGTAACATTTGTGAAGTACTTTGTTGTGTTCCTGTGATTGTCCTGCCTTGCTGCCCATCTGACTTGTTGGAACTCTGTTACCCCCAGTACCTCCCCCAGAACCTCCCCCAGAATCTGCATGCTGCGAGTGCCCAGTATCCTTCGTCAGACTCTAACCTTGAGACGTTTTACTTTTTGGGGTGATACGGGAGATCTGGGGGGACCCTCCCTGCTCGTCCCCCACCCGGTGGGCCCAGTGGATCTCATTCCAGATGAGGAGTTGATGCCCGCCCCTGGCAGACCAGGTTTTCTACAGTGGTACATGATTCCCTTGCAGGGTTGGGGAAGATGAATGAGAAAATGCAGCCAGAAACTTTCAGGTGCCCCCAGGATGCTCCAGGTGTGCAGACTGGTTATTTTATCAGTTGATATTTAATTGTAAAGCGTCTGCTGTTGGTGACCTTGGACGGTGTGGGCATGGGGTGGGAGGGGCCCAGTCTCCTTCTCCTTAGAGGCACTGAGTGGAGGAGCAGCAAGTGCTTTAGGATCCCAGATAGTAAGTACTTGAGACAGCTTCGACTAAGCCCCTTTGGTAGCTGGTCACTGGAGGGCTGCCCTCCCGCCAGCTCCTTCCCTGCCTTCCTGACACACATAGTCTGTTGGGGGAGAAGTCCCTTAGACACAGAGTTCTATTAGGCAGCATTCAGTCATAAGCAAATCAGAGGAACCCCCACCGTGGCTCTCCCAGGGATGCCTGGGAGGGCTATTGGACCAGCACACATTTGTTAAGCCCTTACTGTGAGCCGGGTGCTGCCAAGTGCTGGGGATGTAGAGAAGGGGGGAAAGGCTAAATCCCTGACCTCAGAGCTTGAGAGGATGGTGAGATCCAGCCTGGCAGGAGGGAGAGGGATGATCAGATATTGAAGAGAAACCTTGGGTTAGAGTTCATCATATTCATCTCTCGCATTTTACAGATTGGGAAACTGAGGCCGAGTGACTTTCCCAAGGTTATGTACGTAGTGAGGAGCAGAGGTAGGTCCTTTGACCACAAATTCAGTGCTCATCCTGCTAGACTTTGGGGCACTTTTGGGGGCAGCTGGGTGGTGCAGGGAATGGAATGCCAGGCCTGGAGTCAGGAAGACTCATCTCCCTGAGTTCAGATACTAACTAGCTGTGTGACCCTGGGCAAGTCACTTTACCCTGTTTGCCTCAGTTTCCTCATCTGTAAAATGAGCTGGAGAAGGAAAGGACAAACCACTCTTGTGTCTTTGCCAAGAAAGCCCCCAATGGGGTCACGAAGAGTGAGACGCAGCTGAAGAACTGTAAGAACAATGAATATTGTCTCTTGCATATGGAGATGTCAGATTACTAATCTAAAGAGTTTCCTTGGGTGTTATTTGAGAGCAAATTGTAAGAAAATGAAGCAGATGAATTTCTTAGAAGAATCCTGGGAGCTCGATGGTTCTTAAGGCCATCTAGTCCAATCACTTTCTTTTTCAGATGAGGAAACTGAGGCCCAGAGAGAAGTGACAGATGCCAGGTAGCAGCATCTACTTAAACTCTGCTCTTGTCCCTCCGCGTCTGGGCCTCCTTCTGCTTCCCCCGCTGCAGCAGGGCAGACATGAGGTGGGCACTTCCTTGGAACATGGTTGGGGCCATGCAAGAGGAAAGACATAGATGAGAGGCAGGTGGTCCGAGGAAGAGGAGATGGGTGACCGGCTGGAGGTGAGCAGAGATTGGGAATGGAGGCTCATTGCTTGTGTCCAGTCTGCCGGAATGATGGCGCCACTGACGGAAATGGACAAGGCCTAGAGTATGGGGACAGACAATGACGATGAATGGGGCTTTGGGAGATGTGGTGGCGGAAACGGCCATTTGATTGCAGAAAAGCACAGAATGGTAGCGTCTCCGAGTTCCTATGGTACTTGGACCAGAATGTCTCCATCATATGCTCAACCAGTGGTTATCCAGCTGTTTGTCCGGCATTAGAAAGTAATCAGATGAATGAGTGACTGAAGGAACATTTTCTGAAGGGCCCCCTGTGTGCTGATGTGGAAGGGGAGGATGGATCATCCCTTCTCTCGGGATCCTACCGTACAACTCCTAGAAGAGAGTGATGACTGGGGCTCTTTGGGCTTGTACGGTTGTGGGGATGGTGAGTAGAGTCAGAGGGCATTACCATGATGGGTACCTTCCAGGAGCAATGCTGATTGTGGTTCTAGAACCTGGGAGAGGGAAGGTCTTCTAGGTAGCAAGGTGTCTGGAGAGAAGTAGATGGGTAGTGATGGAAGGCATGGCTGGAGCTAGGCCTGGGTGTGGAATGGGTGATGTGAGGCATTCACCGATCCAGGCAGCGGGGCCCAGGAGGGGATTTCCTGAGGTGAAAGAGCTTAGTCCTCCGGGGCACGGGTTCTGGTCCTGCTGGTAACTGTGAGAAGAAGGCCAGGGAGTGAAGGATGCTGCATTTGGCGTCAGAGGACTTGGGTTCAGATCTCAGCTCTGCCACAGTACCTCTGTGACTGGGGGGATGTTATTTGGCCTCTCAGTTTTCTCATCTGCAAAATGGGACTAGATTCCAGCTCTGCCTCTAGCATTCAAGGAAGAACGAGCTCAGAGAGGCAGCCCATTCCACTGCTGGATAACTGCTTGTCGGGCTGTTCTTCCTTAACGTAGAGTAGACACTGACCTCTCTTCAGCTTCTTCCGTGGCTGGGTTCTGGCTTCCGGGTCCTCTCTTTTTCCATTCCTCAAGGGCGGAGGCCATGGCATCAGCTGCTTTATGTCCCTCGTCCCCCTGGACCTGCCCCTGGCAGGAAGTAGGCACCTGATGAGTATTTCTGTGTAATGAAGGATCTGTCAAAGATGAATCATTTCAATTGTCTTTTAAGTGCTTTATAAATGACCTCTAGAGGCATATGGTAGGGCGGAAGGAGAATGGACCCTGGAATTGGTTTCAGATTTTATCACTCAAGTGCTCTGGGGGCTTGGGCAAGTCCCGTGACTTCTCCGGGCCTCAGTGTCCTCCCTTGTAAAAGTAGAGGGTTGAAAGAGAGGAGTCTGTTGGCACAGTGGACCCCTGAGTCAGGGATGCTTGAGCTTGAATCTGACCTCACACACCAGCTAACTCTCTGGGCCTCAGTTTCCTCATCTGTAAAACTAGAGATTAGATCGTGGCCTCTAAGGTCCCTGCTGACTGGTTATTTAGGAGACCCTTCTTGACTGACCAGAGACAGTGGCACGAGGAAATTGCTTCATTGTGCCTCCGAGGGGCAAGTGGCCCTCCATCATCTCCCTGCCAGACTTCCCAGAGGTTGGTTTTTCTTTGTTTTTGTTTTTTGATTTTTGCTTTTTTGAAGGGAGAAGGCAGGGCAAATTGGGGTTAAGTGACTTGCCCAAGGTCGCATGGCTAGTAAGTGTTGTGTCTGAGGCTGGATTTGAACTCGGGTCCTCCTGACTCCAGGGCTGGTGCTCTACTCACTGCGTCACTTAGCCTCCCCCCAGAGGTTATTTTTTATGAGAATAGCTCAGGCAGTAATTTCACAAGCCTTTGGCCACTAGTATCATGGTTATCAGGGCTATTTGCTACTAAGCAGTGAAATAAAGTTTTGAAAAATAAATTTAAAAACGAAAACAGGAAAAAAAGTCTCTTTCTGTGCTTGTAGGTGCCTGCGACCTCTGAACTTCCCGCTGGCTCTCGATCCAGGAACCCTTGGGTTGGTTGTGTAACTTTTATGTACAAGTATCCCTGCTTGTCATCACAGTAATAAAGCAAATGGCAGGTCCGGTTACCCTCCCACATCGTGGGGTTCCACCCCCCCCCCCACCTGCTCCCACAATCTGGAAAGTCCATGGAAAGATTCTGGCCCTCCCTTCATACCAGAGAAGAAATCTGAATTTTTTTCTTTTTCTTTTACGGGGTGTTTACAGCGACTTACCGTAAAATTTGTGTTACCTATTTGGCTCTAGGCTGTTTATACAGTACTGAACCTATACTGTAATTGATGCATTTCTGGGTTTCTCATTTTTCCTGTGTCATCTGCTGGCCTTTACATGTTGTCCGCAGCTTTTGAAAACTTCCATTTAATTTCCTATGCTGACCTGTGACATCCAAACCGTGATGGGGAAAATCGCGCGTTTAGGGTTAGACATAGATGGATAAAATCACGATATGGAAGGGATAAATGTTTCCATAGCTCTTGTCAGCAGCTCCCTTAAGCTACTTCCATGCCCACTGACCCCATTGAAATGATTGTGGTACAAAGCTGTTGGAGAATCTCAGACTTGGAAGTGGCCTTGGAAAGTGTGTAGTCCAACCCACCCTTAAATAAGCATCCCCGGGTAGAGCATTTGACATTCTCATTTGGTCTGTGCCTGAAGACCCCCAGCAAAGTGGAGCCCATTCTCTAATTCATTAATTATTTGTGTGGCTCTGAAAAAGGCTCTTAACCTCTACAGGCCACAGTTTCCTCATCTGTAAAATGAAAGAATTGCACCGGATGACCTCTTGGGTTTTTCCTTTATGTCACCTCTAAATTTTTTTCTCAGTGATTCTTTTAAGAAAAAAATATTTGGTATATCATTTTTCCCCAGTTAAATATAAAAATATTTTTTCTTTTTTAAAAAAATATATTTATTTTTAGTTTACATCATTTCGTTCCACAAGCTTTTGAGTTTTAAATTTTCTTCCTCTCTTCCTTCCCCAAGATGGCGTACAATCTGATATAGGTTCTACAAATACATTCACGTTTAACACATTTTCACATTAGTTATGTTGTAAAGAAGCATTAGAACCAATTAGAACCAATTAGAACCAAAAAGAAGAATTAGAACCAATTAGAACATGAACCACAAGAAAGAAGAAACAAAACAAAACAAAAAAGAGAGAGAGCAAATAGTGTGCTTCAATCTGCATTCAGACTCCTTTGGAGTTGTCTTAGAACCCTGCATTGCTGAGAAGAGCCAAGTCTATCAAAGTTAGTCATCATGCAGTGTGACTGCAATTGTGTACAAGGTTGTCCTGGTTCATATAAATCTTTCCAGGTTTTTCTAAAGTCTACTTGCTCATCATTTCTTTTTTTTTTTTTTTTTTGGATTTATTTATTTTTAGTTTTTAACATTCACTTCCATAAGTTTTAAATTTTCTCTCCCTCCCTCCCTTAGGCAGCCTGCAATCTGATATAGGCTGTACACATACATTCCTACTAAACACATCTCCACATTAGTCATGCAGTCATGAACAATTACAATGAATGGGAAAAACCACGAGAAAGAAAAAACAAAACAAAAGAGGAAATAGTCTGCTTTGCTCTGCATTCAAACTCTATATTTCTTTCTTTGGATGCGGATGACATTTTCCATCAGGAATCCTTTGGAATTGTTTTAGGTCTTTGCGCTGCTGAGAAGAGCTTAATCTATTAAAATCAGTCATCGCACACTGGCTGTTACTGTATACAATGTTTTTCTGGTTCTGTTCACTTCACTCAGCATCAGTCCATGTAAGTCTTTCCAGGATTTTCTGAAGTTCTCTTGTTCATCATTTCTTATAGCACAATAGTATTTCATTACTTTCATATACTCATGACTTGTTTAACCGTTCCCCAATTGATGGGCGTCCCCTTGATTTCCAGTTCTTGGCCATCACAAAAAGAGCTACTGTAAATATTTTTGCACATGTGGGTCCTTTTCCTATTTTTATGATCTCTTTGGCATATAGCCCTAGAAGTGCTATTGCTGGATCAAAGGGTGTGTACATTTTTATAGCCCTTTGGGCATAGTTCCAAATTGCTCTCCAGAATGGTTGAATCAGCTCACAACTCCACCAACAATGAATTAGTGTTCCAATTTTCCCACATCTTCTCCAGAATTTATCATTTTCATCTTTTGTTATGTTAGCCAATCTGACAGGTGTGATGTGGTACATAAGAGTTGTTTTGATTTGCATTTCTCTAATCCAGTTGTTCTCAACATTCCTAATGCAGTGAAAACCCTGGAGGTTTCCAATATACTATGTGGGAGTATCTACATGTGGGCAATAGAGGAGCGGTGTCTCGGTTCCTAAGACCATCGGAAATAGGTGTTTTCTGACGGTCTTAGGTAACCCTTGAGAAAGGGTTGTTCAACCCCCAAAAGGGTTGCGACCCACAGGTTGAGAACTGCTGCTCTAATCAGTCGTGATTTGGAACTTTTTTTCATGTGACTATAGATAGCTTTAATTTCTTCCTCAGAAAACTGCCTGTTCATATCCTTTGACCATTTATCAATTGGGGAATGACTTGTATTCTTATAAATTTGACATAGTTCTCAATATATTTTAGAAATGATGCTTTTATCAGAGGCACTGGTTGTAAATATTCTTTCCCAGTTTTCTGTTTCCCTCCTAATCTTGGTTACGTTGGCTTTGTACAAAATCTTTTCAATTTAATATAATTGAAATTATCCATTTTGCATTTTGTAATGTTCTCTGTCTTTTGTTGGATCATAAATTCTTCCCTTTTCCCTAAATCTAACAGGTACACTATTTCTTGCTCTCCCAGATTGATTGTAGCATCAACCTTTATATCTAGATCATGAACCTATTTAGACTTTATTTTGGTATATGGTTTAAGATATTGACCTAGGCCCAGTTTCTGTCATTCTATTTTGTAGTTGTCCCAGCCATTTTTTGTCATATAGTGAGCTCTTATCCCAGAAACTGGAGTCTTTGTGTTTATCAGATAGTAGATTACTATAGTCACTGACTCCTGTGTCTCATGTACCTAATCTATTCCGCTGATCCACCACTCTCTTTCTCAGCCAGTACCAAGTACTTTTGATGACTGCTGCTTTATAGTACAGTTTAAGATCTGGTGTGATTAGGCTACCTTAGGCTAGCATTTCTTTTCATTAATTCCCTTGATATTCTGGACCTTTTGTTCTTCCAGATGAATTTCGTTATTTTTTCTAGCTCTTAAAAACAATTTTTAATGTTCATTTTAAAAACTATGAGTTCCACATTCTCTCCCCACCCACTCCCTCACTGAGAAGGCAAGCAATTCTATATAGTTCATACATGTATGAATTTTGTATCTAATTTTGCATCCCTGAAATGTCTGCCCATCCATCCTTTGGGGTCAGTTAATCTAATCCTTCCTAATATGTGGCCTCAGGACTAAGCACAATATTCCACATGTGTTCAAAAGGGATAGGGTATGTACAATGGAACAGTTTTAGAGTTGGGAAGGATCTGAGAGACCTGCCCCTAGGGAGGCACCATTGTGTTGAGAAAGAGCCTTCTAGCCCAAGGACCTGGTTTCATATCCCACCTTTGAGCTTCTTGTGTTACTTTGGGCCAATCACTTAACACTCCTGGGCTTCCTTTGTGACCTCTGGGGTCCCTTCTAGCTAGTCCAAGAAAGTTGCTGTGAAAGTGAACACAACAGGATCTGTCAATGGATTGTATAAGACAAAGGGTCAATGAAGAGGATCCTGAAGCTGTGGGGACTGGGAGGATGGAGGTCTGTATGGTAATGGGGAAGTGGAAAAGGAGGAAAGTTTTCTGGCAGGGGAGCAGATAATGAATTCTTTTTTGGACACGTTGAGTTTGCAATGCCTATGGGATATTCAGTTTGAAATCTCCCAGAGACAGGTTGTTGATGTGAGACTGGAATTCAGGAGAGAGGTTAGGGGCTTGATAAACTGATCATCTACTGAATCCATAGGTGCTGATGAGATCCTCAGATGGGATGAAGGAAAAGAGAAGGGGGCTCTTAGTGACCTCTGGGTTCTCCATGAGTGTGTTCGCCTGTTTACCCTTTGTCTCCTTGATTCAAATGTAAGCTCCTTGAGGGCAGGTGTGGTTTTTTTTGCTTTTCTTGGCATCCATCTCTCTTTTGCAAGTATTTAGCCCCATGTTTGGTTCTGAGTAAAAGCTTAATCATGACTTAGTTGTGGGGAAGTGGCCACTGAGGCAACAAAGAGTATTTCATGGGGTGTGACAGGGAGCTCAATATCTAGGAGCAAGGAGGGGCTCATAATCCTAGTGTGTTATGCCCCATCACACCCACACCTGGAATATTGCCTGCCAGGTCAGCTCCTCTTTTGACAAGCAAAGAGCACGTCTGGGGAACTTAGGGACATAAATCTAGAAGGGCCTTCAGAGACCCCTGAGTCCATCCCCCTCATTTTATGGATAAAGAAACAGGTACAAAGTGGTGAAGTCAATGGCCTAGGGTCAGAGCTAGTAAGTTTCTGAGGTGGGATTTGAACCCAAGTCTTGCTGATAAAAGCCCAACCCAGGAACTTGAAACCATGGGATCTGAGGAAACTGTTGAAGGACCTGGAGATGGACCCTAGAAAAGGCAGTGGAGGGCATGGGGAAGGCAGTGATGGCCACTTATAGATGCACGAGAGGGATTTGACTTCTGAGTGGCCTCAGGGAATAGCTATAGAATCGTAGACTCCCAGGTCAGAGAGGGACCTGAGATGACCTTGCATTAGCAGGTGACAAAGTGCATGTTGGGACAGTGACAGATTCTCAGAGTTGGGCAACATCTCAGCACCCATCTTGTACATCTTGTTCAACCCAGACCTGAACAAGAGTCTCCTAGAACCGCATGGACTCGAGACCATTCTATATTGCCCTACGGTAGAAAAGTGAATTATTTGTTGGCTTATGTGTATGGCTTGTTAAATCTCCAGAGAACAAGGGCAAAGACTGAAGAAAAAAATTGCTTCCTCTCACTCTCCCAAGGTGTGGAAGGCAGAAAAATCTTGGGAAGGATGCTCTGTTGCTTTTTCCTGTCCATCAAGAGGATGGGAGCAGAATGGACTGGCCAGCTATACCCGCCATTGGGACTCCCATCTTGGAACCTTCCAGTGTTAGAAGAGGCACCACAGCTTAGTGGTTTGAGTGTTGATCTTGCAGCCAGAATGACCTAGGTTCAAACCTTGCCTCAGACATTTACCAGCTTTGTGATTTAACCTCTTTGTATCTCATCCATAAATTGAGGGAGATTGGGTCCAGTTCTGAATCTGATCCTATGAGCCTAAGCAGGATGTACATCTAATTTTTTTCCTTTTAAGGCCTCAGATGAAAGTGGCTACACTGATGGGTGATCCTCACGATGACTGAAGACTTCATCAGAGCTATCGGTTTGTTTTTAAAGCATATAAAGGGAATGATTTGCCTTTAGAGTTCATGGGTTCTTTGTTGCTAAAAGGATTCTCAAAGTGGCAGCAGAGATTTGTTAAGAATGTCATAAAGGGATCCTTGCAGCATGGAGTTTTGGACTAGACCAGGGAATCCTAGTGTTCTTGTTCCGAGAGTCCCTTTGAGCAACACCAAAAAATATATTGGAAACCTCCAGGGTGATTTAGTGTAATACTCATAGTATTGTCTTCAGATTTATTTGTTAGGTAACTATAATGAAAACTTTTGCCCCCCAAAGCTCCAAGTTAAAATATATATTATTTAATTATAAAACAAAATTTTATTCTATCTATAGTTATTAAAAGCTTTGGTTATAAAAAAAAAATCCTGCATGTTTTATGGTGAACCTTCTCTAAGAATTAAAAGAAATAATCTAGCAAGACCTCACTTACTATAAGAATCCATGTTAAATTTCTCCGTTTTATAAATTTCTTGAATATAAATAAAATTTTCCACGAAATAAGTTGCAACTTGAAAAAGGTTTAACATAATATGATCATATTTAAATTTAATTTTGATGTTGGACCTTACAGTATTTGGCTCTACACCAGACAAACGTGGTCATAAATCTGTTTTGCATCAAGATTATTTCTGCATTTTGATTTAAAATGGGAATTCAAAATGCATGCTCACACAAGCATGTAGCAGAAAGTGATAGGATAATTTCATGAGCTTTCTTGCTAAGGGTTGAAAATTAATTTTTAAAAATTTTAGCCACTTAGCCAATAAAAAAAATCATGGCCAGTTATGATGTAAAATGTACTTTTCTACTGATGAAGTGCAATATTTTAAGTGAAAATGTCCTTAAAGGTCAGTTGAACCTGTTGTTTTATTTTAAACAACGTTTATATATATATAAACTCACCTTTGTTTATATATAAACTCACCTTTGTCAAGAAAGAATCTTCAGATGGGTACCTTTCTTCTGTTCTGACGTTGGCCTACCAGGCTGTACTCTCATAGAAACTACTGATGATGGACCAGCATTGCCAGCCAGTTGATTTGAAAATCTAGCAGACAGAAGAACAATAGTGTAGCAACCTTCATATACTGCCATGAGAAACCATTCAGAGTCTGCTTCGAAGGGTGTCTGAGATGTTCCATGATGGTTTCAAGATGGTTTGTAACATGCAAATCCAGTAGACATGGATTTCAACAAACCTGACATGTGCACTCTCAGAATGCAGATGTTGCTCACATCTGGGTGATGTGACTGTGTAGCTGATGAGATATGATTACAAAAGGGAATGAGGGAGATCCTCTGATGCGGTATACAAAACAGATGAAGGTGTGCTCAGGCATTTGACTGCCCTTTGGGAATTGGTTTTGTCAGGCAGTTTGGAAACAATTGGATGTCAAGTTGAGAAACTGCAAGAATCTGGTGCACTTAGCATGGGTCAGTGTCGGTTTTGAATTGCTGCAGAAACAAACTCTATAACGCTTCAAACATATACATGCTGGTTGTCACAGAACAAAATAAATAAACAATTAAATGGGCAATTATTTATTGCGTAAGATCTCCCATTAAATTTTTAGCTCATACCCCTTGGACCATCACTGGGAAGCCCCCAAGGGGTGTGGGAATCACTGGACTAGATGATCTCTAAGCTGTCTCTTTCAGCTCTCAGAGACTATTTCTGAACCTCATTGGGGCTGAGACTGGATATGAGGACATTGTTTACATAGGCAGCTGGGTTGCACATCAGATGAAGTGCTGGCAGCAGAACCAGGAAGACCTGTGGCCATCACAACAACAAACAAATAATCACGGACTCGGGAACTTGTCCTGATCCCCGGTGTGGATGGAGCAGCACATCTTGTGAAGCTGAAACATGCCTCTTTCTAACTCTGCCCCATTGCTCTTTCTACCTTCCACTACCACAGATTGTTTACATTGAAGAATTCAGTTTAGCAAGCATTTATTAAGTGACTTGTGTGTGCCCGGTACTGTCCATACTGAAATGATACAGAGGAAGAAAAATGAAACAGTTCCTGCCCTCAAGGAGCTTATCTTCAATTGAAGAAGGTCCATCTAACTTCATTCATTGACAGGTTAACCGTTCTGAATCCTAAGGACCTTACAAAAGGGACTTTTATGATTTGTTGTTCATTTGTTTTGGTTGTGTCCGTCTCTTTGTGATCTCGTTTGGAGTTTTCTTAGCAAAGATACTGGAGCGGTTTGCCATTTCCTTTTCTAGCTCATTTTACAGATGAGGAAACTGAGGCAGACATGGTTAAGTGACTTGGCCAGGGTCACAAAGCAAGTAAGTGTCTGAGGTTGGATTTGAACTCATGTCTTGATTCCAGGCCTGACATTCTATCGGTTATACCACCTAGTTAGCATCCCCCACCTCTGTGATTACTTTGCTGATATCCTGTGTGGACTGTCTTCTTGACTTCTGAGAAGATAATGTCTATGACCTAGTGATACTTTAGAACTAGTGGAACTGTCTCTTGGGAGGGCCCTTAGAGTTCACGTAGGCCAACCCTAGACTTTTATGGGTCAGGAAGCTAAAGCACAAGATACACAGTGATTCACCTAAACCAGAGTGCACCCAGGTTCTTGGATGTCCAGATCTCTGTGTTTTATTGTGTATTTGAAATAAGCAGTGCCTCTTGTACAGATAGCACAATCACAGGACCAGAGGCTTAGAGCCGGGAAGGACCTTTGAGGCCATCTAGGCCATCTACAGATGAGCAAATGGAGGCTTCAGGAGATTATGCAAATTGCCCAAAGTCGCACAGGTGGAATTCGAACTCTGGACCTCTGACTCCAAACCCTTCATAGTTTCTTCTGAACCACACTGCCTCTTCCTGTAATGGCTTTTCCCCAAAGTCAACATGTCACATTTGTAAAAGCATCTGTCATCTTGTACAGGACCTTTTCTGTAATGGAATTGTAGTCAAGGGCAAGATCAGGAATTTCTGCTTGTGGTTGATCCAGGAATCCAAGGGCCTGCACTATGAAGGCCCTGGGGAAGACGGTAGAGATGGTCTGGGCTATTCTGGGCAGAGGCTGTTGTCACAGTGGGGCCGTGGACGCTGGAAAGGTTGCCTGGTAACTTAGCATTATTCTGTAGATTCTGCTCCAAGTTGTCCAGAAGTGACGGGCCGTATGAGATGGAAATGGCTTGCTCTGCAGAGATGTGTTAGAGAAAAGCTGTCTTTTGAAAAATATTTTGTGCTCCCATGAGTCCAAACAGAATCCTGTTTGAAGAGTTTGTGGACTACCCCCTTTCCCCCTTTCCCTATCCCCCCCCTCCCAGTGCCAGTAACTAATGGAGGCTTTTATTCTTGCTGTAGGGGTAAGCATTCTTAATGAAACAGTGCCAGGGAGCCTCATTTTCTCCACGTGAATGTGGGCTCAGTCAGCAGCATCTGTAAGTTACATGGTTCCCTTCTTCCTTCTCTCTCTTGAAATCCGTTCTCTTGCTCAGGCTAATGGAGGGCCCCCTGGGAGGTGGAGACATTGCCTCCCGGTGGGCATTTGAAGTGTATTCTTCCACCACATTAGACCTAGGGTCTGCTGCAGTCCTTTGCGCCTTGTGGGCACTCGGTAGTCAGTCCATCACTGTGCATTTCTAGAATGTAAGCGCATTGAGTGTAGAGAATGTTGTATTTTGTCTTTGTGTCTTCTTCTTGCATGGAGTTAGGCCCAGGATACCCAATTTATCAGAAATCATGAAGTTTTTTTGCTTTTTGGAGGGAGGAGGGCTGGGCAGTTGGGGTTAAGTGACTTGCCCAAGGTCACAGGGCTGGTAAGTGTTAAGTGTCTGAGTCCGGATTGAACTCAGGTTCTCCTGACTCCAGGGCTCTATTCACTGTGCCACCTAGCTGCCTCCCAGAAATCATTCATTAAGTGCCTGTGGTGTTCTGTGTGCCGGGCTATACACCGAAGCTGTGTGTGACACAAATGAAGTATTTCCTGCCCTCAGGGAGCTCCCATGCTAGACTAAATTATGAATTGAATTGGAGACAGCCTTCTTGGGCAGTGGCCATATGTACCTTGTCTAAAAGACGGATTTGCCCTCCCTCTCCCATGTCCTAAGCCTGACGCTATGGCAAGCCTTCACTGCCTCCTGGCTGGTTTTCCATTATCTGTGTATCATGTGATTATCACAACAACCTGATTCCTGCTGTTGTTCTCCAGATTTTATAGGCGGGGAAACTGAGGCGCTTTTGGTCTTTGGCTCTGCAGTTCTAAGCTATTTCTGTCATTGCTTATAAATTTCTTGATGTTTCCTCTGTCTCCTTAAAGCAACAGCAAAAATAATCCAACTTCCACGTTTGGTGCTATGTAGTGAATTGGTTAGTGAGCATTTTGTGCATGCCTTCTATGTGTTGGGCATTATTTTAGGCACTGGGGATACAAAAGAAGCAATATTTACCCAAGGAGCTTATGTTCTACTAGGGAAGATATTATGTATACATGGAAGTAAATTTCAGATCTGTACAAAGTTTATACAGGGGGCAGGACGGGGTGGGGTGGAGGCACCAGTAGCTGGGGGTGGGGAGTTAGGAGAACCTTCCTTTAAAGGGCACTGTTTGAATTGAGACTTGAAGGAAACTTGGGATTCCTAAAGGTGGAGGTGAAGCAGCAGTGTACTCCAGGCATGTGGGGGAGCTTATGCAAAGATGGCAGATGAGAAGTAGAACATTCCTCCTGGCGATTACTCTTGGCTCACGGAGATGTCCCTCCTACTCTCCACACTGGGATTCTGTGAAGGCTTCATGCACTCTGCTCCACTGCCCAGAAGAACAAGTGGAATGGCAAGGCTGATGCATTTTCTCCCTATTGTCGAGTCCTTACAGCCCTCCCTTCACTTATGTGGTGGTTTGTAATAGTCTGCCCACCAAGATTCTTCCAGTCTGGGACAAAAAGGTATTGAGAATGCTGAGGTATCAGGGAAAGGACCATTAGCAGAGGAACCAAGAAATATAACTGACCTGCTTCTTTCTCTTTTGTAGGTGGTGCAGACACTCTGGAACCATGTGAGGACCTGGTAGCCTGAGGAGAGCCAAGATGACGGTGACTGAATGGATGAGCAGTAGTAAGTCATCTGGCATCCTTCCTCAAGCTGAATTCCTGCTAGTTAACTACACCTGCATGTGGAGGGGAAGGGAATTAGGAAGTGGCTCAGTGGTCCATTAAACCATGTTTGTTCAGCCTGGAGGAGCTACTGGGATATTACACGGTGCTTTCTTAGTGGGGTGTGCCATGTTGAATGGGAACTTCTCTATTCAGTGGAAATAGTGGAAGTATTTCATGAACGAAGCCTTCGTTGGACTGGATCAGCCTCTGCAGGGTCTTCTCTACCTTCAGGTGCCTGAGGTCACAGTGAAAATCCCCTTTTTTCTGTTGTCATAGGCATCTTTGAGCGTGTTAGAGGAGATCTCACTTTGTCTCCATGAAGGCCGACATGTGGTTTATACCTTACTTGGTCCCCACAGCCCCTCGGTGCCTTCTCTTCTTTGTCTTCCTCCTCTTCCTCTTCCTCTTTCTCATTAGGGCTTCAAGCTTGCAAAGTACTTTACAAATATTGTCTTATTTTATCCTCCCTCACAACAGCCAGGTGAGGTAGGGTGCCCTTATCCCCATTTTATGGATGGGAAAACTGAGACTCAGGGTAGCTGCATGCCTCACTCATGAACACCTGAGACAGGATTCAGACACAGGACTTGCTGATTCCAGTCCAGATCTGTATCTCCTGTGCCACCCAGCAGCCTCGGAACCTGCTAGTTGGTTGACAGAGCGCCAGCGCAGAAGTTTTTAAAAGATGCATTTCCTAGTTCCCTACCATCTTAGCAGAGCATTCTGGACATTCTCAGCATTTTGGGATGGTTTGATAAGCCAGGAGCTTGCTGTTATCAGAGGCAGCCGCTAGGTGAGGAAAGGCGGCTCTGTGGCCTGTGGCCCTGGGTTCCAATCCCAGTTAACTGCCCATTTTTGGGGCAGTTTACTGCTTCTTCCTCTTTTATAAAACAGAGAGTTAGACTTGGTGGCCTCTAATGTCCCTGCTGGCTCAAAATCACGTGATACGACTGCGCTATTTGGGGAACTTTTACTGGGTTTCTATCCCCTTTAGCAGAAGACATGACTGGGCATCTGTGGGTTCACCAGACCTTGCCACTTTATTTTCCACTAGACTAAACTGCTATTAAGCATTCAATTTAGCTTATTAACGGTTTATTTAAAAAAATTATTGCCTACATATTTCCCATTCTCCCTTCCAGCTAGGTAGCACAGTAGGTGGGAGCGCTTGGTGTGGAGTCAGGAAGATCAAAGTTTGAATCCAGCCTCATATGCAAATCCTGAGTCCTTAGCCTCCACTTGCCTCAGTTTCCTTAACTGTAGCATGGGATTTATAATAGCATTGACCATACAGGATTGTCGTGAGGAGAAAATGAGATAATATTTGCTTAGCACAGTGCCTGCCGTGTACTAGGCGATCAATAAAGGTTTATTTCCTCCCCTTCGACCTTCCCAGCCCAGAGAGCTGTCCATTGGAGCGAAGAATTTCATTAACCATTTATTCAGTACCTGCTGTGTCAAAAGCAGCGGACAGACGCCAGAAAAATAGATGTGGTTGAAAAAAAAGAGAGTTTAGAGAAAGGTGGCCAAGACATGGACGTTTGCACAGAATCTTAGGGGTTTCAGAGAGGGAGAGAAATAGGGAAGAGCCTCAGTGTTTCTTGCAAAGGGAAGGAGACAGCTTAGAAAATCCGCCCCTCTAGAAGGGAGCTGTTGTAGGGCAGCATATTACAAGGGCCACACCATGCATTGGAATTGGAGGCCCCGAATTCAAACCGTGCTTCTGCTACTTAACTATGTATGACCCTGGACAAGTCACTAACTTTCTGGATCTCAGTTTCCTTCTCTGAAAAATAAGGGGGTTGGCCTACTTTAGCCTCTCAGGTTCCTTTCAGGGTAGCATTGAGGAGTCTTTTTTTTAATTCTTGTTTTAAAATTTCTGTGTAGTGGATAGGGAATTTCCTTTAGCATTGGGGAGGTCTGGGTTCCCGTCCCACCCATATCAGTGAGACCACAGAATCAGAATTTTCAAAACTAATTTGGAATTAAGAAATGGAATTAATTTGTGTCAAGTGCCTTCTAGCTTCTTAGACTTGCCTGATTTTAAAAAGTTTTTAGTCTCCTTTTCCCTCAGCCTTCAAACAATTATTTCCCATTCTCCCTGAATTGGAACTGGTCTTAGGTTATCGTTGAACTTCTTTCATTGACCTTTCCTAAGCAAGGATTGCCTGTGAATTAAGAACTGACAGTTCCCTGGAGAAATTGAGCAGGGGAGAGTGAAGAGTACCTGGGCTCAGATCCTTCCCCTGACCTTTAAGCTGCCTGTGTGACCTTGGGTAGGTGGCTTTGTCCCTGGGCTTCAATCTCACAGGAGAAGAACTGAGAGAAAGAAAGGGGTCATGGAAGCCAAGGAGAAAGAGAGCCATGGCACAGTCTGCAGAGATGGAGACCGAGGGGAGGAGGGCTGTGGCACAGTCTGCAAAGATGGAGACCTAGGGAAGAAAGGGCCGTGGTACAATTTGCAGCAGACCGAGGGAAGAGGGCAGTGGCATAGTCTGCAGAGATGGAGATCAGGAAGAGGAGGGCCATGGCACAGTCTGCAGAGATGGAGACCGAGGGGAGGAGGGCCATGGTACAGTCTGCAAAGATGGAGACCTAGGGAAGAAAGGGCCATGGTACAATTTGCAGCAGACCGAGGGAAGAGGGCAGTGGCATAGTCTGCAGAGATGGAGACCGAGGGGAGGAGAGCCATGGCACAGTCTGCAGAGATGGAGACTGAGGGGAGGAGGGCCGTGGCACAGTCTGCAGAG
>CM053589.1:198293804-198330924 GCA_028646515.1 Pseudochirops corinnae
CGAGGGCCGTGGCACAGTCTGCAGAGATGGAGACCGAGGGCCGTGGCACAGTCTGCAGAGATGGAGACTGAGGGGAGGAGGGCCGTGGCACAGTCTGCAGAGATGGAGACTGAGGGGAGGAGGGCCACGGTACAGTCTGTAGAGATGGAGACTGAGGGAAGGAGGGCCATGGCACAGTCTGCAGAGATGGAGACCGAGGGCCGTGGCACAGTCTGCAGAGATGGAGACCGAGGGCCGTGGCACAGTCTGCTGAGAGTAAGTGCCATGCTGGGAGCCAGTACTGTCCTGGGAAAGCTCCTTCATTTGCTCTCTGTCCTTGGCTGAGCCCAGGGCCTTTCTCTGTACTTCCAGGCTCAGTGGATTTGTTGGTATAAACAATAACAAGTAGAATGTAAGTTCCTTGGGGGCAGAGCCCATCTTACTTCTGTGTTGGTATCTCTAGTACCTACCACGGGGTGGCTGGGTAACACAGTGGGTAGAGTACTTGGCCTTGAGTCAGGAAGACCTGAGTTCGTCTGGCCTCAGACACGTTGTAGCTGTGTGACCCTGGGCAAGTCACTTAACCCTGTTTGCCTCAATTTCTTCATCTGTAAGATAAGCTGGAGAAGGAAACAGCAGACCCCTCCAGTGCCTATGCCAAGAAAACTCTAGATGGGGTCGTGGAGAGCTGGACGTGACTGAAACGAATGAACAAAAAATGGTTTTTCTTGTTATTCAGCTGCACAGTTCATCAATAGATTCCAGTTGTTGGAGTATTACTTCAGTCCCACCCCCACCCCCTTCCCACCATTGTTATTGTCCTCTGGTCCCGTGTTGCTAAGTCTTTTCTTCTCCCTGGGTCTCCATTTCCTCATGGGTACAATGAGAATTGGAATGGATGGCCTCTGAAGTCCGTCCCAGCACTCAGGGCTGTCTTCCTGTTGTCTTTTCCACATCCTGGCCCGGTTGTGGAGGACGTGGTCAGTATGAGGGTAGCCAGGGCCTCATCTCAGCATCCAGAGTCACTTCACATGTCCCAGCGCCTGCCTCTCACCGTCCTTTGGAGCTCTCAGTAAGCCAGTTTGGGTCTGCATGGCTCCCTGGGCTGGGGACATGCTCCGTAAATGAGTCCCTCTCTCCGAGTGCAGCGTGACGGATCACCTGCAGTTCAGCAAAGTGGGGCTTGGATGTTTCTTTCCTTTGGCACAGTTTAGCCCGTTCTGTTCTCTGCTCTTATACGTCTCCTGATGATCCCTTTGCTCTCCTTCCCCAGCACAGCCAGCTCTGCTACTGGAGCCTTGCTGACTACAGCCAACTTTCAGTTCACCCCCTAAGGCTCATCACCGCCCTGGTCCTTTGCGTAGGTGCCACATTAACCCAGATGATGAAGAACTGACTTAACACAACAAACATTCCGACCCAGAATTCCAAAGGAGGTGACGGACGTCAGCGCCGGGTCATTGGTGCGTCATCCACCTGCCAGGCTGAAAGGTGTCTTTGCTGATTTGAGGAGTCTGAGCCGACCGCAGCAGGAGCTCAGTTGAGGATCTCCTGAGAGTGGGATTTGACCATGAATATAGCCACTAGTGTGATGAGGCCATCGAGGTACTGTGTTCAGATCATAGGAGGGAATAATCCCACTCTAGTCTGTCAGTTCCTGTCTGGAATTTCATCCTGACCATCTCAGTTTAAGACAGTTACAAACATTTCTTAAGTTACTATTATGTTTTAGGCTCTGGGGATAGTAAACCACAATGAGACAGCTCTGCCCTCAAAAAGCTTATATTCGGTTGGGGGAAGATAATGTGAACATATATGAATATATTTTTAAAAATATAAAAAATGAAGTATTTTGGGAAGCGAAGGTTTTAGGAGAGACCTCACATAAAAGGCGACTGTTGTTGCCAGGGATCCCATCCCTGGGTCTCAGCCACCTCCAGTCTGACTTGACCCACCTAGTACTCTGGGAAAGGTCCAAAGGTTCGACTTCTGGTCTGCTCCTGCCTCACTGGGTCCTCTGGGGCAAGTCATGAAGCTGCCCCAGGTGGTGGTTTCCTTGTCTCCAAAATGAGAGGGTTGATTTCAGAGGTCCAGAGATGAGACAGGCCACCAACTTGTGACCAAGAGCTGATGGGTTCAGGTTTCAAAATGAGGCATGTATTTTTTGGTTATGGCCAATGCGGGAAATTGGTTTGGCTTTGATACATTTGTCATGGGGGCTTTTTTCCCCTGATGGAGAGAGGTGAGAAGGAGAGAAAAAATGTTTTTGTTAATTCAAAGAAGATTAGACTCAGTAATCTCAGAAGTCTCTTCTGTCTTAAAAAAAATGTTACGTAAATGCTGGGGTGGACATTCATCACAGGGAACTTCATGTTCCTCCATTCAGACTCCTGAGATCTCTTTATTCTGAGTTCCCAGGTTATTCTTAACCTTCCACTGAACCATCCTGTCTTCAGCTTGACCTTTTCAAAGACTCTGGCAGAGATCTGACCAGTGCTGGAAAATGACCAAGTGCAGACTTGGTGGCGGGTGGCGATGGCGGTGGTGGTGGCGGTGGTGTGTGTGTTTGTGTGTCTGTGTGTGTGAGAGAGAAGGCCATACAGGTAGAAAATGGTGGTTGGGATTTAAACCCAGGTCCTGTGACTCCACAACTAGCCCTTTCCCCTCTGCCACCTCAAGGTTGCAGTCAGGAGCCCCATAGGGTGATGGAAAAATTCCCTCAGCTTGGAGGAAGAGAGACCTAGCTTCAGCTCTTCCTGCCCTTACCAGGGTGTGAGCATGGGAACATCACTTCTCTGTTCTAGGCCTCGGTCTCCTCTCCTGTGAAATCAGGGTCTTGGATCTCCACAGCACCGCCCCCGCCCCCCCAGCCCTCCTGGGCCTCATTGGCCAGCTGAATGGCTGCTGTGGTCATCACCGGGTCAGTCTGGGGTTTGCTCCCCGCCTCTCACTGGTGGGTGAGCCCTGCTCTCTCTAGCTGTGGAAGGCTGGTAGCCACAAATTATTTCCTTCCAAAGTGAAACAGCATTTGAAACACAAAAGGTTTTTTGAGGACTAAAAAGCTGACGACATTCTTCAAGCCCGTCTTTGTTTGCAGAACCCCAAGTCTGCTTTCCTGCCCGTTCTGTGTCTGTGGGGTTTCTTGTCGACCTCTCTAATTCCATTCTTCCTTTCGATCCCCTTGGTGGTTGGACTGGCTGGGACCTTTGGGTCTCTGGGTGTCAGTGAAGTCTGTCCATTGCAGGCATCCCTCCCTCTCTCGAATTTTGTCTGCTTCCTAGGGTAGGAAAACAGAGTCAAGTGCTTGGAATGTCCTGGTTTTAACGAGCTTGTTGGAAGGATCTGGTGTAGTTCTGACATTAAGATGACCTCGCTCCTCATGGTTCCCTTCCTTTAGAATGATTTTCTACACCAGTTCATATACACACAAGGAGAGTTTATGATGGTGAGCAAATTGTTTCTGTGGGCCTCTATTCCCTCCATCTGGAAGGTGAGGGGCCCTGGGGCAGTGAGCTCTAGGACCCCTTTTATCTCTGTGCTGAGTGGAGCCTGTACAGTAGTAACTATAAGATTTCTCTGTGGGAGACCTAAAGTGGGGGATGATGGGACCATAGGCCCATCGTCTGGACCAGCCGGGACCTTAATGGTCGTCTAAGTCCAATTCCTTTATCTTTTAGATATAAAAACTGTGGTGAAGTGATTTGTCCAAGGTCACACAAGTAACAGGGCTCAGAGGCTGGAGTCCTCAAGCAGTGACCTTTCCACCACTTCTTTCTACCCTGTCATCATTGCATAATAACTGATGATGCTGCTAGTGTTACTTTATCTGAAGAAATCCTGTCAAGAGGAAATCACATTCTCTCCGATTCCGTCCTCTTTATTGCTCAACAACCTTACTTTTGTCTGTCAAGGAGGGCAGGGGGTCTTCTTCAGGCCTGAGGCAGCCAGGAGGCATTTACCTTGTGAAAATCCATGATAACCTATAAAAGCATTTCAAGGTTTATAGACGCTTGGGCCAGTGTCATGATTTTCCATTGCAGCACCCACCCCCTTGGGGATGCTTGATAGGACAGCCTTCTCTGCTCCCCCTCTCCCTTCTCCAGTCTCTCCACACTTTCTGGAGTAGGTGCAGATATTCTGATTCCATCTGCAAACTCCAAGTGGGACTGTGAGCTTGCCGTTAATGCTTGCTGAAATTCTGTTATTAAAGGACATTTAGAAAAGTGACCACAAAGAGCTTGAACAAGGACAGGTCATGCCAGGTTAAGCTGATTTCATTTGTTACCAGCACCCCTAGCCTGGGAGATTAGGAAATGCTCTAGGTCAGGGCTTTTGTTATCTAGGTTTTTAACAAAATTTGTGCTAATCTTGTGGAAAGATGCAGATATGACCTGTGGCCCGATGGTATGATTAGGCGGAGGGAGCACCCACACTGATTTGGCTGCAGACCTTCTTCTCAACCTTGAGGTGATGTTGTCACATGGATTGGAGTTAAGGTCAGAAAATGGGCTTCTTTAAGAGCAAACAGTGTACACCGGGTGATGAGCAGGTTCAGAGAGTCCATGCAAGTTTTAGGGAGATTTTAGTGTCTAATATGTATTAATTCTCCTCTGACAATGGCTAAGCAGAATAAAGAAAATTCACGTCGTGGGGGAGAGATCTGGAGTGAGATGGCCCAGACTGACGTCGTGTTTTAGCCCTTTGGTACCGGTGTGACCTTCAACTACTCACTTAATGAACCTTTCTGAGCCTCATTTGCCCCATCTGTAAAATGGGGGCGCTGGACCTGATGACTGCCAGCTCCAGGGCTATGACTTCAGTGGTTCTAATTATTTTTGAAGGACTCTTCTGCCTTCTTCTTCTCCTCCTATTCCTCTTTCACCTTCCCTTACTCTCTCATCCTTTCACCTCCTCTGTTCTCCTGCTGGACTCTCCAAGCTGATAATCCAGCTCCTGCTGCTGGCCTTGACTTTGTGAGTGTTCACCCTACCGAGGCTGGGCCCAGACCCCTATGACTGTTGCGTGGCTGTCTCAGTGTTGCCAGTCAAATATCTCAAATGAATAACCTTAAGGGCTGTCTTTAAAAAGTTGGGTGACTTCCTTTTGAAGAACTGAGATGATAATTTCAGGAATTCCTTTTATAAATTACATCTCTGTCCCTGTCTAGGAAGTAGCATGTCCTTTCTCTTGGATAGGAAGAAGTGTTTCTACGTGTCCTGTGGAATTAACAAAGGGGGAGCCCACTTCTTTAACCTCTGTCATGGCTATTTATTCCTGACGGGTCAGAAATTGGAATGAAAATGTAGCTCTTTTTCTTTTTGACGGTACCATGACATTTAACACCAACAGCGGCGTGACCCTAGGCACTTACCTTACCATCTTAGAGGATGGTTGTGAGCATCCTGGAGTTCAAGTGCTGAGAAGTATCATAAAAAAGGCTGCTTGTCTTAGCATCTTAATTCTTGACCTGTTGTGGAGTTGGGGTGGAGAAGGCCTTGGGGCAGGCCTTTGCTTTGTGTTTTGTCCTCTCTGGGCTGCTGGTTGGGCGAATGGCCAAATTGCTTTTTGTATCAAAGTTGGAATATTGAGATGTGAGCTCCTCTTTGGTAGGTTTCCTCCAAGCTTAGGGAAGCTTCCATAGCAGACGGGGAGATGACAGGGCCTCTTCCTGTTTCCACAGGATTTTGATTTTCTCTACTAGGTCTCCATAGTTCGAAAGGTTTTCATGGCATGAAGTTTGGAGATTGAGGATTTGGTTAAAATGATGCTCTTCGTGACCAGTGCTACATCTGGGTAATTGTGGGTGACCTTCAGTCCTTGATAGTGGCCAGATTCTGGGAGAATTTTCTGGTTGAGTTCTCTAGGACGCTTGAAGGTTCGTTTTTTTGGCATGAGAATTTGGTTTCTGTCAGCTCTAGGATCTTGGCCATTCCAGAAGTTCTGCCTGGAGGTAAACCACTTTGGGTTACAGCGGATGTCCAATGGCCTGCTCCTGCTGTCCTTCTGGATTCTTGCTTGGAGGCTATCGTTGCTATTGTTAATATCAACAAACGATTATTTTCTGCTTTGCATAGTTCCTCTCTAGATACGAAGACATATGAGCAATGGGTCCTGACCCAGACAGGTTTACATTCTAATTGGGAAGGTGACCTGTGCATAAAAAAAGAAATACTGTCAAGACAATGTGGGAGCTGGAGTGGTGTGCTCTGGTCCGTGGGGTCACCACTGAATGACTGAACAGCAACAGAGAGTTGGAAGGGCCCTTAGGGGTCACCTGGTTCAACACCTTCATTTCATGTAAGGGTCAGGAACAGGAAGCAACTTGTCAGGGTTATGTATGCAGCAACGAAGGACCAGAATCAGGGGAAAACTGGGTCTTCTGGTGCCGTGCCCAGGGCTGGTGAATGGCCCAGAGAGCCTGGAGGAGTTTAGAGGAGAGAACAGTCCCTTTGGGGTGGGAGACTGGAAGGGAGGGCAGGACTTTTCCAAGAGGAAGAGAAGGGAGTGGGTTCAGTCCAGGCTGGAGACATGGTTGGTTCGTCGGTTATTGTCCTTCATTCTCAAAGAGGACCAAAGTGACATCGCTGTGTTGGAGTCAAGGGACGGTGTGTCCCTTTATATTCCAAATAGACAGCTTGGTCCCTGCCATTGAATAGGTGCTTAAAAGTGTGGGTTTCATGGATGGACAGGTGTGGGAGGAGAGAAAATATTTGAGGAGTGCTGGACAGATCATCTTGGCTGCAGGGAGAGTTCTGAGAGGAGGGGGATATTGGGAAATGAGTTTGGAGACGCAGGTTGTATCCAGTGTATAGAGAGCCCTGAAGGCCAAGCTAACGACACTTTAACATTAAGAAATTCTCAAGAAACTCAATAGAGATTGAAGGCATCAGCTAGGGGATGGCATTTTCCATGTGGCATTTGTTCTATGTGGATGTTTGGGGAATGGCTGCCTTTAGAGAAGGAGAGGAAGGGGTCTGGCTTTGAACTGAGTTCTAGGCCTCAATCCAGGAGGACTTGGGCCCAGATTCTACCTTTTGACACATACGAGCTGTGTGACCCTGGGCAAGTCTCTTAACTTCCTGTAAGCCTCAGTTTCCTCTTACGTAAAATGAAGGAATTGGGCTAGATGACTTCTAACGTCTTATACGGCTCTAAGCTGATGATTCTCTGACGAGTCTCATCTTTTTGGGACCGGACTGTTCCAACAATGTTTTCTCTAAAGAGAACTTTGTTTTCCATTTGACTCTTATAATGAACTGGAACAGTATCATAGGAGGAAACAAAAAAATCCCTAATGAAAACTTGATGTTAAAATGGTAGGTGGGTGGTACATAGTGGAAAGAATGGTGGCGCCAAGAAGACCTGAGTTTGAATTCTGCCACATTTCTAATCCTTGTGTGACAGTGGTGAAGTCATCAGTTTCTTAATCTTTGAAGGAAGGAGGAGATTGGACGAGGTGACCTCTATAGTCCCTTCCTGTCCCTTCCGGATCCTCTGAGCTATCAGAGCTCTGAGTGACTTGCCCATCTCTGTGCAGATCTCTGGAGCCCAGAGTCAGGCTCAGGGTACCTTTCCTCTCTCAATTTGAGCTCCTTATCAACTTGTCCTAACTAATCAGCCACTTTTGAAGTCGGTGCCCTCTGGCAGTAAGTGCCAACATTGGCCCATTTTCAAGGCCAGGCCTTTTCTTCTGCCATATTCAATGATTTGCCAATTCTTAGATTCCTTCAAATTTCTTTCTTCCAAAAGAGTGTTTTTAGGTCAGAGAGACTCAAGGAGATAAATGCTTGGCTTCCTGAAAATTGCTCGTATTTTTAGTTGACTTTATTGTTCTGTGATGAGTAGGAAATTCAGTTTAGATCAGATTCCAGCGGCATAAATTCTTCCCTTTGGAGAAGTGAGGAGAGCCCTCTTCACCCTTAACTTTCTTCATTGTACAGCTGTTCTTGGTTTACCTTGTATTCACGTCTCTGCCCGTCCTCTTCTCCCCTGCCCTCCAAGATAGAGGCACCTTGAGAACTGGAACAGTTTTTATGTGCCCTTATGTCCCCGGCCCTGGCCTGGCACCGAGCTGACACATTATAAATAGATATTGATTTATATTGAACTGGCTTAATCTTAAAATGATGCTTTATCCAAGGTCTCATCCAACTATAAAATTATATATTTTATGAATGATGTTTCTGATCCATAGACTACATTTCCATTAAGGGGAAATATTGTTCCTAATTCATTGGCAGATAGGGCATCCACCCTCTTTTCCTACGTACCTTGACATCTTCTATTAATCTTGCAAATGCACGCCTAAACCTCTTCTCCCAGTGGCGAGGTACCACATCCTCTCTTCTCTGAGCTCTCTGGTATTTCTTTGGCATACTTGTTAGGATCATGGAATCATAAGCTGAGGCTTGGAAAGGACCCTAGAGGTCATAGGTCTAATCCCCTCGTCTTATTGATAAGGAAACAGACCCAGAGATGGGAAAGGTCACAGAGTTCGTGCTAGAATTTGAACCCAGGCCCACTGACTCTTAAAATCGGTGCTCTTGGCTGAGATTCTATCTGGTGCAGACTCAGTCTGTGTCAGATTGTTCTGGCCTGCTTGTGTTGACAAGCGTCACAAATACTTAGGCTCCTTAAAAGTCTCCTCATTATGGTGAATCTTTAATAAACTTTGTTTTACTTTGGCTGAAAAATAATCAATGCTCTTTTCACTAAACTATTCAGCTTCCAACTTATGCAGGTCTTAGTGGTTCCCTGTTTCTGGAATCCTAGAATTTCAAAGTTGGAGGAGACTCCAACCCCTCATTTTGCCAAGTAGGAAACAGCTTCTCTCTGACTTTACAGGTGAGGAAGCTGAGCATTAGAGACAGGAAGGTCCTTGTCCAGGGATCAGTCAGTAAACATTAAGCATCTGTTACATGTCAGGCTCTGTGCTAAGCCCTGGGGACACAGAAAAGAGGCAAAAGATAGCCCTTGTCCTCATGAAATTCACAGTCCAGTGGGGGAGGCGAGCAGACAGATATGTATAAACAAACTATGTACAGGTTAAATAATTAAGGAGGAAAGGCTCTAGAGTTTGGAGGGGTTGGAAAAGGCTTCTTGTGGAAAATAGGATTTTAGTTGAGACTTAAAAGAAGCCAGGGGGCAGAGATGAGGAGGGAGGACATTCCAGCTCTGGAACAGAGTCGGAGAAAATGTCCGGAGTTGAGAGAGAAAGTGTCTTTGTGGAATTGCCATGAGGCTAGCGGTCAGTGGACTGAAGAGAAGAGGGCCTAGGACAGAGCCGAGAAGGACTCCTGTGGTTAGAGGGTATGATCTGTGAAAGGAGACTGAGAAGGAGCCATCAGGGAGGGAGGACAACCAGGCAAGGGGGGGTTGTCCTGAACACCTAGAGAGAGGAGGGTCTCCAGGAGGAGGAGGGGATCACCAGTGCCACAGGCTGTACACAAGCCAAGAAGGATGTGAACTGAGAAAAGCCCATTGGATTTGGATTGTTAGAGACTTCGAAGGAGCAGTCTCAATGGGATGATGAGGTTGAAGGCTGTGTTATAAGGTCTTAAAAGAGTGAGGGGAGAGAAGTCAGAGGCACCTAGGGTCGGTGCCCTGTTTGAGGAGTTTAGCCCTGAAAGGCAGAGGAGGTAAAGGGTGATAGTGAGGTTGGAAGCCTGGAGGAGACATGGTCAGGTTTGTAGGCAGTAGGGAATGAGCCAGTAGAGAGGGAAGGATTGAAAGTAAGTGAGCAACCATTTATCATTAGCGGAGAAAGAGCTTAAGTATGTATAGAATGAATTTATGTGTGTCCACACACACACGCATGTGCTCGATTGATCGCTAGGAGTGGGGGAGAGGGAAGAAAAAAAGGGGGATAAAGGAATGTTCATGATAACTTATTATGGATTTAAAAGGAGTAGCAAGTTGTACATAATAGATTGACAGTTTCTTGTGGAATCATTTTTTATATCATACTGTGTTTGGGAAATTTTTGTTTTATCCCATAAATTAAAAATAAAATAAAGAAAAAGCAAAGAAGTGAGTGAGGGGGCTGACAGAGGAGTCAGTCCCCTGGAGGAGCAGGATGGAATGGGATTGCCCGAGGAGGTGAGGGGTTAGCCTTGGTGAGGAGTAAGGCTGCCTCTTCACGTGAGACTGGAGGGGACGCAAAGAGGAGAGAAGAGGGGGCTCATGGTCAATTTTTCCTTTAAAATGCGAGTCAGAGATCTCAGCTGAGAGGGTAGATGGGGGAGGAGCCATGGGAGGTTTGGGGTGACATGATGTGGAAGAGCCAGTGTGGGCAGTCAGAGAATTCCTTATGGCGGTGGTATTCATATACCACTGGCTACAGGGTCACAGGCCTTTGTTCACCTGGAAGCCTTGGGGGCTTTGTATGCAAACTGCATCTCCTTGAACACAGTGCTGCTAACCCCCAGTTGGTGCCTAATACCCCAGATCATGGGACCCCGGTGGCTACTGTGTGCCCAGCACAGTGCTGAGTCCTAGGGCTACAAAGAACGCTGCAGGGCAGTCCCTGTCTCATGGAGCTCACCATCTAATGGGGGAGACAGCATACCCTCCAGTATATAGCAGCACACGGTATTCAGGTTCAATCTGAGAGACTCTTGGAGGGAAGTCACTAATATGAAGGGGATTGGCCAAGGCTTCTTATGGAAGGTGAGCCTTGGAGGAAGGGGAGCTGAAGGGGCAGAGGCAGGAACTGGGGGAGGGGGAGGAGGAAAAGAGAGGCAGAGAGATAGGAATTACTTTCTGGTATGTGATACAGTCGGGGGGAAAAGCCTCAGGGAACGCCGAAAGAGGAGGGACGGGGCAGTGAGCCAAGCCCTCTGACCCCAGGCCTGGGGGTTCTACTCTGCAGCTAGTCCAGTAGTTGGAACTGGAAGGAGGGAAGCCAGGAGGTGAAGAGGAGGAAAGGAGTGAGTTTTCCAGGCTTGGGGATGGCCATGGAAAGTGCTTTGCGTCTGGAGTCTAGTCTGGAACAGCGGGAGCCAAAGGATTGAGGGGAAGAAATTCTGATTCTGGATTTGGAGGACTTGGGTTCATATTCTGTTTTTGAAACTGCCTGGGCGATTTGGGGGCTCAGTTTCCTCATCTGTAAAATGAAGGGGTTGGCTTAGAGGATTTGTGAGGTCCCACTTCCCCCAGTCTAGATCTGGGCTCCTTTAAGAAGTACAAAATCTCTGTGGTGGGATCGTTCCACAGTGTCTCTAAGGGCAATGTGAAGTTTTCCTTAGCTTGATGGGAGAGTGGTTTGTCATAAATCCTTGGGGTAAAGCAGTGAGAGTGAGGGGCCCCGAATCCAAAAGTTCCTCCTGGAAATGTAAGTGAAACCCTTCTTGGCAGCGGAATCCACGCCTGACTCATTGCTTCTCCGCTGGAGGCCAGGGCCCCACCCTTGCGTTCCAAAAAAGCTCGGCCTCTCAGACACACCCTCCAGCAGGGCGGCCGGCGGCCTCGGGAGGCCGGGCTCTTGGGCTGGCCAGCTGGAGGCTAACGGGAAGGAGGAGGCAGGCCCGCCCCCCACGGGGCTCCTTCCTCCAGCCGGACTGGATTTCCCAGTGCGTTCTCCCTGCCCTCCTGGCCGCCGCGTCACTTGTGCCCAAAGCACCGGTGCCCAGACGGCCCAAGGGGGAGCGGAGGAGGTCCCCCTCGTGTCCGCTGACCGCCCCAGCTGCCACTTGACCTCCTCTCCCGCGGGGGCTGAGCGTGTGTTCCCGCTGGGGGCTTCCGCGCTCTTGGGAGTCCCGAAGGCGGAGGAGACCCGGGAGGAACCAGGCTGCTTCGGGGATTCCCTTCCAGACTGGGGCGAGCTCTCGGCCAGCCCAGCTCCCCGGCCGGTCGCTTGAATCTTGTGTGTGCGGAGGAAGTGGGACCAGGAACTTTGGCCTTGGCCTTGGAGCTGGGAGCAGTGAAATCGACGATCCTGGCCGGAGCAGGGAAACTGACAAGCCGGCCTCGGTGGCCGTCCCTCCCCCCTAGGGCTCCGGGACTTTATGAACTGCACTGAGAGCGACCAAGGGACAGCCCCACGACCCGGGGTGGGGACGAGGCAGAAACCGCCTGTGGCAGCGGCTTCAGAAATAAGAGGGAGCCCAGGTTCCTAGAGACTTTTTCTCGATTGGGGACAGCACCAGAGGAGAGGCGGCCGCCCCACCCCGGGGACCTGTCCGAAGGTAGAGATGGCAGAGTGGGGGAAGTGCCAGCACTTGGGCTGCTGGGGGTGGGGGGTGGGGAGCTAATTGTCCCCAGATTCCGCTGGGAAGAGTCGGGCAGGGGCTCCCCTCTGGTTACCTCCCTCCCTCCCCCCTCCCCCCCACTGCCTTCGAGTCTCCACTCTGCCCAGGGGGCCTGAAATGCGCCTGTCATTGCTTTGGGGGACCGGGAAGAGTCAGGGTCTTTGACTTGTGCTGGGATTTCTCAGGGAAGGAAAGAAGGTCTGTGCAGATCCTATTTGTAGTTCTCTCCTGAAGGGTTCCCATGGTTCTCTTTACTGGGATCAGCCCCGAACAGATCCTTCTTGTTGTCTCTGCTTCTCTTTTCTGTGATCTCAAACTTTGTTGAAACTCTCCCTAAATTCGGCCCCTTTCTGGGCCTCAGTTTCCTCCTCAGGAAGATGGGGGAGGGGGCACAGGACTAGCAGGTCCCCAAAGTTCCTTGTAGGTCTCCCTCTTGGAGGTTTGGTTCTTCAGCTGGGACTGTCAACAACCCAGAAGCCTGCCTCAACCACCTGTTGTGGAAAGATTTTTTTTTTTTTTTTAACAAATTTAGATTTCACTTTATGAATTTTTAAAGTCCTGTGTATTTCTCTAAGGTAGTTTTTATGGTGATATCTATATAACCATTTAGCAAGTCCTACTATGTGCCAGGTACTTTTTAAAGTGCTGGAAATCCAAAGAAAATCCACATCCTCCCCTCAACATTTCCTGCCTTCAGGGAGCTCCCAGTCTAAGGGGGGAGGCAAGGTACAAGTCTGTACAAACATGGACACAGGGGGAATTGGTAGTCATGTTGGAGGGGAGGGCAGGGGCTTTAGGACTGGGAAAGGGTGGTGCAGAAGATAGAATGTAGCAGAGACAGAAAGAAAGGAAAGCCTCCATCTGAAGTGGGCAGGTTGGTCCCCTTCAGGTGTTCGCTTGACCATCCGCGCAGTGCCGGACAGGATGGTGGACCCACTGTCTTGGTTTGTATGTGGAAGGCGGGAAGAAAGGAAGGAGGAAGGAAGGGAAGGAGGGAGGGAGGGGGAAAAGAAAATGCAAAGGAAGGAAAATGGAAGATGGCCAGTTCCACTTTGGTTTGAGATTTCAGGTGCTTTGGGCTCTCAGCTCTTCCTACATCCTTTCTCTGATCCAGACTCTCCAAGTGAAATATCACTAACTGCCCTCTGCAGCTAGGTGACACAGTGAACAGAGAGCTGGCTCTGAAGTCAGGAGGACCTGAGTTCAAATCCAACCTCAGACACTTAACTAGCTGTAGGACCCTGGGCAAATTATTTCACCCTGTTTACCTCAGTTTCCTCATCTCCAGGAGCTGGAGAAGGAAGTGGCAAATCACTTCGGTATCTTTGCCAAGAAAACCCTAAATGGGGTTGCAAAG
Organism: Pseudochirops corinnae; assembly: GCA_028646515.1. Classification (NCBI taxonomy): domain Eukaryota; kingdom Metazoa; phylum Chordata; class Mammalia; order Diprotodontia; family Pseudocheiridae; genus Pseudochirops; species Pseudochirops corinnae. The sequence continues at coordinate 198,307,389 of CM053589.1, forward strand.
AGATGGACAAGACTGAAGAAAAAACCCCAAATTTTTGCATCGTCCCAGCTGCCTTTTGCTTGATTGTTCCTGAGCCTGAGCCTAAGAAGGGCCTGATTGCTCTGGGGTCTTATCCCTTCTTTGGAAAACCAAGGGAGTGGATTTTCCGTGGAGATCATGGGGGTCTCTCCCCTAGTGGGGGTGGTGGAGCAGATGAAAGTGGTTCTACTCAGAGAGTTGAGGTCCTATGGTGGCTGGGCTGTTAGCAGGGTCAATTTGATTTGCATCATGTATTAATGAGAGACATGGGAGCTTTTCAAAATTAATTCTAGACTGGAAGGTTCTGCCTCCTTTACCCCGACCCACATTCCTATTTCCCTCTCACCCCCAGTTTTTGTATTGTTGTTAGAAAGAATCACAGATAGATTTCAGATAGTAAACTTCAGAATTGGGATTAGGGTTTATTACAAGGGGAGCTTGGTGGTGCTGCAGTAGATAAAATGTTGAGTCTGGAGTCAGGAAGATTCATCCTCTTGCGTTCAAATCTGGCCTTAGATGCTTGGACTGTGTGACCCTGGGCAAGTCACTTAACCCCGTCTGCCTCAGTTTCCTTATCTGTCACATGAGCTGGAGAAGGAATTGGCCAAGCACTGCAGTATCTCTATCAAGAAAACCCTGAATGGAGTCAGACACACCGAAACCACTAAATGACAATAATGCCGAGCTCATGAGCCTGAGTGACTTGGAGGATGGTGGTATCCTCAGCAGTAACAGTTGGAAAGTTGGGAGAACTGAGTTCTGCTTGGGAAGTGTTGTGTCGAGGGTGTCTATGGCTTATCCAATTCAGTTTGAGAAGGGAGTTTGCCGGTTTGGGAGAGAGATTAGGGCTGAGACTCATCCACCTCCAGATTATGACTGAATGCTTGGGAGTGATGAGACCACCAAGGGGAATGATTTAGAGGAAGAAGGAAAGAGGGCCCAGGTCCGAGACCCCGGGGGTCACCCACAGTCATTGGCCAGATTCAGGCCTTTGCACCTGTCAGGTAGTAAGAGGGGCCAGCATTTATATAACACTTTGCAAAGCAAAACATGTTTACAAATATTACTTCATTTGGTGCCCCAGCAATACGGGGAGGTGGGTGCTATTAATCTGCATTTTGTGGATGAGGAAACAGGCAGGTTAAGTGACTTGTCCTGCCCCACACAGCTAAGGGAGTATACGCACTCGGATTTGAACTTGGGTCTTCCCGACTCTTGGTCTGGGCCTCTATCCACTGAACTGTCTCGTAAAAAATGTGGTATTCTCTTGAGTGGTTTCCCCATTACTGGCAGTATCTGTGCTGAGACCGGGAGGGCTTATAGAGACTTTGCTTGAAGTTTTCTGGTACTCTCGATGACCCAGAAGGCCCCTTCCTGTCTTAAATTTCCCAGGAAGGAACAGAACACACCTGTCTTCCTTATTATTAGTGGTTAATCCTGAAGTGCCCGCTTTAGTCCCCCTTACTTATGTACACAGATTGTTTCATACAAGGAAGGTTACCCTAAAGGGAAGAACAAAACAAAACAAAGCCTGGGGACTGTCTTTGCTTTGGACCTTCTGAAAATGGAAATGCATCTAGACTTTGAAAGAGAAGGTTTATCTTTTAGAGGACCTCTTGGTGCTTCGATCTTCCTTTACGGGTGCTGATGTTAAGTTGCTTACCACAGACATTCCTATTAAGTCCTCCTATGTATAGAGATTGTGCCTATCTCTGGCAGGTTACCTTCCTCCCTTGAAATCGAAAACCGTTGGCTTCCTTCAGGACTCTGGCCCAGAGCCCCTTCTTTCTGCAGGACTCACTTCCCTTCTCCCCCGCTTCTCCTGCCTTGGCGGGGCGCCTTCCTTCTGGTCTCTTTGGGTCTCCGGCATGTGTGGATATTGTCTCTATGTTAGCTGCAGGGACACCCAGACCATCCCCCGTGCTCCCTCCTCTGCTCTGTCTGCGTCTTTTAAATCCCACCTTCTACAGGAAGCCTTCCCTGAGCCCTCTGCATGCTGCGACGCCCTTCCCTCTCTTGTTTCCTATTTATCATGAATGTGACTTGCTTCCTATGTGTTTGTGGAATATTATCTCCCCCATTAGACTGTAAGTTTCTTGAGGCCAGGGACTGTCTTTTGCCTTTTTTTGTATCCCCACACCTTAGCATGGTGCTTGGCACGTAGTAGGCACTTAATAAATGTGCATTGATGAATCCCTTGAAGGGACTGTTTCATATTTGTCCCTTAGCACTCCTAGAGCCAGGTGCACAGTAGGGCTTAACAGATGCCTATTTGATTCAAACCAAAAATCAGTATGTCAGAAGGCGAGTCACTAGCAAGACTAAGGATCTTAGCTCATTTTAAGTCTGGCCTGAGCCGTCCAGTGTAAAGTGATTGGGGTGGGAGGGCAGGGGAGAGTGTGGGCACCTGAGCTTCACCGCAGGGGCCCTGCCTGGGATGCATGAGGGTGTCCCTATCTATTGTCTGCCAACTGTGTTTGCCGTTCAAGTTGGGAGATTCTCATTATTACCTAGTTAATGTAGTAAGATTTAATTACAATAAACCTTTGAATCCCAAAGAAACTGAATTCAGGATCTGCCCTCAAGAATTCGTATTGAATCACCCGCCTGGTGCTGGCATTTAAAGACAAAAATGTTGTCTTTGGAGATGAAACAGGCCCTGACCTTGAGGGTGTGCAGTGTAGAAACAGATCAGTGCGGGAAGTGTGTGAAATCACGTCACATGAAAGTTTCTCAAATCGGAAATTTTTCAATTTTAAATTCATAAGTATTTTCCCAGTTGCTAAGTATTTATTAAGCACCTACTACATGCCAGGCAGAACTCTGTTTCCTGCCCCCAGGGGCCGCCCAGTCTACGGCAGGAGACCGTCTGCAGACCTTTAGACAGACAGTCAGTAGGTTACCCACAGAGCCAGCGCTTCCCAGCTGTATTTCTAGCCCATCCTGTTGCCCGTGACCAGGAGGTGGGGTTATCCTTTTTTGCTTTCAAATTCTAATGCCTCCAATAGAGCCTGATATTCTGTCCGGGTTGTCTGTGATGGACTGACTTAGACAGCAGATGGGGATTTCCTTCTTGTCTTCAGATGGCCTTCCTCGGGATGCTGCTGCTCGTGGGCAGCCAGGAGATGACATGAAAGGTGGTCAGTGCTCGGGCTGCCAGTCCCTGCCAAAGCAGCCTTGGGGAAGTGCTGGGGCTGCTCATCCAAGGGAGCGGTGTATCTTACTGGGAGGAGCTGCAGCTCGGCCGCTTCCTCTCATGAGCAGAAATGAAACAGATTTTTGAAGCAGGGCCCTTTGTGGCCTCTCAGCTTTACCAGGACATCTTATCTTGAGTTGTCTCCTTTGTGGGCTGACATTTGTAAGATGGTCAGAGCTACCCGGCCTCAAATACTTCCTATCTCTGTGACCATGGACAGGTCCTCTGACCTCCCCCTCAGTTTTCTCAGCTGCAGAATGGGGATAAGAATACCCCTAACCCCAGGTGGGTCAGTGAGATGCATAAATCACTTCGCAAACCTTAAAGTGCTGTATACAAGCTGGCCATGATGCTGGTGATGCCTGTGTCTCACAATGTCACGCCTCAGACGGGCAGCACGCAGGAATGTCATGCGGCCGGAATGACGAATAGGCAGTGAGTTCGCTCTCATTGGCATTTTCCCAGCAGATGTCTGGAGGTCGTTCAGTCAGAAAGCATTTTGCATCTGCCTGCTCTGGGCCAGGTGCTAGGCTGGGTCCTGGGCATGCGGACACAAAAAATGAAATGAGCCCTGCCCTTGAGGACCTTGCAGTCTGCGTGTGTTCTTCTCATGTGTGTATGCATGCGTGTATGTGTGCATACATACACACAAAAATGATTTGAAATAACTACCAGGTAGAAAAGTTGTTTTTTTGGAGGGGGGAGGAATGCACTGGGAGCTGGGGAGAGATTAGCAAAGTCTTCAGATAGAGAAGGTAGCTCTTGGGCTGAGGTTTGAAGGAAGCTATGGATTCTTTTAAAAAGCACTATTTTTCTTTTAAAAGATGAATTGCTCTTGATGTCTGGAGTATCACTTGTACTGCCAGAAGTCAGCTTGGGGTCACTGTGGACAGAGCGCTAGATCTGGAGTCAGGAAGATTCCTCTTCCCGAGTTCTAGTGTGACCTCAGACACTTCCTAGCTGTGTGACCCTGGGCTAGTCACTTCACCCTGTTTGCCTCAGTTTCCACATCTGTAAACTTAGCTGGAGAAGGAAATGGCCAGCCCCTCCAAGAAAACCCCAGATGGAGTCATGAAGAGTTGAACCCTACTGAACAGCAGCAATGTGGGAAGCCTCTTTCCCCCCGTCCCTTCCAGCAGACATCTCTGGGGAGTCATCCAGGTTTGCATTGCCAAGCTCCCCAGCCACCAGTTCTGGCCTCACGTCCCCTGGCCCACGCCCCTGGCCCACGTCCACGGCCCATCCCTGCCAAGATGGCGGGTGGGAGGCTGCTCTGCTCAGCTGCTGCTCTGGGTCAAGCTTGGTCACTGTAACGTCACAGCCCTCCCAATTTATTCTTGTTATTCTCCCACTTGCTTTCTTCTAGACTTTGTTTACGTTGTTGTTCTGACTCTTCTAACTTTATTCTGTATTGGTTCATAGAAGAGCAAGCCAGAGGGTTCCGGGAGGCCTTCATGAGTAGTACCTGGTGTGAGAGACAGCTAAGGTAAAGGTATAGAGGCAAGAGATGATGTATTAGAGATGTTATAGGGGGGACCCTTGTACAGTTGGCTCTGAGAGCCTCTGATTCTGTGAGAGACTTGTGTGAAAGATAGAAAAGCAGACTGAGGATGCTCAGCAGCACTGTGGCCTTGGATGAGCCCAGACATGGCTCTGGGGCCCCCTGCCCTTCATTCTGTAAGGCTACAATCCTGTGAAAGATGCCTTGGAGCCCCTTTGGGAACGGTCTCAGGGCCCAGGCTCAGGAGCAGTTTGCATTTGATTCTGGGGGTAATGGGGAGCTAAGGAAGAATATTGAGCTGGGGAGGAGCCCGATGAGATCTGTGCCATCTTGTGGCAGCCTTTTAACTGAACATCTCAGAACCTTTGTCACCCAGGAACCTGGTTTCTGTTACTTTGCTCAGCATCCGTCTCCCCATCACTTATAGTCAGTCAGATAGGGCCTTGTGGGACAGTGCTCAGAACCAAATCCGAGTTATTTTCGTGTTCTTTTCTTGGCTCCCCACTAGTCAGTCAGCAAAGGGGGTACTGAGGACAGAACTCTAGACTTGGAACCTTGGGGATCTCATCCTGCCTTGGAAGCTGATGAGCTGTGGATATTTTGCTAAACCTCTCTCAGCCTGTTTCTTCATCTGTAACATGGGATAGTGCTGACCTCCCAGGGTAGCTGTGAGGATGATATGAGTTAATAGAGGTAAAGGGCTTTCATTAACCTTAAAGCCTGGAATGAATGAAAGCTGGCTGTTGTTGTCGTGATCGGTACCAGGGCCAGCTAAGTGAATGACTGGAGCCTGCCCTGGGGTCTGCGGAGTGTGACGAGGTCATGAGATCGGCCCCTGTGAGGGCTGCTGGGAGGAGGGGACGTGGGGGTGTTCAGTCTCTGTTGGAGAAGACGTGTCCCCTCATTCGTCCTGTAGAATAGGGGGTGGAGATTCAGTTTTTTCTGTCTGGCTGCTAAGGGCAGAGCGTGATACAATGGGGATATTCCAAACTCAGATTCACATTAAGGAAAAGGGCTGGGAAGCCGTTGGGGAGGGGGCAGTGTTGTGGAGGGGGAGGGGGATGCTTGCTTGGGCACAGTTTGTGCTGTGAGGCACCTTCTAACCTGGGATTCAGTCACCAAATCACAGACCCAGAGGTGGGCAAGATCTCGGTGGCAGGTCTTGTCCAGCCCATAACCAAGGAGTCACTTGGCCTCTCTTTGAAGACCCCTGGAGTGGGGGGGGGGGGAGGGGAGATTCTGGGATTCTGGGAATCCTTGAGTAGGAATTTCAGTTCCCAGGCCATTGGGGCTCATCAGAGGGCCCTACTTTTTGAGCAGGATGGGATCTTCTAGTCCAGCCTCCCCATTTTGAGAGACCACCTCTCTTGCCCAGGGTCACACAAGAAGGGAGTAGGTGGCCTCTGACTTTTCATCTAACCAGTTTCCCACTGAATCTTGAAAACAGAAGCCCAGAGAGATGGATAGAGTGACTTCACCCTAGATCCCACAGTCAGCAGATGGCAGAGCCAAGATTGGAAGCCAGGACTGTACGCTTTGTCTTCAAAGCCTTGGTTTGGGGCTCTAGTAAGGAAGTGCCTTGAGGTTCAAGCTTAGTGGTCTCATATGTCCTTCCTGGAACTGAGAATCTTGTAAGGGTTCCCTTGATGGTGTCAGGATCCCCATGACAACGTGGAGTGGGAGGCATAACCTTGGTGTGAGGGCAGGAGGGGAGGTGTTGCGTTTTGCACTGGGCTCTGGATTCCGCTTTCCCAAAATCACCGAGCTTTCATGCCCTGCTGGTCTTCCTTCCTCTTTTGTATTTAAGGAGGTCTTTGAGCCCTGGGCCTGCCAGGGATTTGGAAATGGCAGATGGTGCTTCCAGAGAGAAAATGACTGGAGAAGAGTAGAAGAAAATCCCCCTGTTCTGAAGTCTAAAAAGAAGTCAGTGCTTTCTCCTTCTTAGTGGATTAACATTTCCTTCTGAGTGGATGAGGCTTGGTGGAAGGAGCTGAGAGGCTTAGCTTAGCCAAACATGACAGCCGTGTTTGGTACTGACAGGTCTCTCCAAGAGAACGGGATTTGCCTTGTTCTGCTTAGCTTCAGGACCAGGATAGATGAGTCCGAATTGTTGAGGGGTGACTTTAGGCTCCATGGAAGGAAAAATTTCCTACCAGAGTTAGCCCCATGTTGAACAGACTCCCTTGAGACCATAGAGTTCTGCCTCTAGGGGTTTTCAGCAGAGGTTGGGGGAGCACCTGGTGGGTGTCCCCTATGTGGGAAATCCTTTTAAAATGTGACTTGGACTAAATGTGTGTTGAGATTCCTTTTAACTTGAAAATTCAGTGATTCTATGCACTTATCTGCTGCAGACTTCTACCAAATATTGCCTCAAACCTCAGACTAAGAAAGATGTAGCCCACCTCCAAACAGCTTGCCTCCAAGTGGAATACCTGGAAATCTTCCCTCCTCAAGCCATCCAGAGAACTCTTGGAAGGCTCTTATCCATGGCAGCCCTGAGGGCAGCCCAGCAGTATGTCTGAGCTGCAGCGTGGACTGAGAATTCTTTACTGACCATGGGTGCCTGGGAAGCTTACAATACACAGTGGCTCTTCCCTGTACAGAGAGGCCTTCAGCGCCTCTGCCCTCCCTTCTCTGGGAGGCACTCAAAATCTTGTTTACACGAACTACACTCTTGTGAGCCTTTGCAGTGGAAGCTATGCTGGGTTTGAAGAGCTAACCCTAGCTCTGTCACTCCTTAGATGACCTTGGCTGAGTCACAACGTTCTGACCCTCAGTTTCCTTATCTGTAGAATGAGTGTGCTGGCCCTCCAGAGGTTCCTCCAGCTCTAAATCTCTGATCTTGCCGTCCTGAGCCTCATGCAGGCTGCCTGGGTGCTGAGTTGGCACCATTCACTGCCACCAGGACGACTTACGAGTGCAGCTCAAGATGTCCATGACCTGGTTGTACAAAGTCAGAAGCGGCTTTTGACCAAGGCCATGAAAGTGATCTCTGCCTGCTTCAGTCATCCAGAGCATTTTATCCAAGAGACTCCTTTGCCCTCTCCCTCCCCCCCTTGTCTGTATTTCTCCATGTGTTTGCTGTTGCTCTTCCCAGTAGATTGCAGGCATCTGGAAGGCAGGAATAGGATTTGAGGGGGATCTTTTTGTCTTTCTGTTCACAGGTTTTTGTAGAGGTAAGGGGCAGGTAATTAGTAACTGCTGGATTTTGATTTGAAATGGTGCTTAGCAAAGTTAAATTATTAATCAACAAAACTAATCAGCTCCTTGGGTCTTGGGACTTTGAATGGTCCTGTGATGAGATGCTTCCAGGGCTTGGATGCTGGCGAGGCTGCTGACCATCGGGTGAGACAGTGAAACCTTATTTCCCCCCCTTGTGACCTTATGCCCTACTGTTTGCAAAGATGGCCATGGACCGTTGGCAAGACTGCATAGCTGTTGTGCCCGCCCAAGCTGGTGAGAATCCCCCAAGTGGAGGGAGCAGTTTGTTCTTGAGAGTGAGATGCGAGGGGGCCAGATTGGAGCTGTTCACATCGACGCCTTAATGGAAACCAGCCAGATGGCCCCTTCTGTGTGTGAGGCGTGGGCTGGGGGTGGGAAACAAGAAGCAAAAGGAAACAATCCCCTGCCCTCAAGGAGGTTACATTATATCATTGGAAACAGTATGTAGGCTCCTGTGTAGACCAGAAAAAACTGTATAACACATGAGGGAGGGGCAGCTAAGGTCACTAAGGGCACTAAGTGAGGGCCCTGACTCTCATGTAGGAGGAGAGGTGGCCTCGAGCTGAGCTGTGCAGGAAACTGGGAATTCCAAGAACTAGAAGTCTGGAGGAAGTGGCTCTCTGGCCTTGGGGACAGCCAGTGCAAAGTCTTGGAGGCTGGAAAACAATGCACAAGAAATGTGCAAGGTTGGGAGGAGCGGCGTTGGGAAGGACGGGCTGTCTTTTGGCCTGGACCATCCTTTATTTCATAGAATTAAGTGTTTTACCAATCTCTCTCTTTTTTTTTTTTTTTGCATTTTGTTGGGCAGGGCAACTGGAGTTAAGTGACTTGCCCAAGGACACAGGGCTAGTAAGTGTTAAGTGTCTGAGGTCGGATTTGAAATCAGGTCCTCCTGACTCAAGGGCCCATGCTCTATTCACTGCGCTACCTAGTGGCCCGCATTTTGCCAATCTTCAAGCACCACGTAGGTAGATGTCAGTGGTCCTTACTGTTAGGCCGGAGGATGGCACATTCAGGCCACTGAGGGCCAGGTGAAGAGTCCTCATGGCTCCGGTCACTAAGGCAGAGCGTGCTTTCTCAGCCTGTACCAGGGGAGGGAGACCCCCCCCGACCAGGGAGGCCCCTGGCGCTTTGGGTCCTCGGAGCAATCCCTGAAATATTGTGTGTGAGGGTTTGTATGCAGTGGGCATTTTCTTAATAATTTTTGCATTTATGTAGACGTTTTGAAAAGTGAAGTTGGCATTCTTGAAGCATGTCTTCTATTCCAGGGAAGTCCCTGGCCTCTGTTCCAGAGGGAAAGCAGAAGCTAGGATCTGCCCTGATGTTAGTATCTGTGGGATTCCTGGACCACGTCCGGAAGCCGGGAAGCCAAGTGAGCGGCGCACTGAGGGCATGTTCGTCCCTGCTTTTCAGGGGGAAACTTCTATTAGTGATTCACGGTTGGCATGGACAGAGCAGACCAGGCTGCCGCTGTGTAATTACAGTTAGGAGGGAAACTTACTAATTCTTACTGTACTAATCAGCACACCCCGTAATCCTCATTTAAAAGAAACAAACCCACAAAAAACTCTGAAGTCGTGTACTTTTATTTTCTTTCCCAGACTGAGTGTCAGAGCCAAATTCCGGGTGTTCTCTCTGTCCCTCTCACCTCTCTCTCTCTCTCTCTCTCTCTCTCTCTCTCTCTCTCTCTCTCTCCCCTTCTCTCTCTCTTTCTCTCTTTCTTTCTCTCTTTCTCTCTCTTTCTTTCTTTCTTTCTTTCTTTCTTTCTTTCTTTCTTTCTTTCTTTCTTCCCTCCCTCCTTCCTTCCTTTCCTTTTCTTTCTTTTCTTTCTTTCCTTTCCCTCCCTCCCTTCCTTCCTCCCTTCCTTCCTTCCTTCCTTCCTTCCTTCCTTCCTTCCTTCCTTCCTTCCTTCCTTTCCCTTCCTTCTTTTTCTCCTTCCTCTCCTTCCTCCCCTTTCTTCTTCCCTCCCTTCCTTTCTTCTCCAAGGTCTCTTTCAAGGTTCTAGGAGGTGGGAGCCATTGAGAGTAGTAGTAGGAGGCTGTATCATTGCTTTCAGGTGTACTGGCACACTCATGCACACCCACTGTCCAGGGACATGTGTGGGGCGTCCCTTAAGCCTTCTACTGAGCTTTCCCCTAAGTTTTCACAGGAGCTGGCAATAAGTGGTCTTAGACACTGGCGGTCATTCAGTAAGCTTGGTGTCTGAAAGATTTCTCTAGACCCTTTCTCAGGGTCCATGGGGACTTGGATCAGGCAGAAGCCGGTGGGCCACATCCTGCATTGTGAGTGCTTCCCCAGGAAGGGAGGGCTGATGGAAACTGTCCAGAGTGACTCAGATGGAGAATGCACCAAAGTAGGACATTAAGTAGCTGCAGCAAAGAGAAGGTCCTTCCCATCAGGGCCAGGGTGGCTGGAGCTGGAGAGCCCTGAAGGCCTGACTCCCCAGCTCTGGGGTTGGGGCCCCAGTTCTCCTCTGAAGTAGTTGGCTGATATAGGCTGCCTGGTGAACATCTCTGAAGTCTAATTGTCTTCACTTGTAACATGAGGACATTGGATGAGATGCTTCAGGGGCACTGTTTTTATTTCCAGAGCAGTGACTCTATGAACCTCTGTAGAAATTATCTGTTGGAGCCTTTGAGGGGCAGAATAGCGCCCTTCAAGGCTCTAAATGAAGTGGGTGCCGGTGGATCTAGAATGGTGTGTTTGGGTGGAGATGGAGGATCGAGCATTCTGGGTGCTTGGAGGAATGTGATTCCTTGCCTGGGGGTGAGAAGATGAAGAGTGGGCCAGGGTATGTTGGCGGAACCAGTTTGACTGGAGTTGAATGTTTGTAAAGACGAGCTGCAAGAAAGAGTCCACGTTTCCAAACTTGGACCTCCCTGAGTATCTGAGTAAATATTGACTCGTGACTCAGACTTCAACTTTGGGGCATGGAAGGGCTGTACGCCAATGGTTCTGACTTTGCTTGTCCATGCAGTCACTAAGGCAGGAGGTGGAATGAGTCCATCTTTGCTGCTTATGAGCTGTGTGACCCTGGGTAAATCACTTCACCTCTCAGAGGCCTTGTGTCCTGTCTGGAAAACGGGCATAATAATCCTGGTGGCATTTACCCAGCAGGGCTGATGAGAGCCTCCAGTGACATAATAATGTAGATAAAAGCCCTTTGTGACCCTTCAGTGGCTATATGTATGCCCACTATTATGCTTTAGAGTATTTAAACTCTAGTAATCACATAAAAATATGCAGCTTCATTATTGAGCCCATAGCAGCCGATGGCAATATCTGCGATGGTGAAGATGAAAGCTAACATTTATAGGACCTTCTGTGTGCCAGCTATTCTGAGAAGCGCCCTACACTTATCTCATTTGGTCCTCTCGACAACCCTGGGAGGGAGGTGCTCCTTTCCCCATTTTACAGATGAGGAAACTGAGGCAGATAATGCTTAAGAGGCTTGCCCGGGATCCTATTGAGGTACAATTTGACCTCAGGATTTCCTGACTCATGACCCAGCATTACGTCCAAAGCATGAAATGATCCCTTCTGGCCCCTAGTTAACACCCCGGGTCAAAAACCCCTGTGCTCCATAGCTGTAGGTCTCAGCTCTGCCAACACTGGGCGGAGGATGCACCAGTCTTACTTCATTGAAGAACGTCATGTCTCAGAATCTTTGTTTTGATTTCAGGCAGTTGTGAAAATGATGTGCATATGTGATCTACGTACAAAGCCTCAGCAGTTATTAATATGTTATTAATGGCTGGCGTTCATGCCGCCCTTGAAGCTTCCCAGGGCACTTCACTTACGCTGTTGGGTCTTCACAGTAACCTTGGCAGGGAGGTGTGGTGATTGTCCCCTTTCTGCAGGGGAGGAGACAGGTTCAGAAGCTCCTGGGGCCAGGGCCATAGAGACTGAGTTCACCCACCTTGCATCATCCTGGAAGGAGCATTTCCTCTCCCTGGCCAAGGGAAGGGATGCTTCCACGCTCAGCTGCTGATTTTCTGAGCCTGAAGTGACCTTTCCCTGGTGATCACCAGAGCATACAGAAGCCGGCGAGTGGCCTCGGAGATCACCCACGTCTCAGCCTGGCTAGCTCGATGGAGGATGCCCAGTTTCTGGGGAGCCTCAAGGACAAGATTCCACTTTCCCAACAGTGTCTCTTTCGGTCTTCGACAGCCTCGTTTTTTGCCTTCCTTTGTACCCTCAGTACTTAGCCCACTGCCTGGTACACAGTAGGTACTTTCCCAGTGCTTGCTGACTTCACTCTGAAGGGCATGGCTGAAGGGCCCTGGGGAGGCAGCCCAGTTTTTGCCCTAGGCTTGGAGGTGGAGGAGGGTGCTCGTTCTGGCAGCTGAGGACTTCTTAGAAAGTGCGTTTCATGGGCCAGAATGATTCTTGTCTGCAGCTGAGTTTAATTTAAAGCGAATTTTTATTTATAGCTCAGAAAATTAAAGCAGAGTGGGACTGCAGAGATCATCCATTCTGACTCCCTTCCTGTGCAGAGCAGGAAACCGAGGCCCATTGGGATGGTCACATAGTCGGCCAGTGGCAGAACCAGGCCTGGGCTCCAACTCACTTGGCTCTCACTTTACTGCGAAGAAAGGTTCCCTGCGGCCCCGAGGCTTTTCAGAAGGGGTTTCTTTATCACATCCATCGCCCAGTTTGCCTTTTTTCCCTCCCTTACCAATGAGTCATCTCTTAAAAACATGCCAAAGGGAGGAAGGGAGAAAAGCAGGCTTGTCAGCTAAATCCAGGCTTGGGCCAGCCTCAGCCAAGAGCGCCTGGGAGGTTACAGGCCCATTGCTCCACACCTGAGCAGTGGAAGGATGGAGATGCATCTTAACTCTTTGCCAGGGCCAAATTGGGTCATTGTATTGACTCAGCTTTCAGAATGGAAGGAACAGGACCCAGGAGGGATCTTAGGAGCCACGTGTGGGGTTTTGCCCCTTTATTTTACGAATGGGGAAGCTGAGGGTCAGCAGAGACAGGTGACTTGCCCAGGTCACTCAGGTTCCATTCTGCTGGACAAATATTGGTGAAGTGCCTGCCATGGGCCAGGCAGGCGCTGTGCCAGGTGTTGGACATACGAAGATGAAAGCCGCCTCAAAGAATTTATGTTCTGTTAGAGGGAAGTTGCAGGTATACAGATAAGGAAACAAAGTAAATAAAGTCTGTGTGCACTGTGTTTGCTAACAATTCTAGAGAGAATCCAGAAAAGCCTTGTCTGGGTGCTACCACGTAAGCTTGCGCCTTGAAGGGAACCAGGGATTCCAAGATAGGGAGATGAGAGGGGAGAACATCCTGGCTAGGCACAGTCTGCGCAAGAGGACGGAGGTGGGAGAGGGGCAGTCTCAGCGTCTCCTTGGAGACAAGAGGCAGCCAGCTTGTCTGGAGTGTGGACTACACGACAGAGTGCACGGCCGGATTGCCAAGGTTTCCAGTGGTGAGCAGGATTCATATTTTCTCTTGGAGGCATTGGAGAGCCCATGAAGTTTCTAAGTGGCAGAGCCAGAACTCAGACCTAGAATGTTTGGCTCAGCTCTGACCTTCCCACCCTGGCTCGTGTACAGAATGCTGCTCTCTCCAAATGGCCAGAAATCTGCCTGTTGAGATTCTCATTTCAAACCAGTCCGTTTTCAGTCGTGTGATCCGATCACAATCTGGAATGGCCGGTTTTACTTACTCCCCAGATCAGCCCTTGGCTCAGTTTGTTCCAGGCTTAGGAAACTTGATAGGACGGGATATGGAAAGGGCTTGTTTTTTTACCCCCAAGACAAACATAAGCAAGATTGGGCATTCGTCGTTCTTCCAGGGGATATTTGCAGAGATGGTTGGACGTCAGGACAAAAAGGGCTCCCGGAGAGAGAGTCTGCCTGATTGTCTTGAGGCATTCTGATGGAACGATCCAGAATGGCCACTCCTTGTCCGGCCAGCTTTTTTGAGTCTGAAGGTAGCAGTTTCCTCTTTAAAAGAGCATAGGTGGGAGAGAAGTTCATTTTGGAGAAAGGGCAGTTTGGTTGTAGCAGAACTGACAGACAAAGCCTTCCTTCCCATATGTGGTGGTGGCTTTGTGTACCTTTGGCCCAACTTGAAGGCCGTTTTGGCTGACTTTTTGGTGCTTGGGTACATTTGGTAGCCTCTGTGTATGTCTTGACCCAGATGAACAAATAAATGAGAACATAGAAAATGTTCATTTCTCCAGGGGTGTTCCCAGGATCTCTGTTCACTTTGCTGTATTGGTCAGGGCTATATCATGGCAGGCACTTCAGCAATAACCCTTTGGTTGTTGAATGAAAAGGGGGTGTGTCTCACTGATTTTGGCATCAGAGGAACTGAGTTTATATTCCCCCTTGGGCACTTGTATGATGTTAGAAAATTTACTTCTTGTCTGTGGTCTCAGTTTTCTCCTCCTTGAAATAAGGGAGTTGGTCTCTTCCCATTCTAGATCAAAATAGTTAACAAGCAAGTCAGTCAACAGGCATTTATTAAGTGCCCACTATATGCCAGGCAATGTGGTAAACATTGGGCATACGAAGAAAGATGAAGACCAGTCTCTGCCCACATGGAGTTTCTAATCTAGTGGGGGGAGACGATATGTAAGCAGATATATCCAAGAAGATCCAGGGAGTGTGAAAATGGAGGTCATGACACTAGAGAGAGAAGGCAGGAGAATTGAGGGAGTCTGGGAGAGTCTTCTCTCAGAAGGTGAGATTTGAGCTGAGTCTAGAAGGAAACCAGAAGAAGAGGTGAGGAGGGGAGAGAATTCTGCGCATGGGAGATAGCCTCTGAAAGTATGGCCGGAGAGTCCTAGGATTGCAACTTAATGAGGCAGTGAGGTAGGTCTAGGGAAGGGGCCACATTGTGAGGGACTTTAGGCTCCCTTTGAGCTCCCACTGAGCTCCCTTTCTGCAAAGTCTCGATGTCTTGGAATTTGGGGTCAAGCTGCTGGCTGGAGCCATCATTCTCCCCACTCAAGTGAGAGAGTCTTTGCCTTCATCCCAGCCTTCTTTCCCACGTGTTGGCATCTCATTTGATCTGGAGTAGAACCCAAGCATTTCCTGCTCCTTGAGCATGACCAAGCTGGAGATGAGTGTGGTGCCTTGTATCTGTTGTACTCTGAGGTTTTCCACGTGAAGATAACCGTGGAGACACAGATCTGTCCCTCTGTTTCTTTTCTTGCCACAAACATTGGTTGAAGTGTCTGTTCTTGGCTCCGTGTCGGGGGAGAGCTCCAGGAACTCACCGTCTAGTCATTTCTGGAGTTTCTGTGTACGAGTCAGAGCCTCTGAACGCCGGGGCCACCATCGTGAATGCTTCTCTCTTAGCTGGCTCCATCCCCACAAACACTTGGTGAATACTAGAGTACAAACACTCGTTGATGGTAGTGTACCAAAAAAAGAGACCAGGTGAGATATGGGACCTGGTGTGCTTTGATTTCTTACGCTGCCGCCTAGAATTCTGGTGCCTGGAACCCTACTGAGGACTGGTTTTAGCTCTCATTGCTATGGTTTGGAGATTAATTCAACATTGGCAGCTGTCCAAGAAAGCCTCTGAGAGGGACTGAAAAGAGGCCTAGTCTTAGAGAAGACCAAGGCCTGACTCACACAACTGTGTGACCCTAAGCAAGTTACATCCCTTTTGGGCCTCAAGGCATTAACATCTGTTCTCTACCCCCATAGGGTTATTGGGAAGGAACTACTTTATAAGCCATAACAATGATTCAACAACTGACCTTTCTCTAATGCTTTAGAGTTTGCAAAGGACTTTGTTTTCATTGTCATTAATTAAAGTCAGCACCTTCATGAGGCAGAATCCTCAGTATTCTGAGGCAGCTCATAAATGCAGCCACAGCCTTCAAGCTTGGAAGACCCAGGTCCAGGTCCCATCTCTGCGTTCTCCAGGCTGTGTGATATTAATTATTTTGTTCTCATCTTACTTTTCATGGAGTTTTCAGATAAAGTCTTAGGAAAGTTGCTACTCAACTAATGCCTTTTATGCTTAGTGCTGAGTGGACCTTTGTGCCGATGGGTTAAAGTAATTGGTGTTTACAGTTGGATAACATCGTTGGGATGCGGTCTCAACACGACAGAATTTTGCTGAAAATTTCTCTGGGGTGGTTCCAGGAGCAGGCAGCCAGAGGGGGCCAGGCATGGCTTCCCGCTGCCCACGCGGCTGGGCTTCCTTTCCCATAGACTCTCTTTTAGGAGCTTTTCCTTCCTTGAGTGTTCGATGTGGCCGCCTTCAGCCTTTTCCGTGGATTGCTGTCCTTTGCTGTCATTTAAGGCTAGGTGTGAGCACACCTTTTCTGTAGATTCTCTCTAGGGAGGTAACTCTAGTGGGGGGCAGCCTTAAGTTGAAGGACTGGACCCCTCCTTATGGACCACAGTTCAGGTGCATTAAAAGTGCTATCCTGTTATAGATCCAGACAGGTGGGCAGGCAGCCAGTCACATCATAGTCCTGATGATCACTCCAGAAGGGACCTTGTTTGGTTTTCAGTATGTCTGACTCCACCCCCAGGACCCCAGCACGCGGGCTGGCCCTTCGATGCTCCGCTGTCTCTCAAAGTCTGCCCAGGTTACTACTTGTTGTTCCCATGATGCTCCATCTGTCTCCTCCTCTGCCGTGCCCTTCTCTCATTTCAGTCTTTCTCACTGTTAGGGTCTTTTCCACTGAATCCCATCTTCTCATGATTTATTACAGTCTGCTCTTTTCACAACTGAAGAAACAGCTGAGTTTGGGCAGGTAGGGCTGCCTCCTGAGGTGGCCAGGATGCCAGCCCTGACCCCATCTTGCCTCGGGCTTCTCTCCTCTTGGTTCTGCCCCCTCTAGCAGGGGCTGGCTTTTGCCTTTTGTTTCTTTAATATATCTTGGGAGTGCCTGGTTCACAAGGAGGTGTTTAGTAAATGTTAGTTTACTGTTCCTCTGCTCATTAGGTGCTTGGTTAATGTTACTGGTTTGGATGCCTTTATTTGCACCTCTTTCCCCTGAGCATCCCCCTGTAATTGTTCAACCAAAGCTGGGCATTCTTTAGATGTTATCTCTGCCCCTTTTATTTGGTAAGAGAAGCCTCTTCCTTGGAGGAGATGGGGGGGAGAGGCCTCTTGAGTCCCAGGCTTCCTGAGATTCCTTCTTTCCTCTCAGAATCCCTGGTTTTCTTCAGGGCCCAGCTTAGGGGCCACTTCCTACAGGGAGCCCATCCTGATGTGTTTATTAATGCTTGACTCCTTCTCAGTGGAACTCCTTTAATTATTTCTCAGTGAATCAGTCAGTAAATATACTTTTTTGGAGCCCACTATGTTCCAGATCTTGTCCTGAGACCTCGGAGACACGGGGAAAGGCAAAGGGAGTCCCTGCCCTCCAGGAGCTTACTGTCTTGTTCATCTTTTGTTCTCTGGGAGGTAACTCACAAACAAGGTGTGTGGTACCCTGGACAATGTGTAACTTTAGCAGGGGTGGGGAAAGGCTTCCTGGAGTTGGTGGAATTTTAGTTGTGACTTGAAGGAGGCCAGGGACGCCAGTGGACAAAATGAGAAGGGTGAGCGTTCCAGGTTTGGGGCACAGCCAGTGCAAAGGCATGAGTTGGGAGATTGAGTGCCTTGTTCCTGGAACAACCGAAAGCCCGTGTCACTGGATCACAGAATATTTGAGGGGCAGGAGGAGGGGGCGGGGCAGATGGAAGGTGTAAGACTGGAAAGATTGGGAGGGGCAGGTTGTGGATGCCTTGGACTGATCAGACGTGGTCCGAGATCACAGTTTACGCAGTTGTATCTCCCACTTCCCTCATCTGTAATTCTAATACTTGGGTCCAAATTGATTGCTTGTCCTGGCTCCCACTCTTCTTCCAACCCCCCAGGAGAGCTGTCCTGCCCCCAAACCCTTGATCTCAGTGCTTTTAGTTTTAGAACGCTTCTGTCCATTTTGTCCACTAGAATCCTGACATTCCTTTACCATGAAGCAACCAGGTCACATCTGCCATGACATTCTGGCCTGTTCTTTAAGGATGAGGGGCTTCCTCCCCTGTGCTAAACTCAGCACTCTGTATTATTCTCAGAGACTTTGTGTGGCCTAGGCAGTAGGTGCTTAGTAAATGATAACTGATTGGTTAACTGAATCCCAGCTTGAATTCCAAGTCTGGATCGCAAGGACTAAGGTTCTTGACTACAGCAGTAGTCCACCAAAGAAGAATTATCAAAGAGAGGTGGCCTCAGACGAGGCCCTACCAGCTCTGGGGTGACGGAGGTCCCAGGAGAGAAGCCTTGCCAAGGAGACAGGAGGCAGGAGGCAGAAAGTAGAAGGATTAACATGGTACCTGACCTCTCTCCAATTCATTTCTTTTTCAAGATAACGGTTTGTTCCAGTGTGTGCGTGATGCAGGTAGAATGCTGGCCAAGGTGTTCTTGGTTTCTTTGGAAACATAAATGTTTCTCCTGCTGTCGTTCAAGGCTGCATTGTGAGTCTCTCATAACTGGGTGCTCTCTGCATCCATGGACCTTTTGGAAGTTAAGAGGGGTTACCGCTGTGTTCTTAGAAAATGATGATGGATGAGAACAATAGGCCTCCTGACTGCTGCTGGTGAAAATATCTCTCCCTCTCAGGTTTCTTCCCATTGCTGGCTGAACTATCAGATAATTGACCTGATGCCTGCAGAATGTCTCAAGACGAGGCCACAAGTCCCATTGAGGTCAATTATTAGGTATCCAGTCCCACAATTATAGAGTGTTTATAGTTGAAGGTTTTGCAATTCATGGGTCCTCTGGCATGGGTCTGAGCACAACAAACTCATTACGCCAGCCTAGGGGAAACACACTGTTGCCCAGGGCTAATGATGGGCTTGGCATAGAATATGGCTAGGAAACTGGGATCCAGGTTGCCTGGCTTCCAACATGGTGGCAGCTTGCTAAGTGAACTGCATTTCTTTAGGAGCATGGATAAATCACCCTGTATTAAAGTTGGTTCTAGGACAGACTGGCCCTGGCATGACAGTATATGGAATGTTGGGTAGAGGGCTGGCCTTGGTGTCAGGCAGACCTGAGTTCAAGTCCAGCCTTTGAAAAGCACTGAAACTTTCAGTCCTTCAATGCCAAAGTCATAGAGCAAGTGCTGTTCTACTTTGGTGAAGGGGACATTTCACCCCTGGATTTCTTTTCATGGATGAAATCACGTCTGGACCGAAAAGGTGGAGAGGGGCCACAGTGAGCCGTGAAGGTTTCCCAGCCCTGGATCGATGCCTGCTGCATTTTTAAGATTTGTTAACTATTAACTTGTGCTGGGACCTTGTCTGCCCCCAAGGAGTGCACAGAGCAGTTCCACACAGCACGTCAGTTAGTTCAAGGAATTGTGGGATTGATTTATTGCTGTAAATAGAGCATTGGCCTTGGGATTCTGAGGCCCGGCTCCAAGTCTTGGCTTTCCCACTTGCAGTGGGTGTGACCTTGGGCAGGTCTCTTAACCTCTGAGCCACAGTTTCCTAACCTGTCAAATAGAGTTGAGAATCTCAGTAACAAAACAACAGTAATAATAATAATAAAAAGGGACATTTATGCAGAACTTGAAGCTCTACAAATGTCACATTGGATGCCCCCCAGGAGGTGGGTGTTATTGTTCTCATCTTCTAGATGAGGAAACTAAGCCAGGTTGAGGTTAAGTCACTGGCCTGTTTCTACACAGCTCGTGTAAGTACTAGACTTGAGCTCGGGTCGTCCTGACTCCAGGTCAGTGCTCTGGCCAGCTCAGGTCGTCCTGACTCCAGGTCCGGCACTCTGGCCACTACATCAGCCAAAAGCCCTCCCCAGGAGTGCTGGTGAGGAAGGTGCTTGGAAAACCTTGAAGGGAGCACTTGGCACATAGCACATAGTAGGCACTTAATTCACATCAGTTCTGCAGACAGGGGGTGCCTTTATGCCTTTGCTAGAAATGATGTCCGGCTTGTGCCACGGAGCATCTGAATTTTCTCGAGCTGATGCTCCTCCTGCCTTGGCCTGGCGGGCCTGCCAGTCAGGAGCGGTGCTTTCCTTGTTGGCTGTTGCTGTGTCCCGGTACCACCCCCCCGCCTGACACATATTAATAATACTCATCTGATCAATGTGCTGATCACTTTTAAATTTATTGGGAAGATTTTGCTGATGCTTTAAACAGCCCCAAAGATGACTGTCCTGTCCCAGTGATGCCCCCTGTCTGAGAGAGGCCTCCCCTTTTAATGTCCACATCCCTGGGACCCAGGGCCTCAGGAGTCACAGCTCTGTCTGCTGCCCCAGATTTTGGGTGGCAGAAGCCTCCTTTCCTCCTCCACCTGCTTGCCTGCCGTGGGTCTCCTTGGCTTTGGGATTCTTTGAAAAGGGAAGGCTGGATTGTTGTTTAGGGGACCAGCCTTGGTGGAGGCAGATGAGGAAGGGTCTCAGGAGGACCTTACCTGGGGCACAGGCATCCACAAAGCCTCAGGACTGGGATATCTCCATCACAAAGGGGGCCATGTGTGGTAGTATGGGGGGGCAGGTGGCTCAGGGAGGATGCCTCATCTCCCTTGGGCCCAACATTGGCTTTAGTAGGGCGTGGTAGATCATTGGGAAGAGCAGGCTTTGGTTTCAGGTAACCGAGGACTTGGCCAACCACACCCCCTTTCATATGGAGGTTTTTGAAGCAGGATGGTAGGGTGCCATCTCAGGTGATAAAGCCAGTCGTCTGTGGGGGCGGCAGTGGAATAGTGTGGAAAGGGGGTCGGATTTGGAGGCAGAGCCCGGGGTCTTAATCCTGATCCTGCCTCCTGCCCCCCTGGGCAGCATTGGGCCAATCACTCTCTCTGTGGGGTCTGGAGGACCCCTTGGGCACCTCCCCGGGGGTTCTGTGTTTTGTCATCTGATGGCCCATGCTTGTGAAATTGGGAAAGACAGTAGCTGGTGGCCTTGGTGAAGACCTTGGCAGGGTGGAGGGCCTCTTGTGAAAGTAGGATCCCAAGAGAAAAAGGGGGCCCGAGAGACAAGCCTGTTGAAAGGGACAGAGACAGGAGAGGGGAATGGGGAGCAGGCCAGTTTGGTTGGTTGTGGCCTTAATGGCGGAAGGGGAGTGATGGGAAATGAGGTGGGTGGAGACGGGAGCCAGTGACCTGGGGATGTTCTCTTCATCACATATTCCTTAGAGTTTTGGAAGTAAACATTGCAACTGCAAAGACCAGAACAGCAAAGAGAAAATAGCTTAGTGACTCGTCGGTGTGGGGTAAATGTATTTAACCAAACACCTCCGCCCAGCAAAATGAGGAAAGAGACTTTGGGGGCCACCCCTAAGAGCCGGGCCTGGCTGGTCTGCTCGCCTGTGTGGCCTTGGGCAGGTCGCTTCGCCCTTCCTGCTCTGATTCTCAGCTACTGGTTTCTCTTGGGAGCCTCCGGGTCCTTTTGTGTCTGATGAGAGGAGTTTTAGGGTTCTGGTGCCTAAGGCTCGTCCAGTTCTCTGTCCTGGGGTTCTGAAATTAGTGTGAAATGAGTTCTGAGCTATGTGCCTGCTGCCAGTTCTGTCCTAGGGCTGTCCCTTGCCACTACGCCTGGCAGGGCCCTGGGTGTGGTGGTGCCCATGTGGACTGCACTTGGGATTTCATCGGGTTCAAAAATTTCTAGAAGGGGAAGCTCCCCGTACCAAGGGAGGTCCATAAACATTTCAATCGGTCAGCATTTATTAAGTGCCTACAGTGTGCCAGGGACCGTGGGAAGGCCTGGCCAGTCCTCTGCTTGCTGAATTGTCCAAGGTCGTCCGGACTGCGCCCATCAGGGACAGAGCTTAGGCTCCCTTCGTTTTGGTTCTGAGGCTTGCTCCTTGTACAGCTGAGTTACCCAGACAGCCCTGCCCTCCCTGAAGTTATAGTCTGGGGGCGGAGGTTGGGGGCAGGGTGTATGCTAGCTCTGAGTCAGCTTCGGTGGGAGATGAGGTAATTCTGGAGGGGAAAGCCCAGCCCAGCTGGGCCACCCTCTGCGGCCGTGACTCCAGCCTTGATGGCAGAACCTGAGAGTGCCTGTGGCCTCTTCCGTGCCAGGATGGGGCCCCCAAATCAGGATTGCCTTTTAGGAAAAGCACAGAACAGGCTTCCTTTGCTGTGGCTCTCGCTTCCCCGTTGGCCCTTTCTGTTTGCCGGCCGCATACAGGGCCATGAAGGTGCAGATGGAAGTGCCTGCCCTCAGGAGGCTTGCATTGCACTCCCACCCCAGTTTAAACCCCTCGGAGCAGGTGTTCTCCTGCTTGGTACTTTTATCTCCAGTACCTGGCATGGTTCCTGCAATATAGTAGGCGCTTCATAAGGGCACGCTGGCTGGGGATTGTTGACTGATTCATGAAGTGTCTGCTGCCGCCTCTTACTAGTTTACAAAGACAAAAGCCTCCCCCTCCCCCCCATCCAAGGCAGCGCCTGCCTGCCCGCCCTCGAGGCTCTTCCTTTTCAGGAATGTGTAGACATGCTCTTCTCTGCCCCAACCTGACGCAGACACGAAGTGACATTTCTTTAACAGGAGATGTAGCAGGGAAGCAACTTCAGCTGGGCGTGGGTAGTTTGTTTTTAAAGGCAAACACCTTAGCTGGATTTCTGTGTGTTTTCTGCCCCACAGGATCCTGGCTGTGGAGCCCGACCTAGTAGGGTGGCATCCTCAGCCTTGGCAAAGGATAAAAGGCCCTTGCCCGTTATTTTTCCCCCTTTGAAAATGAAAACTGATCCAGTGTGTAGGTACTGGCCCATCTTGACAAGGTAAGTTGCTGAGAAGGGGCGCAGTGGATGTCCCAAGGAGCCCCCAAGGAAGGAGCCTGGAAGATGGGCACAGGACTGGGGCTGAAGTTCTGCCAACAAGGCTGGAGCCATGACCTGCCCAGGCCCTGGGGGCAGAGGCCGGCTGAGCCCTTTGTGTGCTCAGTCTCTTATGGCCCCTGGGGCCTCTCATTGTCCTGGACTCTGTTCAGTTGTTTGTGGGTGGGACTGAAAAGCTTTGGGGTGAGATTGAACCTCTTTACTCCTGGATTGATCACAGTGTGAAGCTCATGGATGTCTCATGAGAGTCAGAGTGCCCAGGCTTAGGGAGATGAGAATCAGACTGAGAGCCTGGCTTTAGCAAGGCCAGTAATGGATGGAAGCATGACCGGGTGGGGGCACTTGTTGTGTTCCAGGGTCCTTGAGTTTATACAACAGGGAGATGGCTTGAAGGGACTGAGGGTGTCAAACCTGGAAAAGAGCGGTCTTCCAGTGTCACACAGTGGGGTCTGAGCACCTCCTCTCTGTAAGGCCTGGGCAATGCCCTGGGGGAGACTGTCGCTGGTTTAGTGTGGGGATAGGACACCAAGGCTGAGTAATAATGCCCAATATTACAGTGGTGTTGCAGAGGATCTGGAGAGAGGGCTGCCAGCGAGGGAAGGGCAATGGCCAAGTGGAAGCTGAGTCCAGGTGCCTCGTTTTGGGAGTAGATGAGGGAACCCAGGGTCAGAGAGGCTGAGGGACCTGTCCAGAAAGGGGCAGGGGCAGAATCACAGAGGAGGAGGGGGAGAGAGAGAGATACAGAGAGACAGAGAAGAGGGAGAGAGAGGAGGGAGGGAGAGAGAGGGAGAGACAGAGAGAGAGGGAGAGGGAGAGAGAGAGAGAGAG
>CM053589.1:198331424-198356618 GCA_028646515.1 Pseudochirops corinnae
GTACATAGACAGAGGGCACAGGATCAATTGAATAGGAAGGGATGATATTTTAAATGGTGAAATTGAGAGGTGGGAGAGGAATAGAATGAGAGGAGACAGGGAGAGACAGAACAGGGTTAATCATCTCATATAGAAGAGGAAAGGGATAACTGTTACAAAGGAGGGAAAGAACAGGAAGGAAAAAGGGAAAGGCTTAACCTTACTCTCACTGAATTTGGCTTAGGGAAGGAATGACATAAACTCTAAATTGGGCATCTTGCCCTGCAGGAGAGTAGCGGGGAAGGGGATGAGAGGGGGGGATGATGGAGGGGAGGGCAGGTTGGTGGGGGAGGGTTTACACTTCGGTAAAGGGACAGGGACAGGGTAGAGAATAGAACAAGTGGGGGGCAGAAAAGGAAGGAGGGACATATAATCCATCTCTTACAATATGTCCACTGTGGAGATGTTCTGCGTAACTACACATGTACATCCTACACTGAATTGCCTATCTTTCCAGTGGGGGTGGGTGACGAGGGAGGAAGGGAAAGAATTTAGAATTTAAAGTTCTAAAATCAAATGTTAAATATATATATGTATATATATATATAAAAAATCATTATTACTATTTACATGCACCTGGGTAATATGACATACAGGCACTGGGGCAGAGAGATCCATCCTGCCCTACCGGAAAGTCGGAGGGGCGAGGGGGGAGGACATAGGAGAGAGCAGATTGGGGCAGGGGGTATACAGTGGGATTGCTGTTTTGGGGTGGTGGGTAGGGGAAAGATGGGGAGAAAAATTGTAACTCAAAATCTCATGGAAATGAATGATATAAACTAAAAAATAAACAAAAGTTAAAAAAGAAAAAGAAGAGAAAATTACATTCTAAAGACGCAAAAGCTCACCAAAAGTTAAACAGTGACACAATAAATCCACTCCCTGCCAACAAAGAAGGCTCTCCTAACACCCAATGACAAGTGTGGAGGCTGGGCAAACCTGTAAAGAAGGGGACTGCTCTGCCCCTGCAGCAGGCGGGGCTCACTGGCTCCCAATGATGGCATCTGTCGAGCACGTAGCGGTGATGGCACACAGTAGGCGCTGAATAAATGCTTATTTCCTTCCCTCTTTACCCTGCCCCCACAGCCATTTCTAATCTCTGCTGTTCTCAATTCCCATCTCCAATTTTTCATCATTTATTTTTCAGTTTTCACGTCAAATACCTGTGTTGTCCCAATCTTATCCCTGAGGTCAGCAAACCAATGGACTAAATCAGGGAATGAATCAATCCATAGGCATTGATTAAGCACCTACTGCATGCTGGATACTACTAACGTTTGAGGATACAAAACCAAAAACGAGACAGCTTGGGCCTCCCAAGAGCTCACCTTCCATCAGGCATACACGCTTTCTGAGTCTAAGAAGATTAAAGATTAACAAGGGTAAGGGCAGCTGGGGGGCACGGCCAGTGGACCACGGGACCGGGAGTCAGGAAGACTCATCTTCCTGAGTTCAAATCTGACCTCACTTAACAGCTGTGTGACCCTGGACAAGTCACCCTGATTGCCTCAGTTTCCTCATCTGTAAAATGAACTGGAAAAGGAAATGGCAAACCATCTCAGCATCTCTGCCAAGAAAATCCCAAATGGGGTCATGGAGAGTCAGACATGACTGAAACAAATGAACAAAGTCACAGGATCCTATGGAAAGAGCTGGAGGTCATCTAGACTATCCCTTCATTTTACAATGAAAAGAATGGAGATCCACTCAGAGAGGGTAAGTGACTTGTCCACAGTCACCAAGCTGGTTTATCAGAGGTTGGATCCAAACCCAGGCTTTGCAACTCCAAGTCTAATGACTGATTCCAGGTCTCATAGGGAATGTGTGGTAGAGGCAGCATTTGGACTCAGACCACAGGCTCAAAGGATCATCAATCTGGAGCTGGAGGAGGTGGCCTCACCCACTCTAGGCCTGTGTTAGAAGCACTGTGCCCAAAGTAAACCAGGTGAGGATCCCAATGGGCTTCACTCTGGGAGGATGAATCAGAAAAGTGTCCAGATCTGTGAAGCACGTTCTAGAAGGACGTTGCCAAAGCAAAACATATCCCAAGAAGAGCAGTCAAGATGTGGACAAGACTAAGCCAGACCCCCAAGGAGCCCCCGGGGTGCTTAGCCATGACAACAGAAGACCCAGCTGGGGCATGCTCGCAGCCTCCAAGTGTTTGAAGGGACGTCCTATGGAAGAGAGAGCATCCCTGATCTGCTTGGTCTCTGATGGAGAGAATGAGGAATAATGTTGGAGAAGAGGGGGAAGATTGCAGAGAAGTTCATTCAGGGTTGAAATAAGAAAGACCTTCCTGACAATTAGAGCTGAAAAAGGAGAACGGGCTGTGCTGAGAGGCAGAGGGCTGCCCATCACTGAAGCGCCCAAGTAAAGGCTGAATGTCCATAGATCAGGGACCACAGAGACAGAAGGTCACAGATTCCGAGTTGTAAGGGACCTCAAAGGTCGTCTAATTCATCTGCCCCACCCCTGTAACCAAGGTCCAGGAAAGTTAAGTACAATCACACAGATAGTGTCAGGATCAAGGTGTGAACCCTGGTCTCCCCACTTAAAGCCCAGAGCCACACCATTACACTGTGCTGTACAAGGAAATGTCCATCAGACACAGGCTGGACCAGACAACCTCTGAGACCCCTTCCCCATTCTGGAAGATGCTCTGGTTTCTTTTATGTTAACTGTGAGGCTTCCAACGCATGTCACCAAAGATTCGTCCGCTGCCCCCATCTCCACACTCTTTCAGCATCCCCAGACTTTCTTCTTTGTTAGACTCTCCACCAGTCCAGGTACATGAGGCTATGAGGAGGCTCAACTTGAGAGAGCTGGAGGGAAGCTATCACATTCATCAGCTCCTAGGCCATCTTTTTAGAGCTCCCTGGACCCTTACAGGCTAACCAGCCTACATCACTCATTTGACAGATGAAGAGCTAAGGCCCAGGCCAAGGTGCTTTGGCCAAAGCATGAGCTGCCAAGGAGGGAGAGAGGTCATTAAAGGAGAAGTGCCCAGAGGCCAGAGACCAAGGTCCCTGCTTGGCCTATAGTCAGCGTGGGACCTTTCCTATGAACCAATTCTTCAGCAGCGCTGCCCCTCCCAAAAGACTCCAGTGCCAGGGCTGTGGTAGACCACAGCTGAATGAGATCAGGGAAGTGCATGCTACCATTCTGGCTGAATGTCCTGGGGAGGTCCTGGTTTTAATAGTGCCCCTCGGGAGAGAAGCTGTACAGCACAATGCCAGCCCCCTTTATAACCATACTGCAGAATGCACAGGCCAAGTCCCCCGAGGGCTTATAAGGTCACAACAGCTTAGATTTCATTGTGGAAAGGACCCCAGAGGTCATCCAGACAGGCTCTCTCATTTTACAGAGGAAGAAACAGGCCCAAAAGTGGTTTTGACTTGCTTGAGATCACAAAACTAGTGGACATCTAAGTCTGGATTCAAATCCAGGCCCACTGGCTTCAGAGTCAGGGGGTTCTTCCCACTCTAGCACACTGCCACACTGAGGGAGACTGGGGAAGAAAAACCAGGGAGTGGGGGAGGGCCATCCACCAAGGTCGCCCCAGCAGGAGCAGTTTGGGATTTTAGAGCAAGACAAAGATTTCATCTTGTGAGGTCGGCAGGAAGACCGTGAGGTAGAGAAATGCACTCCTGGATGCTGACACCCACTCCCCAAGCCCGCGACAGCTGCCAGCGGCTGAGTGTGACGATAATGACAATAATATTTTGTGTGTGTGTGTGTGTGCATGTGTGTGTTTGTGTGCACGTGTGTTTGTCTGTGTGCACGCGCATACACACATAATGCCCACCACGCTCCGGGCACTAAGCCAAGACCTTTACAATTATTATCTAATTTGACCCTCACAACAGCCCTGGGAGGTAGGTGCTACTAATATTCCCATTTTCCAGATGAAGAGATTGAGGCAAAAAGAGGTCAAGGCACTTGTCCAGCTAGTAAGAGTCTAAAGCCAGACTTTAACTCGGGCCCAGTGCTTGGTCCACAGCCCAGCTGCCTCCAGCTCACCCGCCTTGGGCAAAGCATGTCCCAGTTCAGAGTGGGCTTCTCTCTGCTTTGGAAGTCTCTTCACTGAAATTCTTTTCAGCAGCTCGCCTGTAAATGATATTCTTACAGAGAAGCCCCAGGCTCAAGGAAGCCAGAGATGGGGGTGAGGGGCCCGTCCTCCAGCTTCCAAGTCCCTTTCTTCAAATTCCTATTGGGCCCTTCCAGCTCTGGAGTTTCACACAGTTTATGAGTCTGGGTCATTTTCTTCACATTAAAAACTCCGTGTCACCAATTTAAGAAAACTATGTAGGAACTGTCCAGCCTGCTTCGAACATAAGAAAGGTCCAAGTTCCTCTGAAAGTCGAGCCCTTTCTCCCTCCTTTGGCTCGCTCAGGATCATCTGTCAGAAAGGGAAGGAGGGACAATCACTTGGGTGGGAATCCTCAGGCACCGCTAGGGCTGGACCCCAAAGAGATCAAAGAAAGAGGAAAAGGCCCATATGTACAAAAATAATGAGAGAAACTCTCTTAGTGGTGGCAAAGAGCTGGAAACCAAGGGGATGCACGCAGTTTGGGTCCATGACCTCAAAAAAGTGAAGTACCTCTGGTAAAGAGGATTTGAAGTTCTAGGGTCTGAGTTCAAACCCCACACTTCCTAGTCGCATTACCTTGAACAAGTCACTTACCTCTCTGGGTCTCAGTCTCTTTATTTGTCAACAAAAGGGTTAGACTGATCCAGCTCTAAAGCCCAGCTATTAGAATTGTTTCATGGGCAGCTGCCTCAGGCCAAGAGTCCATGATAGGAGCCACGGCAAACATCAGGAGCTAGATTCGAGCCAGTGCCTTCCTACCACAGCGGCACGCTGCCTTTGGTTTCATGGTGGCACCACCGCCCAGGTCTTGACCTCAGACCCCATCTTACTCATCAGTCATTAGCACCTTCTGACCCCACAGGCATCGAGGCCAGTCTACACAGAGGCCCAGACAGCATTCATTGGCAATTAACTGCCGTGTGTGTGTGTGTGTGTGTGTGTGTGTGTGTGTGTGTGTTTACAGGTACACTAATAATATTTACTAATAAGGCCCACCAGGCCCAGAGGCCTCCAGGTGCCTGTGAGATGTAATTAACTGTCTAGAGGAAAGAGATCAAGCAGCATGGCCAGGTTCACGGACTCCCAGATGAAAGTGGGGAATCTTTGCGGGCACGATTACATGCCAACCATTTCCCATTAAGTACAGTGCAGCAAGCATTGCCAGCAAGTCACAACACCTCAGAGCCTCACTCTGCCCCTCTGTAAAATGGGGCTTCTGCTGCCCCCCTTCCCACACAGGAGGAGGGGCCCAAGGACCGGGAATCACAGCATCCTTACTCTGGTCCCGGTTCCTTCATTGTCTCTAGTTGTATCGCCCGGAAGGAAAGGAGTTGGGTTCAAATCCTGCTTCTTCCACTTGTGCACCGTGGGGCCATGGCCAAGGTCACTGAAGCCCTTGGGCTCCTTCCAGCTCCAGACTCACGATCCTACATTTACTCACCTATTTTAAACAGAAGCCACAGGATCACATATAGGCCTGGGAAGGACCCCAGAGGTCACTGCGGCCTTATTTCACAGAGGCCCAAAGAGGGCAGTGCCTGGTCTAACACCACATCATTGAGCAGGTGCCCTTCCTCGAGACCCCTGCCCTAGCCACTACACCACAATGCCTCGCACAGTAGGTGCTTATCACTGGGATTGACATTTACATAGTCCTGGTAAGTGCCTCCTATGAGCCAGGCGCTGTCCTCAGCACTGAAGATACTGAGGAACCAGCCCCTGCTCCCAAGGCGCTCACCAACAATTACCTACACACAAGAAATATTCAGAATAAACTGGCCACAGTCACAGAGGGAAAGGATTAAGAATGGGGACCGGGAAGGAATTCCTGTAGAAAGTGGGACCGGAGCACGCCAAGAATGGAGATTTGTAGGGAGAGCATTCCAGGCATGAAGAAGGCCAGGAAAAAGCAAAGACCTGGAGGCAGGAGATAAAGCGTCCTCAGCAAGGAGCAGCCCCGAGAGTTAGGTCACTGGCTGACGGAGTACACAGAGGTGGGGCAGTGGAACAAGGCAGGGGGAGGCCCATAGGACATGGTGGGCTCAGAAAGCCAAACACAGAACCTGGCACTTGATCCTGGACGTGACAGGGAGACATGGGAATTTGGGGCTGGGGAAGGGGTGATAAAGTCTGATCTGAGCTTTGGGAAAGTCACTGTGATGGCCAAGTGGAAGCTGGACCAGAATAGGGAGAGATTTGTGGCCCGGCAGCGATGGGACTGGGATAGACCAGGCAGTAGCAATGCCAGAGAAGAGGAGGAGGCAGAGACAGAGATGCTATGAAAGCAGAATCGCCAGGCCTTGGCCACAGAGTTGGGGAGTTGGTAGGGAGGGAAGAGGGTGAGAAGTCAATGATATCTGCACTGTAAGTGGGGCACGGAAGGACAGTGGTGTCCTCGACGGTGATAGGACCTTGTGGAGGAGGAAACCACTTGTCAGGGATGCAGAGAGATGATGAGCTCAGTGTGGGGCAAGATGCCCACTGGACATCTAGTTCAAGGCAGCTGGAGATGAGAGATAAGGTCAGCAGAGAGGCCGGAGCTGGACAAATAGCCTTGAGAATCATCAGCATAGAGATGGTCACTGAATCCATGAACACTGATGAGATCACCAACGAAACAGGATAGAGGGAAGAGGAGGGTCTAGGACAAAGCCTGGGGACACTTACGGATGGCAGGCAAAGCCTGGATGGAGATCAGGAAGGAGATTGAGCAGCGGGCACACGGGCAGGGGGAAGACCCAGAGTGACAGGGGAGACGGGCTTCAAAATGTCAGCCATCCACAGTGTCAAAGGCTCCAAAGAAGTCAAGAAGGATGAGGAAGGAGCAAAGCCCATTAAGAGATCACTGGCAACTTTGGGGACAGCCATTTCAGTAGAATGGTGAGGTTAGAAGCCAGAAGTGGCGGTGTAGTGGAGAAAACACTAGGCCTGGAGTCAGGAGGACCTGAGCTCAAATCTGGCCTCAGACACTTGCTACCTGTGTGACCTTGGGTAAGTCACTTAACCCTGACTGCCTTTAAAAATAAAAGAGTGAGAGAAAAGGAAAATTCTCAATTGTAGAGTCTGAGGGGGACGGGGGCGACATGGACGTGTTCATATAGATTCACTGCCTACCAACGTGCCCCTCTGCTCTCAGGCTCCCCAAACCCTAACTCAAGCCTTCTGTTCTGGCATTATTCCATATCTCTTCTTCCTCTTATGTGGAAACTCCTCAAAAAGACCATCGACCACATGGACCTTCACTTTCTCTACTCTCCCTTCTGGCTTCCAACCTCCTCATTCAACTGGCATCGCTGTCTCCAAAGTTACTAATTTACACAAACACACACATATTACATGATGACAGTATGATGTGATATTATAATATGCAATAAGTGTGTGGATGGCATTTAAAGGCATGTAAAAGGAACACATTATCTCGTTTGATCCTCCCTAAATATCTGCTGAATTAAATTGAAAAAGCCCATAAAAACACAACGAAAACTATCAAATGCTAAGCCGAAGGCATTCGTGTTACGATCAGGCTATTTTTCACAACACAGTGCGACTCCCAAAGCAGCCCCTCCAGTTCACTTCTGCAGTAAGGGCTCTTGCTTCCCCCTCAAATCCAGAAGCTGCTCCACATGACCTAAGTCAGGATCTGTGACGGCCACACAGCCAAGCGTCTTCCTCTCATTTCAGCCCCGTGGGGGAAAGGCAATCATTGTCAGTAATCCCACTTACTATACGAGGAAACTGAGGCTGGGGCAAAGAAGTGACGTGAAAAACTCAATTCAGTAAACATTGATTAAGCACCTACTGCATGCCAGACCCAGCGCTGAGCTTCCCCTATATCACAGAACTAATATGGATCTGAGGCAGGATCTGCACTCAGGTCCCCTTTACTCTCTCCATAAAGACAAGGGCTGAGCCAAGCACAGGCAACTCTGCAAGACCCCGGGCTGTCTTTGTGGCAGGCTCCATTGCTCTGGATCAGGGATCTTAACCCCTTTGTGGGTCATGGATCCATCTCTTTGGCAGTAATTCTAACCCTGCTTCCAATCTAGCTTGTCAAAACACATTTTTATAACTACACAAAATCAAACAGATAGAAAGACAAAGAAAACCAAATATAATGAAATAGAGTAATCAAAATTTAAAATAAAAATGTTCAAAGGCTGCAGGCTAAGACTCCTGAGCTCGAAATACTCACTTTCAAGCTGGTAGGTGGATCCAGACAAAGCCTGCCGGCTCCATCTACTTGCTGGAGCCCCATGTCATTGTGGGCCAAGAACCCGGGAGGTGGCAGGTAGCCCTCCCACACACATTGCCACAAAAGCCCAGGAGGTTGGGCTGTGGCCTTGGAGCATCAAGGTTAACTCTGCCCACAGGAGAACAGATCTAGGTCGGCTGGGCAAGAGAAGCATGGATGTCAGCCTGGAGACCGGCAGGGAGCTCCTGGGACCCCAAGGAAGCTCTTTACAGGCTGCTTTTTTCACCTTCTTGCCAGCTGTTTCAATTCTGAATGGCTTCTATGTTGTCTTGAGAATTACTTCCCCCTCAGGGATTGGAATAATTTGACTAAAAGGACTATTGTCAAAATCTTCTGGCCCTCAGTGGACCACTGTACCAGAGGCCGAGGCAGCAACATAATCACCTTCATTAGGGTAGAGCAGAGAACGCCAGAACCACAAGGAAGAGTGCTCCAGCCTTCTCATCTTACAGACGAAGGAAACTGGGTCCCAAAGACAGGTGGGCAAGTCACTTAACCCCCACTGCCCTGCCTTTCCCCCTCAAAAAAAGAAGAAGAAAGAACTGACTAGCCCAAGGTCAAAGCATCAACCAGTGGCAGTCTCAAGACCAGAACTAAGGTCTTCTGTGAGCTGTTCTCCCCTGGATCCTGGCCAGGTAAGAAACCACCACACTATCCACCAATAGGGCGATCCCCTCCTTGCCACCTCTGCTAGAGCTTGCCATCAGCTCCGAGTCTATTTTCATTACATAAGCCCAGCTGGAGCAGATGGAATTAAAAACAAGGACAGCCATCCCAGCTCCCAGTAGTCCAGAGTCAGCTGTCCCAATGTCTTTGCACATCTGCACGCTCCCTCTGCTAGCTAACAAGCCATGGACCACTTGCCCTGCACACAAGACTGCTAGAAATGGGCCCGCAAACCAGCGACCCGTTCTGAAAAGCCTGTTTGTTCTGCCCAGGAAGGATATTTTTACATGGGCTTAAAACAATGTAGGCAGTGACTTCAGTAATGTGAACAAAAAGACCAGTTAAAGCAAGCCAAACGCTATGGAACTAAACTGACACATTCTAGTGTTGGCAATGGTAAGAAGAAACCTACTTGCGCCTTTTCCTCAGAGAGCTGGGGGCTTTGGAAGCACAATACTGCACACGCTGTCAGATGCAGCCGATCCGTTCATTGCCTGGGAGCTTGGCCCCCCACACGTATAGACAGAGCTGTGTACCTGCTGTCTCCTCCATTAGAACAGGAGCTCCTTGAGGGCAGGGGCTGCGCTTTGGCCTTTCTTTATAACTCCCAGGGATTGGTGCAGTGCCTGCCACATAGTAAGCAATAAGAAGAGCTTGCAGACCAACTGGTCTAATGGGTAGAACCCTGGACAGAAGATCTCATGTTAATCCCAGACAAGCCCCCAACCTCTCTCTGCCTGAGTTTCTTAGTCTGTAAAACGGGAATAATTATCACATCTGCCTCACTTGTATCATATGAGATAATACATGTACAGAGATGTCAGTTATTACCAACATAATTAGTGCAAATCCCGAGAAGATTCCCACTTGAAGACTGGAAGAGGCAGGCCAAGAACTCATTCTAATGAACCGTAGCACAGTTCAAAGCAGACAATCCTCCTTACGCCCCCCTTTGTGGATGCTATCTCACCTGCCATAAACAAA
Organism: Pseudochirops corinnae; assembly: GCA_028646515.1. Lineage (NCBI taxonomy): Eukaryota > Metazoa > Chordata > Mammalia > Diprotodontia > Pseudocheiridae > Pseudochirops > Pseudochirops corinnae. Next base: position 198,341,456 of record CM053589.1, read on the forward strand.
CTGACATGCAGGGACTGGCCTGTCCAGCCCAGAACCCAAGAACCCTGTCCTGAGGAGGTCGGAGCACGACATTTGCAGTCCCAATCTCAACGGCTACTTGCCACCGCTGCAGGAGCTTGGGCAAGTTACTTCCCCCAATGTGAGCCTTCGTTTCTTCATCTATGAATACGACAGAGCTGAAATCTCCCTCTCTCACTTCCCCTCTCTTGGTCTGCTTCCTCAAAAATGAGGAGACTGGGCCAGATGGTCTCTCAGTTACCTTCTAGCTCCAGAGTTGCCAACGTGGCACAACTCTGCCTGACTTAATCCAATTCACAAGTACGTCCAAACATCAGCCGTGATGTGTCATTGGTCTCCTTGAAAAGGAAGGACAAACAACAGGCTGGCTAAATCTATGACCTGTCCAAGCACCGGCTTCCCAGAACTAGTTCTCTAAGAGCTGATCTCCTGCTTTCAATCCACAGGTAGACCACCCCCACTTTGGCTGGCACACAATTGAATACAGACTGCACCATCCATCTGCAACCCATTGTGCCAGTCACTGGGGTAAGTAGAAAGATCAGAGATTGGAGGAGCATGGCTCGAGAGCTGGAAGCCTTCTAATCCCACTCCCGCATTTTACAGACAAGGGAAGTTAGGTCATGCTGGAAGGTAGAATCTGAACCCAAGGCAGAGCTCATTTCCAAAGGAAGACTTCCATAATGGGCTGAGAGGGTTCACTGTGGGTTACAGGTTTCACCTCGGATACCAATGTCTATCAACCCCATTCTGGTCCCACCCATTTAAGCACTTCACGTTACTCCCAGGTTGAGTAAGCTGACAACACTGCTCAGAATCAAAGGGAGTAGAGCTCCCACTCCCCTGAATTCAACTGCCATGACAACTCCTCTCGTTTGGAACATGGGAAGAAGAACAGGACAAAAGCTTTAAGTCAGCGGTTCTCAACCTGTGGGTTATGTTCGATTTGTAACAATGTATCCTGCATATCAGATATTTACATTATGATTCACAGCAGTAGCAAAATTACAGTTAGGAAGTAGCAACAAAAATAATTTTATGGTTGGGGGTTACCACAACATGAGGAATGGTATTAAAGGGTCGCGGGGTTAGGAAGGTTGAGAACCACTGCTTTAAGTGACGTCAGAGCTAGAAGGGAAGGAAAATCAGATCTAAATCGTCTAACTCAACAGTTCCTTTCAAGAGAGTGACTGAGGGCCGAGCGGAAAGAGAGACCGCAAAGTCAGGAGCCCTAGGCTTAAATACAGACTGCGGTCCGTATTCATCGTACAGCTCGGGGTAAAGGATGGGGGGAGAGAAGGCGCTTCTCCAGAGCCCCAGGCTTAACATCTTTAAAGCCAATATTAGCTGTAAGTACCTATTCTCCCAGGGCTGTTGTGAGGCTCCCATGTTGTGACCATAAAGATGGTCCAGAGCAATCTGTGAGCCTTCAAGGGCCACGGAAATAGGAGCTGTCATTCTGAATACGGCCATCCTTGTTACTACCTCACAAGGGTGCTGGGAGCACGGCAGCCAGCCCCTGGGACTGACTACAGAAATACAAGCTGGAGTGGAAAGCCAGCCTTCCTTCTTCTCTTCCATCCTTTGGAGACTAGGTCTCCTTCTCTTCCTCAGGCTGGAAATGCAGCGGCCACCCCCAGGCCCAATGCAATGTCCCTGCCAATGGGTACAAGAGCTCTGACAGGCTCCATTTCCAACGTAGGTTGGTTCAGCCCTCCTACAACAGCCTGTGACCCCACCCCACTCCCAGAGGCTCAGCACAGTAATACCAGACTTAGTGCAGACAGCCAACCAGCTTAGCCTACACAGCTCAGAATTCCTGCGCTCAAATGGTTCATTAGCCTCAGTCTCCCAGTAACAGAGATTATATGCGTGTACCATCTACCATATTTTCAAGTGGAAATCGTGAGAGGTGGAAACTTGGGATCACAGGATCATAAACCTGGAGCCAGAAAGGATCTTAGGAGCTAATGCAATCTCATTTTACAGGTAGGGAAACTGAGGCTCAGAGAGGTCAGACAGTGACAAAGGTAGGTACCAAGTCCTCAGATTCCAGATCCAAATCTCCTTTCTCACCAGTCCTTCCAGCCAGCTCCTCATCTCTCCCTGCTTTTTCTCAATTTTAAAATCTCGTTCTCTATATTCCACTAGTAAAAAGGGTGACATTCCATGTACAGTGCTAAGGGGCCCAGGCATGAAATCTGTTCCTCCTTTCTTTGTCAGGTTTTCAAAGTGGCTTGCTGATTCCAGCTGTGGTCCTATCTAGACCAAAAGTCAGGTCCATGGAGGAGGAGCTAGAAAGAACAAGATTCATGCATTCCCTTTGATCTCAGCATCTCCAACAGGCAAATAACACATGAAAAACATGAAGGGAAGATTCACTTTAAGACTTTAAATGCCTATTTTCCACTCCTACCCGCCACTCCACCATGTATTTAAAATACAAGTCTATCTACCAAAAAAAGTCTTACTTACGCACAATGTCTTGTCCATTACAATGAGGGTGAGAAAACTTGGCCAGTAAAGATCTGGGTGGATCTGGGATGTCACTGGTACAGGGAACTCCCAGAAGAGAAAACTTCTTCTACAATGCAGACAGACACCACTGGTGGGACTCATCGTGGAGACAAGGAGAGCTGCTTAAAACACTGAGCTGACGTGATTGTTCTGGAGTCGCACGGACAGTATGTGTCGGGGGTGGCCACTGAACACCAGCTTTCCTACGTCCTCGGCCTTCTTTCTATCCATTATTGTTGTTCGGTTGTTTTTTCTTCAGTTGTACCCAACTCTTTTCGTAACCTCATTTGGGATTTTCTCAGCAAAGATATTGGACTAGTTTGCCATCCCCTTCTCCAGTTCATTTTACAGATGAGGAAACTGAGGCAGCATTGAGTGACTTGCCCAGGGTCACACCTAGTGAGTGGCTCAGCCAGATTTGAATTAAGGAAAACGAGGCTTCCTGACTCCAGGCCCAAGAGTCTATGCACTGCATCACCTAGCTGCCCTTTCTACCCATTACACCATCATTTCTCAAACCTCATACTTTTAATTAAAGGCATTCTGAAATCAAACACTGAGCAACAACCCAAAGCCTCCCACAGGCTCTGGACACTGATTTCTTTGTGGGATTCTCTAATCTTATCAATACAAACAATGACAAAATCTCCAGGTTTTTCTTTTCCTTAAAGTGAAGCTATTACTTTGGAATGAGATTAAAATCATAACAGAAATATTCTAGGAATTGAGTGATTGGGTTATTATAATGCTCAAATCACAAAATCCTTTCTTTCTTTATTTCATACCCCCCCATTTTTTTTTTTGTTGAATAGCCTTTATAAACAGTATTAATCAGTCTGGAGAAGGACAAGCAACTACATGTTCAAAAAGGGAACAGAATACAATTGGCCAAATGTATGCCAGGGATCTTGGCTCCAAATCCTGTTAAAATTCTAGACCACATTGTTAAAGGGATAATTCAAAGAGAAGACCCATAGCAGCAGCTGAGGAGTGAAGAAAGCAGAACCAGGAGGAAAAGATTCATAATGAATTACAGTGGTATAAACAGAGATATCGACACAAGAACTCCAGGGTCAACCTGGGCCCTAGCAAAGAGACCGGGAGGCACGTTGAGCTCTGCAGCAGAGGAGGGAATGCCTACCCATCTGCCAGTGTCTCTGAAGGGCCCCCTGTGTGCCGGCACTGCGTGGAATGTTGCTGACCCTGTCTGGATCGTCATTTTGGCTTAACTGGTTTTCTTTTGTCTGAGGGAGGATATACTGGGATTGGACTTTGGTGTATGACAAGAAAACTTTAAAAATTTGTTGGGCCAGTTTCCTGCCATATTAAGTAGAACATTCTGGGGATAATTGACTTTTTCTTTGATGACCATGATTGCAGTTTCAGGGTCTTTAACTTACTTGTACAACACCAATTCATACTTAAAGACCTCCAAGGAGGAAGATCCAGTCTCCCCATCCTGAGGCAGCACTGTACTTTGGGACCGCTCTCATGGTGAGGAAGTACTTCCTGACATCAGATTTTCTGGCCACGGTCACAGATGCAGTAACAGACTTGACCAGAGAATCCTGGATTCAAATCCCATACCTCACAGTTAAAGGCTGAGTAAGTGGCCTCAAACAGAGATTTGAGCCCCGTGGGGTCCTTCCACAGTGGAAGAGCAGGAAGCCCAAACAGGACTTGTGTGGAAAGTTTGGCAGATGACACAGCACACCAGAAATGATGCCAGCCTTTATCAAAAGGACTGCATAACAGACAGTCCTGTGACTGCAGCCTCCAAATCCAGAGTGCTCCATCTTCCTAGGACACGTCAACAGGCGTGTGCGGGCACCCTCCATGATGCCTATTTTATTTTGGACCAGCCCTGCTATTTCCCTGGTGAACGACCAGTGAGAAACTCCCTCCACTAGGACAGTCTGTAATTCTGAGCAACTCAGAATCCTAGAGGGTGGCCCAGGACGCTGCGAGGCTAAGTACGCACCAGTAGCAGGAAGAGTCAGGACTTGAATTCAGGTCTTTCCACAATTCTTGTCCCCAAATTTCATGAACTCATCCTGACCAAGCAGGTCCTGAATTCCTTGGATGACTCCGTCCCAGACTCATTTTCACCTCTAAACAGCAGGGAATGGAGAACGTGCCCTCCACTTCTGGGGCCAGTGCTGTGGTGGCTGCACATTCAAGGGATGCCCCAGGTCTTTGGGGCCCAGAGGAGAGGAGAGGACAAGGACCTAGCAGCATACACCTCCCCAACCAGTGGACAAAGCCACCTGGGGCCTCCGGCCAGATGGAAAGAAAGACATTTCTTCATCTGGGACTTTGACAGAGAGGTGCCCGGACCAGGCACAGGAAGGCATTCAGAAGGTAGCGAGGAGACGGCTTCACTCCTGTCAGGCAGACGCACCAATGAGCAGCCCTGGATTCTGCCCAGGCCCAGGCCCAGAACCAAGGGTCTGGGTTCAAACCCTGTCTCAGTGTCACCTGGGGGTAAGACACTTCGCCAAAGCCTTGGATGAGACCAGACATGGAAGGTGATTCCTGCTCTGGAGCCACACTCATCTCACCACTCGTCTGCCCCAAATGTAAAATAAAGGGGCTGGTGCAGACGAGGGAATGCTTTGCTTTTGCACTGGCTGTGACCCCTAGGCAAATCACACCATGTCTCTAAACCTCAGGCACCTCCCTATGACTATAGATTAGACTCCTTGTAATCTTCCCTAGTGAAGACAGTCCCAAACGTGTCGTCCCACATCAGAGAAATCACAGAATTGGATTCTATACCAACAGACACTAGTCTCTTGAATAAGTCACCTAGCCCCACCCGGCCTCACTATTCTCACCTGTAAGATGGGATAAGAATGCCTCCAGACCCCACCTCCCAAGTCCAAAGAGAACATGCATGTAAAGTACCTTTAAGAAAGCAGAGAGCCAACTTCAGTCCTCATTGTTCAGACAAAAGCAATGGGCTACACCCAACATCAAAATTTTAAAAGATAAACACAAGTCGGCTATTTATATTTCAACAGCAAAAAGTCCAACAGCAACAAGCTTGCTGAGCAGGGGAGGAAATGAACTATTTACCTGTTCAAAGAATGATTCCAGCAGAACACAGTGACCAGAACAAGACTTGTGGCCGGCTGCTGGCGTGCTCCAAGGCTGGGGATCAGACACAAGGAGTCCATCGAGGGCTCAAGAGTCCAGAAGCCAGGGTTTTCACTGGGCAGGCGCCCCCTCCACCCATCCATCGGTCAACAAGCATTTACTTGGGCCTGGCCCAGGGCTAGGCAGGGGAGATGGGGACAAAGGGGAACACAACCTCAGCCTTCCTGCAGCTTCCATTACAATGAAGGCAGACCTCAAACCATCCACACACACATGTCCCACATACACATACCGGTCTGGTCTATGACGCCTTCCCTCACCTCCTCTCAATCTGCTCTGCAGCCAAACAGGTTGTACGGATGTTACCCACACATGGCACTCAATCTCCTGCCTTGGTATCTCTGCATCAGACTGTCCCTTCAGCCTACAATGTGCTCCCACCTCAAAGACTCCCCTTCTTCCCTGTTCCCAGGATCCCAAAATGTCTTTTTCAAATCCACTTATGACACTTGAGACAATGTCACCAAGCAAATCATTTACACACACCCCCAGGAGGGATGGAAGGAAGGAAGGAAGGAAGGAAGGAAGGAAGGAAGGAAGGAAGGAAGGAGGGAAGGAGGGGAAGAAGGGAGGAAGGAAGGGAAGGAGGGGAAGGAGAGAGGAAGGAAGGAAGGGGGGGAGGGAGGGAGTAAGGAAGGAAGGAAGGGGGGGAGGGAGGGAGGGAGAGAGGAAGGAAGGACAGTTATTAATACTTGCTAGGAGGCAAGCACCCCATTAAGCCCTTGGGGCACAAACAATAAAGGATCTAGGCCCTGCCTTCCAGAAGTCTGATACTGCGAGAGACAATCCATAGATGAGAGCAGTGGCCAGGGAAACAGGGTGTCTGGGGAGAGCCAAATGATTAGGAAGGGCTGGGCTGGTCTAGCCTGGTGGTATGGGCCCCCCAAGTGGGCTCACTCACCCATCAAAACAGTTAAAGGGTTAACTCCCCAGGGTGGGAGCGTTAATGAGGATCAAACACAGGTATAGACCACACTTAGTGCATTCCAGAAAGCCATGGTGGGTAGTTGAGACACCAAGCATTAATTAAGCACCGACTGCATGTGGGGCACTGTGCTAAGCCTTGCACAAGCAGTGCCCTGGTGGGGCCTCACAACAACCTGGGAGGGAGGTGCGATCATGACCCCCCTTTTACAGCCGAGGGAAATGAGGCCGAGAGAAGCCAGGGTCGACCACTAGCAAATGTAAGAGGCTGGATTTGAACTCAGGTCTTTCTGATCCCAGGCCCGCTTTAAAGTTCCAGCTTACAACCAATGCCAAGGGGATGGAGCAACCAGGTCCATGTGACTGGACTGCAGAGGGTATAAACATAGAGTGAGGTGGGAGGGCAGGATGGGGCCAGGCTACAAAGGGCAAAGCCAGGACTAGACCCCCGTCCATCAGTCAATCCATCCCCGCACTCCTCAACAATGGCCCTCCACCTAGTACGTGCCTGTGCTCAGGAAAGGAGCCCTTCCCAGCAAAGGCTCCCTCCCACCCCTGGAATGCAGGACTCACATCAAGTTTTCTGAAAACAATATTGCAAAATGAAAATGTTGGGGAAATACCCCACCCCCACCTGGGGCTAGGAACAGCAAACCAGAAATACGACTCTTTCATCAGTGGCCAGCCTCCACACAATGGCCCCATTGTTCAGTCTTCCCAAGCAGCATGTCAGAGGCTTCAGAGAAGGCAGCCCAGCCCTGTAGGGGGCCGGCCCATCCTGGCTCAGGCGGCCCCCAGGCTCTGATCCTCTCAAACCCAGCCCTCAGTAAAAATGCCATCACATCCCAGGCCCCCCAGGTCTGTGCGGGAGTGAAGGGACCAAGAGGCCGAGGATGCGAGGCTCATTCTGCCCTGAGAGGGGACGCCAAGATGCAGCCGCACAATCGTGGAATCCAAGACCTGTGCAGTGTGGGTGGAGGAAACAGCCTGCCCCCTCCAAAGTTGGAGAAACTGAGTTCACACACCAGCCAGGGACAGCACTTACCTACATGACCCCCTTTGGGCCTTGAGTCTGGCAGGAATAACATAGGGGCTTGAGCAACACAGCCTCTAAGCCCTTCTGGCTCTAAATCTGTGACTCTCAAATCTCATCTCCAAATGTTTCTCACCACATCGATGACCCCCCCCAAAAAATAAGAACATTAAATACAAGAGAAAAACACAGCTGCGTCACCACACATTATTATGAAGAGAGCTGACTTCACAGACACCCGTGGAAGGGTCTTGACCGTACTGTGAGGAGCACGGCTCTAATACAAACGCCTCTTTTTACAGATGGAGAAACTGAGGCCCAGAAAAGTCCACTGACTTGGCAAAAGTCACACACCCTGCTACAAAGCGGCAGAGCTAAGATTCAAACCCAGATCTACGGACTCCAAAGCTAGCCCTCCCTCCCCTGGGTGGGCCCTATGGAGTGATGCCCTGTCCACCACCCTTCTTGATAAGGAAAAGCACAAGGAGAGACAGCAAATCACCTCCAGGTCCCTGGGGGGCAGAGACTGGCCAACCTGTAGCCATGCTGTCCTGAAAAAGGAGAAAACCAAGCTGCCCGTGTTTGGCTAGCAGGGGCACACTCTACCACGAGGAGTTAGGGGAAGAGAGACAGCCGGCAGAGAGGGGGTTCACGCGCTGGAAAAGAGCTAGAGCAGCCACAGCCCCACAAGACTGGATTTTGTCTTTAAACTTTACGGGCCTCAGTCTCATCATCTGTAAAATGGGAGGGTTGGACTAGGGTTTCCATAGTCCCCACTATCTCTAGATTTATAGTCCTGTGATTATCCCCAGAGCCAGCATTTCTCAAATTCTGCTGCAAGGAACCCAGAAATCCCCCCAGCTTGTTTTTTCATTTGTCTTAAATCACTCTCATGATGTTTGTTAATAGGCATTCGAAACAATAATTTGAGGATTTTACCACCAGGATTCTGCTGACGTTTTACTTAAACTGAAGGGGTCTTCCCTAGTGGCAGTCTGAGAACTCACCATGACAGGCACTGGAGATCCAAGGCAGGGGGTTTCTTCTGTCATTTTCCCAATAAAAACCATTCCTTGCATAATAACTGGAAAACAGTTTGCATGCAAATAATACAGGTTTTAGCCACCGTCTGGAGCTTGGACTCTCTTCAGAGATTAATCAGGAGACTGTCAGAAAAGCCCAGTCAGGGCACGAGGAGAGCCAGAGGCAGGACGGCAGTGGCCGTGTAAGTGGGGAAAGGAGGTTGTGTTCAGCCTTCTCAAAGGCTGCCCAATGAGGAACCCAAAGGTGAATGCTTCTAACGAGTCCTGCAGGAACCCAAGGCAAACGTTCATTAAGCACTTCCTAGGTCCCACGGACCAGGCTAAGCGCTCCAGTTACAAACAAAGACCAAAAACAAAAAGAAAAAACCCACAAATAAAGACCAAAGAATTTATATTCTATAAACACGGACTTTCCATCTTGAGGAAGCCAGGAGGCCAAGACAGAAGGCAGGTGATCGTACAGGTATTAGGAAGAACTGAGTTGGAAGCGTGCCTCAAACACGGCTATGTGATACTAGGCAAAACCCCTAACAGCTTTCTGACTCAGTCTGCCCATCTGTAAAATGGGATAATAGCAGCTATCACAAAGGGCTGTTGTGAGGATCAAAGGAGAAAACATCCCAAGAACACTGTTTAAGCCTGTTAAAACGACAACCACTATTATTTTTCCTTTATCTGCCCAATCATTTATTAATAATATGATATTTATTAATAATACAATAAACAAATGTATTCAGTGGTCCCGTGAGTCATTCCAGCAAGTTGGGAGAGCTCACGGTCAGAGGGTGAGCTGCTGGCTCAGGAAGGGGAGCGCGTGAAAGACCCTCCGGAGACAGAGAATCAATCAAAACAGCCCCTGCCTGCAGAGTCTCCAATATAACTGGAAAGGAATTTGCACACAAATAGAATGGGTGTAACTCATGAAGGTTTATCCGGACATCCTGGAGAGGTGGGTGCTATTATGACCCCATTTAACAGGTGGGGAAACTGAGGCTGATACAAGGTGGGGGCTCACACAGTTAAGTCTGACCACGATACCCACTGCACGTGGCGGGAGGAGAGGGAGGGGAGAGAAGAGTAACCACCTGACGGAGGAAAGGCGACTGAACAGAAACCTGAGGGAAACCAAGCATTCTAGGAGACAAAGGGAGAAGGAAGCACAGGACGGGCATAGAGGACGGCCTGGAGAAACTGAGTCTCGAAAATGAGGAACAGCGAGTTGGCAGTTCAGTGTGTAGAGTTACAACTGGTGGGACAGTGCACGGAGCACTGGGCCCTGCAGTGAGGAAGACCTGAGTTCAAATCTAGCCTCTGATACTTGCTGGCTGTGTGACCCTGGGCCAGTCACTGAACCACTGTTTCCTTAGTTTCCTCAACGGTACAATGGGGGTCATAATAGCACCGACCCCCCAGGGCTGTTGTAAGGCTCAAATGAGATAATGGGTATAAAAAAGTGCCCAATAATTGTTTATTCCTTTCCCCCTTCTGGAATAAGCCTAAAAAGGCAGGCTGGAGCAGGTTCTGAAGGATTCTAAATGCCAAGCGGAGCAGTTATGTTTGAGAAGACTAACCAGAAAGAGTCTAACACTGTAAGTCAAGCCAATAAGGATTTACTAAGCACCTACTATGTTCTAGGCACAAGCACCAGAAGACAGAAAAGCAAGCCCACCCCTGTCCTCACAGTGCTCACAGTCTAATGGGCCAGACCACATGGGGATGACTCTGAACAAGCCAGATCCAGAACAGACTGGAGATGCTCAGGCCCCAGCATTGAGAAGGGTGAGAGGTGACAGAGAAAAGCGGAAGAGCCAAGAACGGGGCCCTTGGGACCTCTGGCCAGAACCTACCGAGGTCCCCAGAGGCCCCAGTCCCTCCCCAGGCCACAACTCTGACGTGGAGGGGGTCTCACTCCTCCCTGCTCTTTCAGGGCTTTCGGGGTCTAAAATCCCCTTCAGGAAGCTTACAGACCCAGCGCCACACTCCCCACACAATTAGACAGACACCAGGGGAATTCTTTCCCATTCACCCAAGACTAATTATTTCTCACCCTTGACAAAGGGCTCCTCTGGAAGTCAATCCAAATTAGATTTAATGCCCCAAATCTCACTGTGATGAAAGCAATTCACTGTCACACAGTTCAAATTCAGATAAAAAGGGACCCTCGGCTCCCTCATCACCCTCACCTCAAAGCTCAGTCTCACCCTGGGCACCCAGGAGGGAGCTTGGAGCAAATTGCCGATTTCTCAAAGAAACCCAGCCCCTCCTCTGACCCCCAGAAACGCTCTGCCCAGTCTGACTGGCCTCCCTCCTCCCCAGCAGCACACTTTCACATTCCAAAGTCCTAAACCAAACAAAAACAAAGTTATCCGTGCCCACAAAACAAACAAGTCTGATAACCTTATCTAGACATTCTCAAAACGCCCTGCTCTTTACTCAGGCACCAGCCTGCAGACAGGCGGCCACCTGCTGAGCTAGGCCCGTGTCAATGGGGCTGCCCAGACAGAAGGCCAGAGATAACTCACCAGCTCTCTCCGATCTTCTGATAATCATTTTATTAGCTGTAACCACAAACATCTCCCCCAATCACCTCCACTCTTTCCCTAGACAAGCTTGCTAACCAGAAACAAGACATCCCACTGAAAATGTTTCTTAAAGTCATAAAAAATGGGGCCTTCTCCCCAAAAAGAGATGTGAGAACTCCCCCCACCCCAAACCCTCCTCTGTCTGGGGCGGGGGGCGGGGGGCCTGTAAGTGGCCACAGTGAGAAGGGCAGATGCTTTGATAGGAATCAATTTTGCTGAATTTTTTATTTAAAAAAAAAATCTTGGGTTATAAGGAATAGCTCTCTAGGAGGAGCAGAGATCTAAGGAGAAATCCAGGTGATTTGTCAAGTAATAAACAGCCACAAAAATCTGTTTTTAAAAAAAAAAACTGATTTTAAAAACAAAGAAATCCAGAAAGATAGGAATAAATCAAAGCAAAGGGGGGCGGGGACGGGGAGGAATGTTCCATAAGAGTTAAGTGAAAAGGAAGGAGAAGAGGCCTGCTCCGGGCTGGGAGGGCAGAGAACCTGGCATAGCCTTCCAGCCCCGCCCACACCTGCACAAGGTGGCCCTCTATCATCCACCCAGCCAGAGAAGGCCCCAGGCATCCCTCCCGGCCCCACCCCCTGAAGGCAAGCAGAATAAGAGGACTGGAGACTCCAGCTCAGCTGTGCTCCCCCCTAGCCCAGTCCTCTCTTCTCAAGCTGCAAATAAGTCTAACCAATGGGATTCCCAAAGGTGGGAAGGTGGGTGGGCAGGCTGAGGGCAAAGGCCAGGGAATCTGAGAGAGAGAAAAAAGTCAGTAAGGATGGGAATGGAAGGAGACAGGGAGGGATGAGAGAGAGAAAGAGACAAAGAGAGACAGAGACAGAGAAAGAGAAAGAGGAGAGAGAGAGACAGAGACAGAGACAGAGAGACAGAGACAGAAAGCCCCAAGCTGGGCCTGGAGACAGGCCAATGCTTAGGTTTTGGGAGAACCAGCAAAGGAAATGGAAAAGGAGCCATCAGACATGGAAGAGGAGAACCAGGAGAAAGGTGTGATCAGGAGTTGGAGCTACAGAGAAGAGGAGGAGGCCTAGAAAGGGGCAGGTGGTAGATAGTGATGACCTTGGGGAAGGTAGTTTTCACAGAGCTCGATAAGGGCAGAAAAGCGGAGGTGGCAGGAGCAGCCAGAAAATGGCCCTTCCCAGGAGCTCGGCAATGAAACGAAGGAGAAATAGGAAAGGCCAGTTGAGGGGAGGGCAAGGCGAAGTGCAGCTGTTTTCGTGGGCAGGAGAGAACAGGCGACCGGGGAGGAGGGAGAGAGAGACCCTAGGGTACCAGGAGCTCAGGGAGCCTGAATCCCAAATGGGAGAAGCCAAAAAAGAGAGAGGAGGATGATGGTAAATAGGACAGGATCTTTCTGCTCCTAAGGAAGACGCAGACTGTGCCGGGCACGGCTCCAGACTTACGGTCCTTCCTCCTCCTTCCACCGTCTCCTCACCCCCAACTCACCGCCGACCTCTGCAAGAATAAGCATACCGGCCCCACAGAATCTAAGCGGGTCCAGGGCAGGGCCAGTTTCATTTTGGCCTTTGAGTCTGCGTGGCTCACAGGAGGTGGGTGACAATGTTTGTGGGACTGACTGATCGTAGGATCACAGTGAGCCCCTGTTAAGACTCTTCAGCGGCTCCCTAGTGCCTAAAGAGTCAATTTCATGGCATTCAAGGCCCTTTACCAGTGGGTATCAGTCTCCTTTCAGCTGGGTCTCAGCCAACTCTCCTGGTCCAGTCTTGGACTTCTCTCTCGGAATCCGGAGTCGCTCCTGCCTCTTGACTTCAGGACTGGCTAAAGGGGAGGCTCAGGCAGATGGGAAGACCCAGGCAGACAGGAAGACCCAATGCCCCATGTGTGCCAAGAGATGCTGAGTACAGCAGTGGCAAAGAACTCGGCCCCCCAGAGGGGCCATTCCTAGTCCCCAAAAGTGCCACTGAGTGACAGTGACCCAGAAAACGCAGACTTAATCCTGGGGGCTAAGGAGACATTCGGGATGGGCTGAGGCTTAGGGAGAAGCAGGCACATTCCAAATCCCTTTCCAGACTTCTGAGGTACTGTCCATGAATAGGACCAGCCACCAATACAAGGCTGCCATGCAGAGTCATCCAGACAGTGCCGTAGGCCCTAAGGCTGATTCCAGAAACACCAGGGGCAAGAAGGTCTGGGCCTGTGGCCAAAACCTGGAGACAACTGGGGACACCAGGGGTGCTGCCCCCACAGGCCCATGGGAGCCACCCCTTTGTACATGAGCTCATGCTCCCTGCACATTTTATAGACAAGAAAAACGCCAACCACAAAAGGCCGGAACACTGAAATGCACCCGTATAACCTATAAATCATAGTAATGGTCATTTGTGGTCTAGACCTGACTGCACCATGGTGTGAAAACTACCTCTGCCAGCGGGGACGACCTCTGCCAGCCGAGACCAACCTCTGGCATTTCCTGGACCACGAGGGGAAGGGCAGGGAAGAGAATGAACCTTCATTAACCCCCTACTATGTGCAAATCACTTTACAAACACGATCTCACCTGACCCTCACAACAGCCCTGGGGGGTTGGCACTATTATCCCCACTTTATGGATGGGGAAAGATGAGGCTGACAAAGATTAAGCACCAACAAGGATTAGTATTATAATCAACCTAATAGCAGCTGCCATTTAGAAAGCACAAACTGTGCGCCAGGCGCCACTAAAGCACTTTAAAATACCTCGTCTGATCTTCAGTGACCCTGGGGGACAGCTGCTACCATTATCCTCATCTGACAGACGGGAACACGATGGCAAGCAAGGTCAAATGACTTGCCCAGAGTCACCCCGCTACCAAGTGTCTGAGGCGGGATTCGAACTGAGGCCTCCCTGACTCCAGCCCAGCTGTCTTGGCCACCCCATGGGAAGGTGACAGGTCACCTGCCTTCCCAGTGGCTCTCCCCACACACCTGTCTCCTGGCTTCCCTGGCCTTCTTCAGACTCGGCTCCAACCCTGTCGTCCACAGGGGCTTTGGCCGGCCCCCCGCTTTCCCCCCAAACCTCCCTTCAGCCCTGTCTGGCTCTCGTATGTCAATAGCTCCTGCCTTGTGGCCTCTGTTTAGAGGGCGTGTGAATGCAGGAAGCCAGGCTGGCATCTCTGCCTCTCTTCCTGTGCCAGCACTTCACAGGGTGCCTGGGGCATCACTGGCTCCAGGACTTAAAATGCTTCCTGACTGTGAAGGGTGGGCACCGGCCTCAGTGGCCTCTAAGCTGAGACTGAGCTGAAGCCTAAGGTCTCTTCTCATCCTCTCTACAGGCATCATCCCAAAACCCACCGAGCAAGAGTGAGAGAGGGATAAGAGTCCATCCAAACCACACTGACCATGGGGCCTGGGTTCAAATCCCAGCTTGGCTACTTACTCTCTGTGTGGCCTTGGGCCAGTCTGTTCCCCCCCTGGGCCTCACCTCTTTCATCTGCTCAATGAGGGTACTGGAGGAGTCTCACAGGACCCCTCCAGGTCAAATCCTCTGGGCCCAAGTCACAAAGACCAGGAGCAGGTTCTCTGGCAGCCTAGGGCCAGGCAAAGCCCTTAAGGGCATCTGGGGTGTCATTGGCAGGTGACCGTTCCAATGGGCACATTTTGGTAGGTTGGCAGTTCCTGGGCTGAATGAACCAAAGTCACTAGATGCAGAAAAGGCAAAGAGGAATAGGAAAATTGCTTGGACCTTGATACTTTGCAATTGAATTGAGAACTTACTTGCTAAATGAATGAGTTATACTGTATTTTGACTTTCTCTGTTCTGTGAATGCTTGCTGAATAAATGGGGTTTGCTATGCTGTTAATCTGAACCTTGGAAATTGCCTTTGCTTGGCATTATAGACACCAATTCTTTGGAGAGTTTATTCTGAGAAATCCACTTA
>CM053589.1:198356718-198372535 GCA_028646515.1 Pseudochirops corinnae
GTTTTAAGTTCCTTGAAAAAAAACCCTACAAATTCATTTTATAAAAATATGCCCCAACTAAATGTCAACTACAGATGTGGCGATGTTAACCGCAATCTTGGCCAACTATTGGTCCGAGCTAACAGAAGCGTCACTGACACAGAGCTTAAAAGAAGGGTCCACCCAGCATCCTTCTAAGTACTCCACAATCTAGCCCTTTACATTGTTCCGTCATTTCAGCTGCGTCCAACCTTCTGTGAGCCCATTTGGGGTGTCCTTGGCAGAGATGCTGGAGTGGCTTGCCATTTCCTTCTCCAGACCATTATACAGAGGAGGAAACGGAGGCAAGTAGGGTGAGTGACTATGCCAGGGCCACGCAACTAGGATGTGCCTGAGGCTGGATCTGAACTCATGAAGATGAGTCTTCCCGATTCCAGGTCCAGCATTCTATCCATGGTAGCACCACCTAACTGCCTTCAATCTAGTTAGACCTACTTTTCTGGACCTTTCTCATTATTTACCTTCTCTTACTTTATATTCTATCCAAACTGGTTTACTAGCTATAACTCTAATTCAATATATAATTTCTTGCCTCCTTGCTTTTGCAAAGGCTGAGCCCCACGCCTGTATGCACTCCCTCCTCGCCTTGGCTCTCTTAGAATCTTTCCAAGCATGGTATGATTCCAGGTGCTGGGCTTCCTCCTTCTGTTTTTCCTTCTCTGTTCTATACCGCATCTCGACAGTGGAATGTAAGCTCCTTAAGGGCAGACCCTTTTTTTTAACTTTGTATCTCTAACACTTAGCACATGGAGATTGCTTAATAAATGCTTGTTAAATTGAAGTGAGTTGGATTAGAGCCCTGTGACCCAACCCAGTCACTGGTTCTCCAATTCTACCATTTTCCTTCCCATGTCTTTTGCCCTAACTAGAACACATTCCAACTCTGAGCTTCACAAGTCAAGCCACACAGAGACCAGCAAAATTAGGAACAGAACCCAAGTCCCGAGACTTCCCATCTGCCTTCACAAATTTCCTTCCAACCCAAGTCAGTCTCAAAATTCAGCAACAGAATGTTTTAGTTTCAAGAAAAAGGAACGTGGAAGGAGTGGGGAGAAGCTGGTTTATTGCTTTAGAGGAGCAATTCTCAACCTGTGGGTTGGGACCCCTTAGGGGGTTGAACGATCCTGTCACAGGGGAACCAAAAAACTGCTCCTTTATCCATCTCCAGCAGGGTCCGCCCACATGCAGATACGCCCACATACGAGTATTAAAGGGTCGAGGCATTAGGAAGGTTGAGAACCACTGCTTTAGAGCAACCTTGAGGTGAGGCTCAAAGGAAGGTCACAAAAGTTGGCCAAAAGTCTCCTTTACAAGGAGTTTGGCTCCACTGGGCGTTCATTGAGCCAATCTCCTTCCCTTCCCTCTGACCTTGGGACAAGGGCAGTGTTGAAGGGAGGAGCCCAAGGCTGAGTGGCCCTGCCTGGGGACGAAGATGTAACTGTAAAGGGATTGTGAGAGGCGAAACTCCAACTGCTCTGAGCAGGAAGAAGGAAACCAGCTTTGGTCATTTGGGAGAAAAATGTAACAAAAATACTTGGCAAGAAAGTCTGGGGGCCGGGAGCGCAGACCCTGCCCCACCCTAAGTTAAAAGCGGCTTTTGTAGGTTGTCTTGGGAACCTTCCACCTTCTCTAACATTGTTTCAAGCAGAAAACACATTGCAAGTCCCAAAGGCCTGCACAGGTCCTTCTGGCCTCTGGCTATCAGCGCGCCTGCTTACTGGGTTTACCTCCAGCCCCTCCCAACAGCCCTGGGTCATTCAAGGACAGGAGAAGGAAGAGGGGTATTTAAGCTGGAGAAGAGGAGACTGGGGCGAGTGAGAGTGATTTTTCAAGTATCTGGCCTGTGGCTAGGACCCCAGAGGGCAGACAAGGACCAACTGCTCATTAGAGACCAGCTTTAGCCTGACGTGCTAACAGTCACAGCTGTGTCAAGGAGGAATCACTGCCTGAGCAAACAGCCAAGCCCCTCACTCTGAAGGTCTCTGAGCCCCTCATTAGCTTGGCAGACCAGACCAACATGTGGCTCCATGACCTGTGGGATCCTCGATTCCATGTAGGATGGGAAATCCCTTCTCTGGTGCCGTGAGCCAGGACACAGGCAGACCCAGAACAAGGTAACCAAACCCAAGCCTCCCACACCACCAACCAGAGCTGTGAGAACAGGATGCTGAGGGGCAGAGCTGGAAAGAACTGACCTAAGTCATCTGTGCCCAGGTGGATTCAGCTGAGACCCAGCTGCAGGCTCATTGGGCAAGAATCATAGAAAGTCTGGGGGGAAAGCCCCAGAGGCCTGAGATCCTTCCTGGGCACACCGCACCATCTTTGCCGCCCTGATGACAGCTTCAACGTGGGGCTTACTGAGTGCATTTATATTTTTAATATTTCAAACCTTAACTCTCAGGCGTAGAGTGGTTTGTTTCACTAAGACAAGGAGCAGGCCCTGTGCTAAGAAGAAAGGCAAAACACAGTTCCTGCCCTCAAGGAGCTTATAATGAATGTAATGTGAGAGACAGGAGGCAAACTTTAAAAGAGAGAAAGCAGGAGATAAGAGAGTGGAGGAAAGGCTTCCTTCAGAAGGAACGAGGTCAGCTGGGGCTTGCAGGAAGGCAAGAGGCCTGGAGGACAGGCAGAAAGGGGCAGGGGCAGTGCTCCTGGACTGAAGAGCTAGGGAGAGGGGGAGTGGTACAAGGGGTAAGAAGGCTGGAAAGCGGGCAGCACCAGGTTACGAAGAGTCTCGGACAGCGCTCAGCACTGCCCAGCCGTGCCCAGAACATAGGCGGTATTTAAGAGATGCCCACATATCACCCCATGTTCTTGCTCCAGTAACAGCCCATCTTTTCTTCTGAGTCATGCATTCCTCTAGGGCAGTCCGGCCCTTGTCCTGTGCCACTGCCCGCTCATGCCCACTGGGTGCCTCTCCGCTGTCCTCTGGGTGACCCTGAACTTTGGGTCTTTGGAGTTCATGGAATTCCATGACTTTCAGCATCACTGAAGAATGCTGATATTAAAAAGGCTTTGTTTTGGGGAGAAGTGTGGGATTCCTCAGGAGCTGGGCACAGCTTCCCAAAGGATATCCAGCCCACTCGCCTGTCCTCCTCAGCTTTGGAGGCAATGAATTGTAAATCCCTCTTCCTCCTGCAGCCTTCCCATGAAGGAAACCCTAAATCCACCCAGGCTGCCCTACCCTCTCTGCTGACCTCCCATGTGCCATCTCCAAACGCCTTCCAGACGCCTCCAGCTGGCTGTCCAGCAGGAATGTCCAAAAGGGAACTTAATCTTGTCTTTCCCCTGCACCACCTTCCCAGTTATGGCCAAGAGAACCAGCATCATCCCAGCCACCCAAGCTCCGACCTTGGGGTCATTCTGAACTCCTCACACTAACCACCCCCTTCAAACAGTTCTCAATGCTTGCTGATTTCACCTTTGCAGTCTCTCTCAAAAATGTGCCCCAACAACACTGCCACCACCCTAGCGCAGACCCCCATCACCCCACCCCTGGATCACTGCCATAGCTACTGGCGGGTCCGCCTGCCTCAGGCCTCTCCCCACTTTGGTCAATCCTCCATTCAGCCACCACAGGGAATCTCCTAAAGCACACGGCTGACCACATCACCCTCTGCTCAATGAACTCCAGTGGCTCCCTATTTCCTCTAGGATCAAACACAAAATACTCTGTGTTCAATTCAGTCAACACTGTAGCAAGCACTGTGCTGGGCACCAGCAACTCAACAACCAAAGTGAGACTCCTTCAAGGATCCGAGTTTCTGCCATTAGACTGTATACTCCTAGAGAGCAGGGGCCATCTTTTGTCTCTTTTAGTATCCCCAGGGCTTAGTACAGCACCTGGCACGTAACAGGTGCTTAATAACTGCTTGCTGGGGCGGCTAGGTGGCACAGTGAATACAGCACCGGCCCTGGAGTCAGGAGGACCTGAGTTCAAATCCAGCCTCAGACATAGAACACTTATTAGCTGAGGGCAAGTATCCCCAACTGCCCTGCCTTCTGCTCTCCAAAAAAGACCAAAAATAAAATAAAATAAAACAAATGCTTATTGAATAATTGTCAGAATAAGCAACAGACAATCCATATGCTCTTCAGGGGTCCTCACAAAGTCAAGGGAAGCAGAGATGAGCTCCTAGTACATTGGGTGGTCCCACGGGACATCCTAAGATCACAGATCTGAGGTATCAGAGAAGTACCTTCAAAGAAACGACAAAATGTATTTTACTTAACCTCAAAAAGAAAGGCATTCGGGGAGACTACGCTACCCAGGAGGGACAAGGATTCCCAAGAAAAATGATGCCCTCTCTGCCTGCTAGAGGCATCTGGAATCATTTGGTTCATAAAACCAAAAAAGTCTTTAAGAAATAATACAGCTCCAAAATCAATACCAAGTCAGCCAAAACCATGACCTGTCCTATTTGCTCTATCACTGGAGGAGAAAAATCCTAAAAAGGAGAGATTAACTGACAGGACAATCCCAGCCTGAACTTCAAATGATAACGAGAGCTCGTCCTGACCCAGATACTGGGGAGCAATGAAGATGTCAAGAAAAGTGAAGGATGCAAAGGAAACTAGAGGTTGGCAAAGAGCCAGGACTCTGGGACGGGACAAACCTGAAAATCCGCCAGCAATCGGACTAATCTTCAGTCCGAGGTGAGGAAGTAGCCCAGGAAACCCAGCGGGAAGGAGCCCAAGAGTAACGCGGGTGGACATGACATTGACAATCTCCTGCCTTGGTAACCTCACCTGTGCTGTCTGAGACTTCAACATACACAGGAGGAGAGAACAACTCCGTTGGGCTCATCCATGACTGACTTCAGCAAACATACATGAGACTCGGTGGGATGGAGAGCAAATGGATGAATGGACAGATGGGTGAGTGGATGGTTGGACAGACAGAAAGACAGCCAGTGCAATTACTACAGACCGAGCATTCCGCAAAACTCTGGGAATATCTGTTGCTCAGTCATTTTCAGTTGTCTTCCTGACTCCAGGTTTCTTTCTCTCCTGTGCCCCCTTGCTGCCACAGAGAATACAAACACAAGTAAACACCATTCCTGCCCTCAAAGAACTTCCATTCTAGCGGGGAAAGACCACACGTAAAAGGGAGCTAAAAAAGCAGGGGAGGGGGAGGTCAGTTCCTGGACAAGGACATGGGCTGGCTAGTCCAGCACTCAAGAAAGAGGCTCAAGTGAGCTCTCTGGAGCTAGCCTGGGTCCAGCCAAGATGTAGACATAATGCCAGACCTGCACAGAATTTATCAAAAGCTAGAGGATCCGGGGTAGAGAGGAAGGACCATCCTGAGACAGTGTAAAAGCAGGAAACCATGCTATGTTAAGGAACAAGGGGGCTGCCTCCCCTCTAAACGACTTCTCCATTCTCACTTACTGTGGCATCTTCCCCATTATTATCTCACCTCAGCTGAAATCCTACCATTCAGAGACTCACTCCTAAGCTTTAACCTGTCTCTGCTTTAAAATATAAATATCCTAGCCCAGACTGGCAGTCATTCACACTGTAGTACAAATGAGTTTGATCTGCTTGCCTTCCTGCTTTTAATTCACTGAGCTGAGGATACTGTTCCAGACTTAACAGGTATATATAGGTCTGAGGGGCTGGATATCAAGAGAATGGAGCACAATCCCAAAGTCAGAAAAGCCTGCATCTGAGTTTTTCCTCTGGTCCATACCAGCTGGGTAACCCTGGGCAAGCCAATGCATCTCTCAGAATCCCAGAATAGTTGCCAATGCAAACGAATGGAAGGTATTTTCTATACCAGCAAAGTCATAAGTCTAGACACACGAAAAACCCAAATTCTGGGTCTACTAGGTACAGCCCCATCACTGCTCCAATACCTTCTCAAGAGAAGCGACCTAGGGGAAGAAGAGCCAACGTCGCTTCCAGCTTTTGGGGGGCAGAGCTGGGGGGAGGGGAGACAAGTGTGCAGAGTCACTTCCTCCGGGTCCCAGGGTAAGACGAAGGGTTCTGTGGGTAGCCATGCAAGCGCTAAGCTCAAGTGCTCCCCCTGACTCCCCAACAGAAGAGACTGAGAGTCTTGTGAAAGGGGACAGGAGGGTCACTTTGAAGGGGTCATGAATCTGCTGTCAGGGGAAAGGACAGTTTTTAAAGCTCCTAGGAAAGAAAATCTGCCAAGCCAAGGCCTGCCCATGTCCGGCCTCTTCCTCGGGGGCTGAGGGAGAGGAAGGATCACCTCCCTTACTCGAACGTACAATCCCCACCGACTTCCTCTGGCGTTTAGCAGCAAGAAACATCAGCAGGGCACGCAAAGGGCAGAGGAAAATCAAACGGCTCAGATCTGGCCAAACCAAGGAAATGGTCTGTCACTTCAGAAGGTAAATCACAGAGGAAGGAGGAGATTCAATGCTCCCCCCCCCCCCCCCCTCTCCCGCCAAGGTCCAAGCAGGAAAGGAGCAGGCACTGAAATGGGGGAGGGGAGGGGGAGGGGAGCATAAGAGCACCAACTTCTCTAACAGGGGTGATCATATCATGTGGACATTTTTCTTTCACTCAAATTTTTGTTATCTACATCCTCATTTATATCTTTAATTAAATTTATTAATTAACATAAATCTCAAAGGCATTATGGAACATTAGGAAAAGCACTGGGTTTGGAGTAAGAGGACGTGGGTCTCTCTCACCACCCGTGTGAACAAGACAAATCTTAGCTTCTCTGGGTTTCCAGTGCGCAGCACAGTGCCAGGCCCATAGCACGTGGTTTATAAATGCTCACTGATGGACTGACTGACTTCCTCACCTGTAACACATAGGCTAGATGGCCTCTGAGAACCACAGATGGTGTTGGAGGATCTGAATTCAAATCCTGCCTCAGAAAATTACCAATTTGTAACCCTGGGGAGTCCACCTAAAGTGTCTTTGCCTCAGTTTCCTCGTTAGTCAAAGCAGGGGGCTGGACATGACCTCTAAGAGCACTTCCAGGTCTTATTCTACCCTCAGCTTACCTGTGTATTCCTATCTGCTCCCCTCCCAGTGCAGTTTGCTTAATGCAACATTCCCCACCCACAATGCCCTCTTCTACCCCACCCATCCTGCAAAGAAAGAGGGAGATTAACTCTCTGGACTCTTCTCCAGGACCAAGTTCAGGTCCCAGAGATCCCAAAGCATTCAGTTTCATTTTCTGGTGCTGTTACATTGTTACATTGTTTCCATTTACTTCGCATCAGTTTGGCAAAGTCTTTTCAGCTTCTCTGAATTCTCCCATCATGCTTTCTTACAAACTATCCTCCACCACACTCACAGACCCCAGTCGGGTTTGCTGTACCCCAGGGGGCACCCATGTTGTGCCCAGCTCTTGCCCGGACTCTTCGGTCTTACCTGGGTTTTCTCTTGTTCACTCCAACCAAGGCCTCATCGATTCCTGGAGGTAACCACGGGTTATCCAAGGCTTCCCAGTGCAGAGCAAGCCAGGGAAAGTGAGGCCAATCTGGGAAGAAATGGAGGAGAGACCAGATGAAGGCTCCTGGGGGAGGGGCTGTCCTTGGCGTCCTGCTGTGTCTCCAGAGCCTAGCAGAGTGCCTGGACCATAGTAGGAGCTTAGTAAGTGCTGACTGACTGAATTAAATTAGTACCACCCTAAGGACAGGGACAACAGCTGCCCAAGTGCACGTTTTTATCATCACTCGGGAGATGCAGCACACTTGACCTGCGTGGTCCCATGAGAGGTGCTGTCAACCTTCATTTTGCAGGGCAGGAAACCGAGGCTCAGAGGCTTGCCCACAGAAACACAGCCAGCGATAATAACAGCCGACGGTTATTCACACTGTGGTTAAGGTTTGCAAAACACTTTGCATCTGCCATCTCATAACAACCTTGCGAGAGAGGTGCTATCATACCCACTTTCCAGATAAGGACACTGGGACTCAGGAACACCAGGCTCATAGATTTAAAGCCAGAAGGGCCGTAAGGGTCTAGTCCAACCCTTTCATTCTGCAGCGGAGGAAACTGAGGCGCAAAAGGTTAAGTGCCTTACCCAGGGTCACACAGCTAGAAAGTGTCTAAAGCCAGAACTGAGCTTCCGAAGATGAGTCTTCCCAACTGCAGGCCTGGAACTTTATCCACTGAAACAAATAGCTGCCCTTCTCCCTAACTCTCACTCAAAAATGAGAAAGAAAAGGCTTGGCTTTGGGCTGTTGGTCCAAACCTGGGAAGTGTTCAGTATCAGGAGCTCCCAGCATGTGAACTCTCTCCACAGATGCAAACAGACAACTCTTCTACTGGTGCTAGTTTTAGAGAAGGGGAAAGTGACTTGTCCAAGGTCATGAATCTGGTGAGTGTCAGAGACAAGATCTGAACCAAAGTCTTCAGACTCGAAGGCTGCCCTCTAGCCTTGATGGCACGCTCTGCTTCAAATGCCCACCAGACTTTCACAAAGCTACTAACCCCAAAACCAGACCTCCCAGATGAGACAGTCAGCTCACTCGTACACAGCGTGGCACTCTCTCCCCTTTCTCCAGTATTTTCCAGGCACGTTGAAAGGCTCCTACAACAGCCGGCTTGGTTTGTTGTGATTGTTTTTAAATGAATGAGCTGCCTTGTTCTCAGCAATGACCACCACAGCTGGAACCAAAGAGAGCTTAACACTAAAACTCACGAGGACAGCAGCAGCATGGGGAAAAACTGGAGAAATGGATGGATCTGGAGTAAGGGAGACCCCAGTTCAAATGCTGCCTCGTGCTTCCTAGCTGGGGATGCTGGCTAAGCCTCAGCTAGCATCTCAGTTTTCTCATCTATAAAATGAGGATAATACTGTAATATCTGACCCAGAGAATGAATATGAGACCTACTCAAATGAGAACATAAGCACTTTGCAAAAGGGTCTGAATGTCAACTACTATTATCATGAGCACTATATAAAATAATTATGCGGGGAAGCAAGGTGGTGCAGTGGATAGAATACCAGTCCTGAACTCAGGAGGACCTGAGTTCAAATCCAGCCTCAGACACTTACTAGATGTGTGACCCTGGGCAAGTCACTTAACCCCAATTGCCTAAGATGAATAGATCAATTAATTAAACAACCATGTCACTTAATAAGTCAATAACATAAGCACCCAAGACAGGAGGCAGCATTGGTAGGAGGCAAAGGATTTGAAGTCAGATGACCTACATTCAAATCCAGCTGTAATATACCTCTGTAATATTGCGCAATCAATGACATGGTTCTAGCCTCAGTTACCTCATCTGTAAAATGAGAGGCTGGTAGCAAATCATGAAAAATGACAAAAGACGGGGAAGATGGGTTGTGGACAGCCAGGCATGTGAATGCTTTGTTGGAGGAGTGACATTCGGAGCTCCAACCACTCTGGAGGGCAGCTGGGAATTATACAAAGGAAGTGACTAAACATCCATGCCCTCTGACCCAGAGATTCCACTGGCAGGCAAATACTTCAGAGACACCCGAGAGAGAGAAAGATGGTGGCACTGCCTGAGGTGGCGTAAGTACAGCACAGTCACAGCTGGCTCGTAGTTCGGAGAGTTTGGGAAAGGGGTGCAAGCACGAGTACAAGTAAAAAGATGAGATTTTCCCACAACGCCCAACTCCAAACACTGGCTTCCTCCCCCTTCAGAGAGCTCACTAGCAGGACACATCTCCCACATCCTCTCCATATCTCCACCTTGGGAAGGCCTAGGTGCCTTCAAGGCTAATCTCAAGCATCCCCTTCAGCAGGAGGCCTGTCCCCATCCCTTCCCCTCCTCTCCAGTCCCCTCCTCAGGTTACACTGAATATAATTCCAATCTCATTGCTATTATTGACCTATATATCTGTGCATCTGTCTGCTCCCTGAGAATGTGTGGGAGTGGACTGCCTCATTTTTGTCCACATAACCCCAACACCCAGCCAGGTAGGAGATTAATAAGTGTTTGTGGATTGACTGATAAAGAGTCTCAAGCAAAAAGAGAGGTCTAATTAATCGGGTAGAATATAAGCTCCAGGAGGGCAGGGATTTTTCATTTCTGTCTTCCTATCATCACTGAGTTGCACCACCACACTCAGAGACCTGACCCACCCCTCCATGCTCACCAAAGGGCCCCAGACTTTTAGTCCATTCTTATCCGGAAAGCTCTGCTTTTAACCCTTAATGTAAGGGGGAGAGTGTGGAGGCAGAGGTCATGCTTGGAAAGGCAGAAAATAAATGTTTGTTCACTGAAAACAAAATGTTTAAAGGTATTTTTTTTTAAAGCCCACCCTAATATATCTGGCAATCACATAAAATACAATCTAGAAGAAACCATCTGAAAGGTCCCCAGAGAAAGCAGCACAATGCAAACCATTGTCAAGAACAGAGACAGCAGGAAAGGAGAAGCGGACGTGGGATGACAAGGGTGGATGGAATTCTTAGGACTTGGGCACACTTCCCTTTAAGAGGCAAAGGGTCAGAAAGGGTAAATGGATTCCTTTGAGGCTGCCTTTGGGGGAATAATTTGCAGGTGACTCATCTACCAACCACCAAAATTTTTTTCAAGTGTCAATTTTTTAAAAAGCCACACTTGATTCAAGGAAAAGGGCTGACTGGCTATAGTCCTATTTACAGAACTGTTGTCAACCCGGGAGGCGTTGCAGAGATGGTGTGGAGAAAGCCCTGGGCCTGGAGTCCAAATCCAGCCTCAGACACTTCCTAGTTGTGAAACCTAGCTAGGTAAGCCACTTAACCTCTCCTCTGTCTGCCTGAGTTTCCCCCAACTATAAAATGGGGCTCAAAACATCACCTACCTCCCAGGGGGGCTGTATCAAATGACATCTATTTGTAAAGAGTTTAGCACAGTGCCCAGCACACAGTAGGCATATAATAAATGCTTGTTTCCTTCCTTCCCTCAGCCATTAGTTTACTTGTAAATCTCCCACCCCATCTCAGGGTCATTCATCTCCATCAGTAAATAATCAGGCGCTCACCTTACCCTGGGAAGCCACTTAGAAGTGACACCTTTGGTTTCCTCCACTGGGGGACAGGGATTTCAACTGTGCATGCTTTCCTACTGACTCCTGCTCTGACCACTGGTCCAGCTTCCCAGCTGCTCTCATTCTTCAACCTTTAGAGGCTCACCCTCAGGCCCCCAGGACACCACATCAAGGTGGACATTACTGTCCGGACTACAACAACCCAACAGGGTGATTCCCCAACACCCCCACTGAAAGCCAGCTCACCTCCATCCTCAACTCCTGGTGTCTCAGACCTCAAGGATGTCACCGTCCTAAGGATAACATAACACGATGGATATCAAGAACCACAAGAAGAAATGGCGTCAGACATTCATGACTGCCTTATGGAACTGTTTGCATTGAGTCAAACCTCTGAGGCCATGTGACCACACTGTCTTGGACCCAAATCATTAATCATAAGAGAAATACAAATCGAAACAACCATGAGGTTTCCCTTCACATTCTGTAAATTGTCAAAAATGCCCCAAAATAGCAACAGTCAGTATTGGAGAGGGTGTGGAATGATAAACACACTGAAAAACACATGATAAAGAAATATGTTGTTAGTGAAGCTGCAAAATGGTACAACCATTTTGAAAAGCAATTTGGAATTATGCAAATAAAGTGATTAAAATATCCATATCCTTAGAACCAGAAACTCCCTGCTGGGTTTACACCCCAAGGAAGCCATTGATGAGGAAAAAGTCGCCATCTAACGGCAAAATAGGTATAGAAGCATTTTGGGGGGATAGCGAAGAACGGGAAACAAAGGAGACGTCTATCAGTGGAGGAATGGCTAACCAAATGTCGTCTGGTGTCTGGGGGGCGTGGGGAGGGAAAAAAGAACAAAGTAAAAAGTACACAGCAGAGAACAAAAGAAAACTCACAAAGAGGCAAAGCCAAGATGGACGATTCTCAGCACAACGTGCGCTATTTATCATACGGGCTTTCTTGAAATGAAACCGTATCACACTCTGAATCTTCTCTTGCGTTCTGCTATGTACGCAACGTGCTTTTTTTTCTTTCCAACTCTGTATTTAAGCTCCAATATTTAAGTTTATGATACCTGTCTGCTTCTTTTCTCTATCCTGTATTTGTGTTCTGGCATTTGAGTCTAAAATAAAATTTAAAAACAAATTGTGGTTTGCTGTTGTTCAGCCTTTCAATCATGTCTGACTCTATGGAACCCCATGTATTTGTCCAGGGGGTTTTCTTGGCAAAGATACTGAAGTGGTTCACCATTTTCTTCTCTAGAAACAAACCGTGGCTCATGCATGTAACTGAAATATCATACTGGCTGTAAGAAATGATATATGTGATGAAGAGAGAAGCCTGAGATCTCCAAAAACTGATGCAGAGTGATGTGAGCTGAGCAGAGAAAATATCGTACAGTAACTACAACAATGTAGACGGAAGGAACTAGACACCAAAAAGTCAAAAGTGACTTAATCATTTTAAAATCAAGAGGGATATGAACGAAGAGGCATGCAGACATCCCCACCCTGCCCCTGGGTGGAGGTGGGAGGCCCACAGGTGTCACACATCTATCAATCTGTCGTGCTTTTCTTTCTCTCTCAAAAAAAAAAACCACAATACTATTTGTCATATGGGATGGAGACAGGGAGGAGGAGGGAGACATATACTGGATACTATAGTGATGTAAGAAATAAAAAATATCAATGAAAATTTATTGAAAAGAAAAAATAGCAGCTACTTGGTACAGTGGATAAAGGAGACAGAATTCATCTTCATGATTCAAATGTGGCCTCAGACACCAACTAGGTGTGTGACCCTGGGCAAGTCACTTCACCTGGTTTGCCTCGGTTTCCTTATAGGTAAAATGAGCTGGAGAAGAAAATGGCCAAAAAAATAGCCCAAAACCCATTCCAGTATCTTTGCCAAAAAAATCCAAATGGGGTCATGAAGACTGAAATGACTAAACAAATGGATTTTATACTCCAGCACTGTGTCTGTACAAGGACTGAGACTGTTCACCTAGAGAAGAAGAGTGGGGCAGGGTGAGACATACATGAGGGGGTCTTCATACATCTATGTGATGCCCTTGTTGAAGACATCAGCCCCCAAAGGGTAGAACCAGGAGTGGTGGGCAGACGTGAGAAAAGGCAGATTTATATTAAACGTCAGGAAAGGAAAAACTTCCTTTACAATGGGCGCCATATTTCAATGTGGAATGAACCACTCAAGGTCACATGCTGATTCTGATGAGCGAACCAAGGGCCAGGACAACGAAATGAGCTGCCCAGCATGTGGACGGACAGACACACAGACATACACACAATTCTCTCTCTCGGAATGTTATCAAGAAGACATTGCTTCAGGCACCAAGGAGACTCATTGCCTTCCAAAGTCTGACTATCTCTTCATCCAACCCATCTCTCCACTGCTACATCCACGACTTGTTCAGCCCTTCATTCCCTGTGGTCTAGAAGGCACAAAGAGCTTAGCTGGTCACCTGCCCCTAGTCTATCTTCCCTCCAAGACACTCCAGACCCAAGGATCAGGGTGATCTCCTACAGTCACCTTCTCATACTCCTTCCAGGGCTCCCATTGCTGACTCAACCAAAGCAAGAGTGCCACATGGTATCATTTTGTATGTGCAAAGTCATCATTTGTATAGAAGGAATATTCAGAAAACATGGTTAGGACAGGGGGCAAGCCAGTCATACAGTGGCCTGAGAGATGGACACACCAAAGGCTACACTGATCCTTACAGGATATGAAGAGAACCACAGGAAGCTCTCCAGAATGTTGGGTCCATCTCACATGGAGGATGTGTATGATGAGAATCCCACAGAAGGAGCAGGTGTGGGTCAGTCCCAACGAGCAAAGGGATGACCCACTGACCCTTACTGCAACCCTAACTCCAAGGGGATGGGCACATGGAAACAACTGAGATGATCCCACGAAGATGGTCAAAAATCACAAAAGTCCATATAAGCAAGACCAGGAAGAAACGGAAAAGCTATTACATTGTTGGTGGAACCGTGACCCTTTGATCCCAATGTTGCCACTCTTTCCTACAGACACTATTCAAAGGGGAAAAAAAGGTTCCATCTGTATGAAAATTAATTCTCTGCTTTACCTGTAATGGACAAAACGCGAGGAGGAGGAGGGCTGGCTGAGGAAATCTGCAGCATGTTAAAGCAATGGGATATTCATTATCCCATGAAAAGGACAAGTACAAAGGGCCTAAAGAAACACTCAGACACGTACAAATGGGCCTCCACACGGTTCTGCACGTGTCCCCTTCAGCCCTGAGTACGGGCTCACAGCAGGAAACCTGAGACAAAAAACAAGACTCTTGCCCCCAAGTAGCTTCTGTGCCCTGAAGAGGAGACGTCCTGGAAGAAACAAAACCGGGCAGGGAGCAACGCCCCGGGCCCAAGCATGTGGAATGCAGCACGAAGTTTCCGGAGCTTCCAACCCGAAAAGCGCCTAACGAAACCACAGAGCTTTTTTATTACGCTTTAGTTGTTGTGTGTTAGGCAACAACGTGTGTTTTATTTCCACTTTAATTTCTTCATTTTATTTATTTACTATTTTAGTATGATTATCACTATTACACTGATACATCTTTCCATCTGTTCTTGTCCAGTCATTTTTCCATTTTATCTGATTCTTCCTGGCCCCATTTGGGGTTTTCTGGGCAGAGATACTGGGATAGTTTGCCATTTCCTTCCCTAGCTCATTTTAGACATAAGGAAACAGAGTGAAGGGACTTGCCCAGGGTCACACAGCTAATTAGTTGTCTGAGGTAGAATCTGAACTCAGGCCTTCCTGATTTTAGGCCACCTAGCTGTCCTTAAGTATCTTACACTACATGAAAGTAGTTTGGAGCTTAAGGCCGACCTTAGGATTTCACTCCACAACGCGTTCATTTGTTCTGTTGTTTACAGAGGATAGGAACACCTGAGTTCAAGGCCCGCCTTAGACACTCACCCACTAGGCAGCCAAGGGTCAATCACTAACCTGACGCTATCTGCTAATGCAAACCAGCTCTGCCTTCCTGGAAGGAATTTCTCCCCTGACAACTCCAGGGATGCTCAACATATTGACGTGATAATTAATATCAATTACTTAATTGCTGTTTATTGTAACTGTATGACATATTACGATCACTAGCATCCTTCATGACAATAATGTGACCTTGGTTCCAAACTCCAGGGAAGATTTACCAGTTCTTCCCTGTAAGACAAAGAGATGAACAATCTCAGAGGCTCTGGGGTCGGAGGTCCTAGTCAAACCCTACCTCTGACACAGCTTGGGTGACCCTGCACGGACCACTTCTGTGCGTATGCGTTTATATGTACACACGTGTGAGTGCGTGTAAGTCTCCACATAGAGAAAATGAAACACTGAAGCGCCAAATGGGCATCTCCATGTTTTTACAGCTAAAATGCAGCCTATGCTCGTCCATAGCAGGTCCACGACCCCCCAGGTCTAATACATTCATGGTTACCAGAAATAGACCCTCCCTGGGGGGCCGCAGGGGCTGCCTGAGCCAAGGAAACGGTGCATGAATGTATTAGAAACTAGACTTTTCCAAAAAGGAGAGGCTGATGTTCATGCGTTATCAAACCACACAAACTGAGAACCCTGGCCGAGATTCAGAATGAGGTCACCCGGCCTCAGGTTGGGCTGCACGGGGCAACTGTGGGCCTTGAGGTTTGGCGAGGGGGAAGGAGAAGGGGGAGGGGAGGGGAGGGGAGGAGAGGAGAGAGGGAGGGGAGGAATGGGGGGAAAAGAAGGGGAGGGGAGGGGAGGAGAGAAGGGGAAGGATGGGGAGGAGAGGGGGGA
>CM053589.1:198373035-198393871 GCA_028646515.1 Pseudochirops corinnae
TTGTTGACTGTCTTTTCATGATTTTCTTGCATCATTCTCATTTCTCTTCCCAATTTTTCCTCCACTTCTCTTATTTGGTTTTCAAAATCCTTCTTAAGTTCCTCTATGGCCTGTAACCAGTTTACATTTTTCTTGGAAGCTTTTGGTGCAGGAGTTCTGAATGTGTTGTCTTCCTCCCGTTCCATGTTTTGATCCTTTTTGTCCACAAAAAAGGAATCTAGAGTTTGATTGCTGTTCTTACTTTGCTTCCTTTGCCTGCTCATGTTGCCAGTCAATTACTTGACTTTTTAGCTCTGTGGAACTCTGCTTCCAGAGGGTAAAGCTCTGTCCCAAATTGCTGGGGTTTTCGCAGCTGCCGGAGCTATTAGGAGGCTGCTGCAGCCCCCACCAGCTTTGCCTCACTGAAAACGCACCCCAGGACCACCACCCAAGACTGTGATCCTGATCCAGGCAGCTCAAGGCAAGAGCACTTAGCCTCTGAATGATTGCTTGGCTCCCCTGCAGTCTGCAGGTGGGGGCTTCTGAAGCAGCCACGTGGGAGCGCTTGCAGGGCTGCCGCTTCTGCTGCTTCTTTGCCCTAGAGGCAGTTTGGCTACACCCTCTCCCTCAAATTTAGCCTAGTTCCACTAACCTTTCACTTAGTCCTTATTTCTTATGGCTTGATAAGTCTGGAAATTGCTGGATTGCCCAAGAGAAGATGGACCCCAAAGGTAGACTGCTGCTGATCCACTCTCCTGAAGGTTCCAGCTGTGGCTTGTCATGGCAGCCCTGGGGCCAAGCCGCGGTTTCAGGCTGGGCTGGTTTTGGCTCTCAGTGTGCTGCGATCAGCCATTCCTGTCACGTCTGCCAGACTGCCTTCAGTGGGAGATGTGTTTTTCTGTAATTTTGTGAGTTGTGGAGCCTTAAAATTTGTTTGGAGTCATATTTTATGGGTATTTGAGGTGGTTATGTCGGAGCTGTGTAGTTTTCCTGCTTCTTCGTTGCCATCTTGGCTCTGCCCCCCATGAGGTGCTTTCTAATCTGAGTTACTGGCGCTGTGATTATGGTGATGGGTGACGGATCAGTCTGGAAGCCCCATTTGGCCTGAAGGTGGTACTTCATCGAGTGCTCCTTCAGGAGAGGACAGAACATACCCAGAAAATGACATTGACTCAACTCCATACATTGGCAAATTCCATTCCGAAGATGGTCGCAGTTAACTTACCATGTTGTGTTCCATCCTCCTGCCCCTTCTGCAGCTTGGAGTCAGGAAGGACCTGAGTTTGAAATCTGCCTCGGGCCCTCACTGGCTACATTAAGGTGGGCACATTGCTTTGGCTCTCTGCCCTGTGGGCATCATACCTGCAGCACTTACCTCAGCTGGGCTCAGCCACTGTGATGTAGGGAAAGCATTTTGTGAACCATAAAATATTATAGAAATCTCAGATTAAATTGATAATACCAAGTGGCGGAGGACTCGCATTGAACCGAGCTGCAGAGGGGGAAGGGAAGATGGGGCGGTGACCCTTGGGGCTGGTGGTCTGCTCTCCAGAACGGAATGTAGTGTGTCTGGCAATACTGTTGTTTCCTGGTGGACCATGCCCTGAATGACCATTCCTACTGAGGCCCATGAGAAGAGGGACCCCAAAAGTAGGCTGACCCACCACGTTGGGCTCAATAAGTTGAGTACCCTAGATTTGTAGATAGGTAATTTTACCTGGGTCTGGTGCTTTGGTCTCTCATCCAAAAAAAGAATTCTCTAGATTTGTTCTAAAACACGTTGCTATGGGGAAGCTCATGCTGTTTTTTGAGAAGCCCTTGGTTTCCAAGGCCTGGTGCTGCTTCACACAGGGAGCTATTTTTGGAGAAGCCACCATTGGCACCGAGCGGCCCTGCTCTAAGGAGGTAGAACCATGGGGCGCCTGCTGGCTTTCACTCAGGGGTCCCCTCTTTGTCCCTGTCCCTGACCCTTCAGTGGCCCGGGTTTGGGCCTTTGGTTGTGGTGCCTGGGGACTGGAGAGTTTGCTTCTCCTCCTCATGGGAGAGGGAGTGTGATGTAGTGGGAAGCATGGAGTTAGGAGAGAGATGTGGGTTCAGATCCTGCTTTTGAGACTTACTATCTGTGTCCTCTTGGATGAATTTGAGATCTAGTTTCTCCTTTGGTGAAATGAGGATAAGAATAGCCCCTATCTCCCAGACCCATCTGTTGGGAGGCTCCAATGAGAAGGGAGCATGAAACCTTGGTCTCTGTCAGTGTTAGCAGGAAGGGCTTGGTAGGTGGGTGATTGGGTGATTAGGCAGGTGCTGGGGGGATAATGACCAAAGTGAAAGTCAGTCCCTGCTGGCAGGAAGACCATCAGGGAGAGGGAGCCCACCCCCATGGCCGCCCTGCCCGCCTTAGAAGCACTCCTGGTCTGAGCTGCCCTCTGGGTCCCTCGCCTGCTGGTTCTCAGATACTGCCTGGCCCTCTTGTTGGCAGCTGGTGAACCTTTGTCTGGGCATCTGGTTTCACTGGGATCTTGTGTCCCTCCAATACCCGACTTTGCTCCTTGAGCCAAAAAAGGGGGAGCCATGAATCCTTTACAGAGGACTCTGACTTTGCCAAATGATTCTGGGGTTGGGGCTTCTCAGCTCACCGGCCAGGCCTTGTCTTGGTGTGAGTAGTCAGTCAGCAAGCTCATGCTTATTAAGAGTCCTCCACAGTATGGAAATCTGTTTGGCATGACTTCAGTATCCTATCATGTGCCTTCTCAAGGGGTGGGAGGGATGGAATTTGGACTGAGAATTTTAAAAAATGAATGTTAAAACTTTTTTACATGTAATTTGGAAATATTTAACAGTAAATAAAATTTAAAAAGGAGCTATTACATGCTGGTACAGGAGAGAGAATGAAAGGCAAAAATCCATAGTCCAGTGAATGAGAGAGACAGTATACAGCCATGTTTTTAGTTTTGACAGGCTGGTAGTAGACTAACAAAGCAGATTTGATTCTAACATCATTCTTTACTGCCCTTTTGCTTTTTGGAGGGGGAGAGGTAGGGCACTTGGGGTTAAGTGACTTGCCCAAGGTCACATGGCTAGTAAGTGTTAAGTGTCTGAGGCTGTATTTGAACCCAGGTCCTCCTGACTCTAGGGCTGGTGCTCCATTCTAGACGCCTCTCTTCACTGCCTTTTAACAGAATCTTTCTTCCTTCCTTCCCTCCCTCCCTCTCTCTCTGTCTCTCTGTCTCTCTCTCTCTCTCCCTCTTTTCCCCCCCTTCCAAAAACATTGCAGAGTGTAATTTTTCTTTGTAGAGGCCCGGAAGACCCTGCCTGATAAATAAAATAAAATAAAATTCTCATTTCCCAGCAATGAGTGGAGTACGATTACTATGCCCAGCATTCCCTTGTTGGAAGTTAGTTTAATTGCTGTCCCTGAAAAGGTTCACAGCAGGCAGATTCGCACTAAGGTGTGACTGCTGTGAGATTCCCCCCTCCTCACCCAAGGAGACATTCCTTCTCCTCCTGTCGCCAAGCCCAGAATGCTCTCCTGCTCCTCTGACCCCTGGGATATCTTCCTTTTCTTCTCAGCTCAGTTCCCAGCTGCCTGAGGCACCTTTCCTGGACCGACCCTTTCTTCCTAGCCCTGAGCTGCTAGGGGGTGCCACAGTGCCCAGAGCAGCAGGCCTGGAGTCAGGAGGACTCATCTTCTTGAGTTCCAATATGACCTCAAGTCCTGCCTAGCTCAGTGACCCTGGGTAAGTCACTTCACCCTGTTTGCCTTAGTTTCCCCATCTATAAAATGAGCTGGAGGAGGAAATGGCCAGCCACTCACTGTCTTTGCCAGGAAAACCTTGAAATGGAGTCCTGCAGAGTTGGATGCACCTGAAACTACTGAACAGTGACAATATTTTGTATCCTCTTCTCTGTGTAAACATTGTGTCCTTCTAGGAAGCCGAATGTACCCTCCTGAGGCTGTGGGCTATTTTATTTTCATCTTTGTGTTTCCAGCATCGTCTCTGGTACTTAGTAGGCACCAAATAAATACTGGTTGCATTGAATTGATGCACGAACGAATGAGAAGCATTAATTAAGCATTTATTACGGTGCAAATGAGTCCAATGTTGAGACCTTCCTGAGAGGAGGAGGGAAGCCCTCCTTTGGACGCAGCCAGAGTGGAACTTCTCCGGCCTCATTGCGGTCACCAAGGGCTGACTTTGACTGAGAGATTTCAAATCTCTTTCTCTGCCTTTTGGAAGGTCACCCAGGCCTCTAAAGCCACTTGGGGGTCATTCCACACTTGACAGGCATTTCCTAATTGCCCTGGACACTCAGCTTGTGGGATGGTCCTTCGTCATCGCTGCTGTATGTGCCTGGCGAACCTTGAGATGCAGCTGCCTGCTTTGGCAAAAACTGTCAGGGTGAGTTGAGATGAAAGCAGCCTCTTTCCACCTCTTTCTACAGGTATGGGCAAATATTTTGTCAGGCTCGTTATAATAAATTTTAAAAAAATATTTATTTATTTTTAGTTTTCAGCATTCACTTTTATAAGATTTTTCTCCCCCTCCTTCCCCTCCCCAAGACAGCATGCAATCTGATATAGGCCATACATGTACGATCCTTAGGAAACATTTGCACATTAGTCATGTTGTAAAGAAGAATTAGAACCAAAGGCAAAAACCTCGAGAAAGAAACAATTAAAAAAAGGAAAAATGGTGTGCTTTGATCTGCCTTCAGACTCCAGGGTTCTTTCTCTGAATGTGGAGAACATTTTCTAGCATGAGTTTTGGAATTGTCTTAGATCCTTGCATTGCTGAGAAGAGCTGAGTCTGTCAGAGCCAATCATTGCGTGATGTTGCTGTTACTGTGTCTGGTGTTTTCCTGGTTCTGCTCACTTCACTCAGCATCAGTTCATGCAGGTCTTTTCAGGTTTCTCTACAGTCCTCCTGCTCATCATTTCTTAGAGCACAATAGTGTCCCCTGCATTCATATTCCACAGCTTGTTCAGCCACTCCCCAGTAGATGAGCATCCCCTCAGCTTCCAGCTCTTGGCCACCACAAAAGAGCTGCTGTAAATACTTTTGTTCATGTGGGTCCTTTTCCCGTTTTTATGGTCTCTTGGGGTACAGCCCTAGCATGGTGTCGCTGGGTCAAATAACAAGTTTTTCAAAGTAAGTTGTAGTAATTCTCACTGAATTACTTGCTGTGATCCGGGAGTGATGGGCGAGTGGTTTAGCTGTAAAACTGTTCTCGGGCTCGTAGATTTAAAAGCACAAGAGATCTTGGGCAGCCACTTATCCAGCCTTCTTATTTTACAGATGGGGAAACTGAGGACAAGGGCAGTAGTGTGACTTGGCCAAAGTGACGCAGCTAGTTAAGTGTTGGGGATGAACTAAAGCCTGAGAGCCAGGATGCAAGTGAGCCCCTGATTCCACTTTCTCTTTAATGTCCTGTGAGCTGTTAAGGTTTTCTCCTGGGCACAGTGACGATGGCATTTGCCCTGGGTGCCACCTCTCAGTGTTACTGGGCCCCTCAAGGGCCTGAGGGCTTCAGTCGGCCTCCATCAGGTTTGGTAGCTTTCTCATTGAGATCAGCTGGTCTCTTTCTCAGTCTCCTCTCTTGCCATCCACGCCTGCCAGGTTGTTTCTTCCTTCTCCTTGATTGGGCTTCTCGAAGGAAGAAACCATCTCTGAATTTCTTGCCCCCCTGGCACAGTGCCTGGCACAGAGGAAGTACTCAGTAGATGCTTGCTGAATGTGTGTTGTCTATTAAGATGTATATGTTTTGTGTGTGTTTGGTGGGGAGTGAGGGGGGAGGGCTGGGAGAGTCTTCACTGATGAAATCACAGATCTTAAAGTTATTTTTTTTGTTATTGTCTTAGATGCTGCTTGGAGACCTAGACTAAGCAGCAGGACATCTGTGGGGTCTGTGTGACCTTGTCCAAGTCATGTACCTTCTCCAGGCCTTAGTTTCTTCATCTATATAAAACAAGGTTGGACTAAATGATCCTCTTAAAACTTTAAAGCCCTGTTCAAAAGTCACTTATTATTGTATTATATATATATATAAAAATTATATTATATGTAACATTCTTATAAATGTATGATTCTGACGTGTAGTTGGGAACACACTGAATAAGAAGGAGTAATATTTTTAAAGAGAACTCTTGAGCTATTTTTCCCTCTTTATAAATATGGATTTTTAAAAATCTCCCTTGACAAGTACAAGTATTTATAAACTTGTCAGGTGATAGGTTTAGAACTGAAAGAGAACTGGGAGACCCCAACAGGGAAGTGATTGGCCCAAGGTCACGCTGGCAGTCTGAGGTTTGAGTCCAGGTCCTCAGCCCCCCAGTTCAGCTCGTCTCCCTTTAGCCCACAGTGCAGA
The DNA here is from genome assembly GCA_028646515.1 of Pseudochirops corinnae. Taxonomy (NCBI): domain Eukaryota; kingdom Metazoa; phylum Chordata; class Mammalia; order Diprotodontia; family Pseudocheiridae; genus Pseudochirops; species Pseudochirops corinnae. Next base: position 198,379,381 of record CM053589.1, read on the forward strand.
TGAGGAAGAGGGTACTAAGATAAATCCCCAAGCCTGCAGAGATTGTGAATGATGGGCCATGTACCTGTGTCATGGCAGCCCGATCTAGAGGATGCTTCTGTTGACTTGCACACATCAGTCCCTGCATCACCCTTGTCTTTCTGGCCCCTTTTGACCTTTTTCTGTCTAAAAAATAGCAGCTTGTTTCATCAGTTGTTTCTGTAAAGACAGGGCTCTCTGTCACCATGACTCCACAGATCTCCATGCTGATACTGCATGAAGTGAGCTGGACGATTAGGCCCCTTAATATGAGATGGTGAAAAATAGGTTTTAATATCCTTTGTCCCTGAGCCTGCATGGGCGTAGGTCCCAGCAAAGTCTCAGTCTAATCAGACTGAGATGAGAAAGGCAAGTGTCGGAGGGGTGTGTGGCATATCGGGCAGCCTGCTGGACTTGGCATGGGCTCAGGTTTGCAGCCCACCTCAGGCACTAGCAGCCTGAAGACTCTCTACAAGGCTGTACTTTTACTGTGATTATGATTCTTTAGTCCATCCTCTTGCCCCCATTTTACAGATGAGTACACTGTGGCTAGGGCCCAGAAGCTGCGACCGAGGCCATGCCGGTTCCCCACTCCTGGTAGGCAGTTGAAGTGACTTGCTCAGAATCTCTGGGCTAGTAAGTGGCAGAGCCAGGATTTGGCTCCAGGCCTTCTGACTGAATCCATTCCTCTTCCATTTTATTATGTTACCACCGTTCTGTTTATGGTGAAATGCTTCAGTGGGCTTTGGGAGTTGGGTTAAACACTCTTTAATGAAAGAGAATTTCAGTTACTTGAAACTGAGAAGCTTTTATACTTCAAAAAAGTTAATGCTGTAAGGAGAAGAAGGGAAGGTGTTGATTGGGGGAAAATGTTTTCCATCAGTCTTTGTTGTTCAATCATTTCAGTCATGTCTGACTCTCCGTGACCCTGTTTGGGCTTTTTTTGTTAATGCCATTTCTTTCTTCAGCTCATTTGATAGATGAGGAAACTGAGGCAAACAGGGTGAAGTGAGCTGCCCAGGGTCACACAGCTAGTCAGAGTCTGAGTCTGGATTTGAACTCATCAAGATTAGTTGTCCTGATTCTGGGCCCAGTACTCTGTCCACTGTGCCACCTGGCTGATTTTCCTAGGTGCCCCATATCAGTTAACTAATCAGTCAAGCATTTATTAAGCTTACCTGTTCTGTGCCAGGCACTGTGCTAAATGCTGAGATTGCAAACCCCAGAAGGAAATAATCTCTGTATTTCTGTTAAAGAACTGATGTTTGATGTTGCTGTCTATATATGTCTGTGTGTTTATACACACACACACACACACACACACACAGACACACATACACACACAGACACGTCTGTATAATGGAATTAACACAAGTAGAGACAAGCAAGAGTCATTCCCTAGTGGATTGTTGGTCAAAGAACATAAATAAACAGTTCATGGGGTTTGGACCTGGAAGGAATCTTAGAAGTCAAAAGATGAATCGAGTACTGTTGATAACTGTCTGAAAGATGGCTCCGAATCCCTGATTGTAAGAGAAGCACCAATAAAAATAGCCCGAGGCCTTCCTCTCACATCTAGCCAATTGGTGAAGGTGTCGAGAGAGGAGTGGTCCCTGTTGGAGGACTGTGGGAAGACACTCATACCCTGTTAGTGGAGTAGAGTTGGTTGAGCCAGTCTGAAAACCACTTTGGAATTATACAGGGGCTAAAATGTCCATTTGTTTTGACTCAGAGATGGCACTACCAGGCATATAACCCCAGAAGATCCAGGACAAAAAACAGGGTCCTACTTTTTCCAACCATTTATAGCGGCAGTTTTTATGGTAGCAAGGAATGGGAGCAAAGTATGTGCCTGTTGAATGTTGGGCAATGAATGGCTAGCCAAACTGCAGTGCCTGAATGCAAAGGTATATTACCAGGCCATAAGCAATGACCAACTGGAGAATTTGAAGAAACCTAGGAAAATTTGCATCAACTGATGCAGACTGAAGTTAGCTGAATGAGGAAAACAGTGTCACACAGTGATTACAGTAATGTAACCCAAAGTGAATGGTTTGTAATTAAAATGAAAAGGAGAGAAGATGAGGAAACAAGCCTCCCCTGACTGTCATAGCAGGCGTGGGGGACGATGGTGTGGAATGTTGGCCAGTGGTGGTTTTGCTTAGTTTTTTCCCTCTTTGCCAATAGGAGAAGGCTCTGTGGGTAGGGAAGGACATATCTTCAAATAGCTCATGTTAAAAGGTATAAAAGCTTTAAAAAAGCCCCTCTCATTAATGATGGTTTTGCTGTAAGACATTTTTCCCCCTTTGTGCTGTCAGGAAGCTTGAATGTTTGTTTTAATGGGAGATGACTAATCTGGAATAATTTTGTGACGAGTTCTTTAATTGTTTCAGGCGTGTCTGACTCTTCATGACCCCATTTGGGGTTTTCTTGGCAAAGATACTGGAGTGGTTTCTTCTCCAGCTCATTTTACAGATGAGGAAATGGAGGGAGGCAGGGTTGCATGACTTGCCCAGGGTCACACAGCTAGGAGGTATCTGAGGTCACAAGATTCCTGACTTTAGGCCTGGCACTCTGTGTACTGTGGAGCCTCCTTGTTGCCCAGAGAATTCCTTAAGATGAAAAATCCAGTTAGTTGGAAGCATCTTCATTTTAGGAGAAATCTAAGAGTTTTATGTTATATCTGAAAGTATGTCTGTGATGGAAGCAGCTTGGGCCAGTAGGGAGAGGCTGACCTTGAAAGCCGGAAGCCTGGGACTGAGTCCTGTCTCTTGCTATTGAACTGTCCTTGGGTTTCATGATGATGTTTGACCCTGGGCGCCATGCCTCATGTGACTCACTGAGCTGATAAACTATAGAGGAGATGTCAGCCTGCCTTGGAGGAGGGAGTTCCCCTGATGGAAGTTCCCCTTACTGATGATAACACAGTTCAGAAAACGCCCTCTCCCCTCCACCCAAGAATTCCTCCCTCACTAGTGCGTTTTGAGGTTCCAGTGAGACGGTGGGTATAAGATGCTTTACAAACTTCTACAGGTGTCCGTTCTGATTATGATTTGATTATTTCCTCTTCATAGGACCACAGATTGAGAAGTAGAAGGACATTTAGAGGTCATTTTGTGCCTGAGGTCATCAGTCTGGCCCCTTTCTTTTACAGATTAGGAAACTGAGGCCCGGAGAGGTTATGGATGTTAAGTGACTTTGCCAAGGTCATGGGATGTACTCCTTTGACAAAAGAGGAAACAGAGCTAGAGAGACAAGTGACTTGCCCAGGGCCCCTCAGGTAGGAGCTGGGATTCAGATTCAGAACCTCCAGTTTTAAATTCAGTGTGGTCAGAGGCTCAGGGTGGGGCTCCCGGGAATCCACACTTGACTCTGAGGGCCACCGGGCTCCCCTTCAGCACAGGGAGGCACCTGATGCAGGAGCCGTGGCCACTGGCGAGTAGCCTAGCTTATCATGAGGAGGCAGTGGTTTTAATTAGATAACGAGCGTCTGTTGAATGCTAGGTCCTCCCCTGCTCTCTGACGCTCTGCTCCTCTCCGGTGGCTCTGGGAACCTTTCCCTAATTATATTCTGACTAACCAGCGGGAACTTTGCCCACAACACTCCCACCCTCTTGTGAATTGCTGTGTACTAAATTGGGAAATTGGATTCCCCTTAGAAAGATGTATGGCCTGTTATTAACACATGAAAAGGAACAGGGAGTGGGGAAGAAAGCGGGAATCCCCTAGTCCCAGCCCATCTGGCCAGTTCCCACTGCCACCATCTAGCTTTGGGACCTTGGAAGAGACATCGAATCATCTGAATCTCAATTGCAAACATTGGCGGGATGGAGATCTCAGGGGATCCTCTGGGGACCTTGGCTGGCAGCTCATCCCAGCCTCATGGGATCATACATCTGGAATCAAAAGGGGTCTTAAAGCCTCATCCATCCCATTCATCTTACAGGGGAGAGAATGGTGTCCCACAGAAATAAAGCCCCTTGTCCAAGGTCAGACATCTAGGAGAAGAGGCAGCTTTAGACGGATTTCAGGTCCTGTGATTCTAAGTTTAGCCTTTTCCCCATGGCACCATGTGGTCTTTCTTGTTTTACAAATGGAGAAACTGAGGCACCGAGAAAGAGGGGAAAGTGACAGAGTCAGGGTTTTGGTCCAGGTCCCCCTGACTCCAAATCCAGTCTTTGTTTTCATTCTACTAAGCTTCTCTCGGGACAATTTCTTTCATCATAGGGTTTCATTTATATTGTCAAGCACCTATAATAATAGTGTGTGACTATTGCAGTGAGAAGCTTCTAAGTGGTTTAGGTGTGTTAGGGTTGAGCCTCATAAAAACTGTGTATTATCACTTCCATTTTATAGATGAAGAATCGGTGCCCACAGGCACACAGTAGGTCAGTGGCTGAAGCAGGCTGTCTTCCTGACCCCTCAGCCAAGGTCAGTCTGCCTCCCTAGTTAGCCTGACGGCCTCAAAGAACCAACATTTGCAGTTTAAATCACCTGTTATACCAGCAGCAGGAGAGTAGAGTGTAAATAGTGACAGTACAAGAATAAGAATGATAGGCGTTGAGGAAGCACTTTGCGTTTGGCGGAACACTTCTGCCTGTTCTCATGGGATCCTGGTAACAGGCCTGTGTGGGATGCACTATAGAGGGGGAATTAATCCATTTTACAGGTAGAGAAACTGAGGCTTACAGACTTTAGGGACCTGCTTGTGCCCTCACATGTTTTGTAAGTGGGTTTGAACTCGCCTCTTCCTGGCTCCGAGTTCAGCACCAAACACCCTCTGCCCAGCCACCTCTGTTGAAAGAAAAGGGTTTGAAGTCAGAGCCGGTGAGTTCAGGTCCTGACCATGTTATTACTGTTACCTCTTTGGGTTCCATCGTGATCATCTCTGTACAGTGATGCGGTTGGAGACGGGGGATGTGCTTTTAAGTCTCTCAGACCTAGGGATTCCCCGTCATCTGCAACACTTTGTTGACCCTCGGTTCTTCTCGTTATAACTGTCATGCTCTGAGATCCCAGCATCCTTCAGGAAAATGTGGTGAGAGCGTATTCGGGGTCCCCTGAGACTTCTGTGTTAATACCGATATCCGTCAGGCTGGCCAGGTGGATGGAGGCCCAACCTCCGATGTATTAGTTTTATGAACATAAATTCTAGCCCTAAATCTGTGTCCTTTGACCATTCTATAGCCCAGACAGCTGTTATTAGACTGTAAGTAACAAAGGAGATGATGTTCTGCCCCGAAGGAGGGAATTTCCACAGTAGGAGTTACCTATTCTTCTCTAGACCTCTTTCCTTCCCCTTCACCCCATAAAAAAATAAATTTATATTGGTCTGATGTCCAAAACATAGTTAGGAAGTGGTATTGGAAAAGCACTGGGCTTTGTTGTGTCTAAAATGAGTTCAGAGCTAGTGAATATGGGTGTTGCTGTGGGACAGAAGGCATCTTTGTCCTTTGTCCAGATGCTGGACGCAGTGAATAGGGCTCTCGTCTGCCGGTAACTGGTGAGGAATCCATCTGCTTAGTTTCTCTATGCAGAAAAATGGCCTGGATGAAATGTTACATTATGTTCTGTTGTGTGTGGGGGGATTTTTTTCCCTCCTGGGAGAGATGGGAAGAAAGGGGGAGACTTGGAATTGGCCCTAGGACTTGTGGCAGTTTGGCTCCATCCTCTCTTGGTGTGGTGGTGTTGGCAGTGGTGGTGGGATGTCCCAGCTCGACGTGGCCATGTCGGGGTGCCGGGACTTGAATGTGGCCCTGACTTCCAGAGAGTCTCAATCCAGGATGCAGGCGCCCTTTGAGAACCCATCCCCCATGGGTGGCTGTCCAGCCTCTGCTTGAAGGCCTCTGGGGAGGGGGACCGGCCGCCTCCCAAGGCAAGGCCAGTTGGGAGCCACGCTCGTCTATCCCCAGGGTCCATGTCTCAATCCCGAGTTTGCTTCTTGGCATCTTCTTGTTGCTTCTGGTTTGATTCTTGAGGGCCGAGCAGAACGCTCTGGATCCCTTGTAAGAGTCCTATGGTTAGCTGAGGCAGCTTTGTGAGGCCCCTGGGTGTTTGATGCTCAGGAGGCCCTTCCCAGATTCCCCTGTGCCCTCAGAGGGGTGTGGAGCAGCACAGAGTAACAATAGCGCACAGTAATTACGGGAGCGTGTTTTTTAAACACTTTGCAAAGTGCTTTACAAGCCCCTTCTCATTTGATGCTCACCACAGCCCTGGCAGGCAGTTGTGATTATCTTTCCCATTTCGCAGAGGAGGAAGCTGAGGCTGGGACGTGGCCAGAATCACGGGGGATAGTATCTGAGCAGGAGTCAGACTCAGATCTTCCCATCCCCACCTCCAGCGCTGTTACCTACAGCATTAAGCTGCCTCTGCCGTTGTGGAGAGGACAGGGCTTCATGGCCAGGCTGAAATTCTCCTTCAGGCATTTGCTTGCTGGAGGCATGACCACCAGCAGGACCCTGGCCTCTGAGACTCGTTTTCTGTACCTGTAAGATAGCGCTGCCTCTGTCCGGGCTCTCCTTCACATAGGAGCACACGTATTTCTCAGGAGGGGTCAGAGGCTGTCACTTGGCACAGCCTCCTTTGGTGTGTGAGGAGCGGGAGGGGAGGCTGGCTTAGGGAGCACTGAGCTGACTTTTAAACGCTGGTGTCCCTTTCCAAATTCAGTGCTTGTTCTGGCCGGACCAAACCACTGTGGGGAACAAAGTGCTTTGTGAACCCTGCAGGTGTGAGCTGGGATTGTTACCCAGCCTCTCCATGCTCATCTTGCCACGCACAGGGCAGGATATTCCTACCACAGTGCCTCATATACAGTAGGTGCTTAATACGTGTTGATTGACTGACTGTTGACCTACTCCTCAAAGGCGAGGGCTGTTTGGCTTTTGTTTTGGCTAGCATCCAGCCTAGAGGGTAGTATATAGCAGGTGCTTAAGGACTGCATTTGTGGATGGATTGATGATCAAGTTGGCACAGAGTGCATACTATTTACCTGGGGGATATGGCCTGGCCAGGAGGAGCCAGCCCTGGCTGAGCTGCCGCTTGCCCCCAAGGCCAGAGCTTGGCTGGCTTCTGGGCAGTCTGCAGCAGCCCCTTGCCAGCCCAGTGAACTCGGGAGTGGCTGGGGGTAGCAGAGCCTCTCCCTCCATGCCCGGGCTCAGCCTGGGCTTCTGTTCAGTTTCAAGGCAGCAGCTGCCAAGTGCTGGGGATACAGGCAAAAACAAGACAGCCCCTGCCTGCAGCGAACCTCCATTCTCCTCGGCCACAGCCTGTGTTCAGATAAACCACTGCAAAATTAATATACAGGGAGGTGTCGGGAAACACCTAGTTTGGGGACTGGCCCCTGAGTCTTGCCTTGAAGGAAGCAAGGGGGTGGAGGTGAGGAGGAAGGGCATTTTAGAAGTGGGGCGCCCCATGTGCAAATGCATGAAGGGCGGAAATGGGGTCTTCTCTGTGGGGAGCGTTTCATAGACCTGTTTGACCAGAAGGGAATCAGATCTCAGAAGGCCCCAGATGCCAGACTGAGGATTGTGCATTTTGTCTTTCAGGCCCTAAGGAGCCATCCAAGATTTATCAGTGGGGAAGGGAATGGGGTTGGATTGTGGGGAGTGTGAGACAGACTGTCTCAGAACTCTGCATGTGGCAGTTACGTGGGGGAATGGACTGAAGTCTGGGAGACTGGTGCGCTGGTTTGGGTGAGGGATAATGAGAGAAGGGGTTGTGGTGGCACTGTGGTGAGTGGAGAGCAAGGCATGAATGCGGGAGAGAAGCTGTGATAGCACCTTGGGCAGGCATGGCCACTGATCTGAGTCCTGGAAAGCTCTCCACTTGCTGGTTCCAGATGCTCTGGCCACACCCAAGAAGATGCTTTGAAGTGGTACTGTCCTTGATGCCCCAGCACCGAGAACCATGGGATAGGGGGAGGGGTTCCTGTTCATGGCTTGAGTTTAACACTCTCCTCCTTTTCCCCTTTGCCCTCTGAGCTGTGTCTTCACTGAGATCTTCCTGTGCCTGGCCCTTACTCCCTGCCCCCATGGCTGAATTTCTGAAATATAATAAGGAGCAGGTGGTTACCACCTTTGGTCCATCCATCTGGGAGTCTGTTACTGAGGTTCCCAGGCTATGCCACATGGTTCCTTTCCAGGTCACCCAGCAGATGCTCCCCCCTCGCCCCAGGACAGGGACCTTTGTATCCATCTGCCCCTTCAGCATTCTTCATGTCTTCTCCCATTAGAATGGAAACTCTCTGAGGAGGGCAGGGACTGACTGTCTTTCTTCTTGCTGTGGTTTTCCCAGTACTTAACTGCATGTGGAACATGGTAAGCACTTAACCGATGGTTGGTGGCTACTCGTGTGGATCAGGGTGCCAAGGCCTCCCTTGCCTTATCGGGGCTCTCCTCTCTTCTGAAGCACTTCGTACATAATGTCATGGAAACGCTCTTATTCATAAGGGCCCAAGTCCTGTTTCTTTCTTTCCAAGTTAAAGAACAGCTCAGCACAGTGTGGAGGCCCCTTTACCTGGCTCCTCAACACTGCAGGCATGGGCACCCATCGACTGGGAATGAGGTTATTTTGTGTAATAGAGGTATAACACTTCCACTTGAGAAGTTTTTTTTATTAAAAGAGCAGAAGAAACCAAGCCCTGCTCTTTTCCCCCTCTTTTGGCGTGGAGGAAGGTCAGTTTATTAGCATAGATGTCCTAATGCTGTCTCGTTTCTCTGAGCCCTGGACTGTGGCCTTACTAATCCTCATGGCACCCTTCCATGGTAGGCTGCATTATTAGCCTTGCTTTATAGATGAAAGGATAGTATTTTAAGACGCCTACTCATGAATTGATAGACATTCAGGGGAGGATTGAAGAGCAGCCCTCAGAGACCTGGCTGGAGCAGATTAATGAATGACCCAGCTGGGACCAGTGGTCTTCAGTCAGGGCCAGCCCCTGATGGCCAAAGCTTTGGTAGAGAGCCTTCCCACCCCCCCTCTGACTTGCCAGTTTATTGAGAATTATCTTGTACTCATTTTGGGTAAGTGATATCCTTCATGAGTCCTAGCACATTATGGATTCTAGAGCTGAGGGGCCTTAGTGGTCATCTCTCCTAACTTCTTTGGTTTATAATAGAGGAGACTAAGGCCCACAGTGGCACAAGTAGTGAGTATGGTTTCCAGCCCAGCTCATAGGATGCTGGTTTCTCCAAGGCCCATCTGCTCCAGCCTGCGCATGGTGACCAGTGGGGAAACCAAGGCCCTCACATTCCTTGTGCTTCTGCCACTTAGTCTTGGGCCAAGCCTAACTCAGAATGGAAATGAAACGAGATCTTGGTGGGCCATCTAACATTTGTTGAAAAGGCGTTCACTTCACAGCGGGAAGGCAGGTCTTGGTTCTGTTGGACATGACTCCATGTGACTGTGTGGAGATGGGCAGGCTGGGGTATTGGCTTCCACAACGACAGGAATCTCCGACAAGCCTGAGACTCTATGTGGACTGGGCTTTTTATGCCTACCATTCAAGCCTTAGTCCCATGACCTCACGAATCCTTGAGGATGGTCTTATGCCTTTTGGGGGGCAGAAAGGAGCCTGGCTGTGTGGAGTCCGTGTGGTTCCTGTCTCCTCACTGAGCACCCCCCCACATCATAAAGGAGGCACGTCTGACCTCACTCCCATACTTCACTGAGCAGACAGAAGGTTTAAGTGACTGGCCAAGGGTCATACAGGGTAGAGCTGAGACAACTCTGGTTTTGTGCCAGAGACATGCTGATGTGGGAGGAAGTGTGGACTCTGGTTCGTCAGCAGATGAGTTTTCATTGGGGGCGACGTGGAGGATTCATCAGGGAGAAGAGCTGAAAGGAGAACCTCTTTTGGGAGGAGTTCAGCCAGCTTGGGGGAGCTGGAAGGCTCCTTCCAGCCTCAAAACATGCCCTGCTTATCTTTGAGCCCTTGCCAGGCCTGTGCCTTCCAGCCTTAAGCTCTCTGACCTGCTGATGTGACCCATGCTGCAGCCGCTCTTAGAAAAGCTGTCGGGGAGAGGCAGAAGAGGGGGAGGAGGGGAAGGGTCAGAGAGAACTGACCAGGGCTTTGTGCCTGGGAAAGAAAGAGCCTGATTCAGGCAGAGTTCTGGGAGTGGGAGACTTGGGAACATCAACCCTTGGGATGGAGGAGGAGGAGCTCCCCGGAAGGCCCACGCCTGCCCCCGGTTGGGGAAATAGGAGACAAATGTTGTTCTGTCCCGTCTCTGCTTGCAGAATGCCTACATCCCCTCCTACAGGGGGCTCTACTGATTCCCCCCCCACTTCACTTATTTTGTACTTACTTTATACATAGCTACTTACTTCCTCTGTGGGCAGAACGTACAGTCCCTGAGGGGCAAGACTAGGTCTGTAGATGGATAGAGGTTTTTTTAAATGCTTATCCTGCGCCAAGCCCTGTGCAAAGTACAGGGAATGGGGTACAAATGCCAGCAAAAAAGGTAAGCCCTGCCCTCAGTGAGCTTGCACTCTGTGAGGGAGAAATCCTGAGGCAGATACTCGTGCATGAATGGATGGAGTGGGGGAGACCTGAGTTCGAATTCCGCTTCCCATACCTACTGTTGGTGTGACCCTGGGGAAGTCACATACCTGCTTCCAGACTCAGCTTTTGAGCGTTGTTGTGAGGCTTACGTTAGAGAAGGTCTGTGGAGAGCTTTGTAAGCCCTGAAGCGCCACCTGCACCATACTGCTTTATTAAATTTTTTATTTTTTAATTTTTGCTTTCTGAAGGGGGAAGGTAGGGTGATTGGGGTTAAGTGACTTGCCCAAGGGCACACGGCTAGTTTGGTGTTGTGTCTGAGGGCAGATTTGCACTCAGGTCCTCCTGACTCCAGCGCTGGTGCTCTAGCCACCCCTCCAGACTGTTTTATTGACCACAGCAGGAGGAGCGACTTTTTGGTTGCTCAGGTGTTTTAGTTGTGTCTGGTTTTTGTGACTCCACGTGGATATACTGCAGCGGTTTGCTGTCTCCTCACTTTACAGATGAGGGAACTGAGGCAAACAGGGTTAAGAAGCTTGCCCAGGGTCACACAGCTAGCAAGTGTCCAAGGCAGATTTGACCCCATGAAGATGAGTCTTCCTCTAGGTCTGACTCTTGTCTTTCTGCCTCTCAATGTGGTTGGACAGAGGTGTTAAAGCAGCAGGACTGACCCCAGTGCCCCAGGCAGACAGGGAAGCTGCCCTCTGGGTCCAGTGACGGCCCCTAGGCAGACTTGCCTCCCTGGGTAATCCCTTCCACGCTTCACCTGGGTTTGGTTTGGCTAAACCTTGCTGATGTCGGGCTTTGTTGGTCTGTCTGGCTTCCCTGGCCTTTCTGTCCCTGGTCTAGCTGTTAAATTTACTGGAGTGAGCAGGGCTTTCCTTCGCAGTGGGGATGCAGGGATGACAGGTGACACAGTCCCTTCCCCTCCACCTTAAAGAGGAGGTAGCAGTCAGTCAGATCCTTCTGTTTGAGGATCATATGAGTGAAGACAAAAAAAGTGGAGCAGTCAACAGAAGGGATTGGTTGATGGTCAGGGAGGGATGGGGGGTGGAGGCCAAAAGGGCCATTGGCTGAAGGGTCAAGGAGACCTCCTGGGGAAGTGGAGGAGGCCTGGGGGGAGGGAACTCATGCCAGGGATGGCCCCAGAGGCAGGGAAGTGTGGGATAAACCCGAAGACAGGCTGACAGTCCTCTGTGGTCAGGACATGAGTCCCATGGCCCAGGCGGCCTAGGATGCCAGGATGGGAAGCCTTGAATGTTGATGTCAGGACTTGGAATCTTAGCTTCTAGATAAGGGGAGACAGTGCCTTCCCGGCTCCCTCAGCCTCCTTCCTCTTTGATAGGAGGGTGGAGCACTGGCTCCCAAAGCTTTCCTGACCTCCTAGCTCACTGTCCACTTTACATGGGGCTCTGTGTGGTTGGCATTCCAGGGAACAAGATGCCCTCGGATTGGAGACCCCCTGTTCCTATGTCTCCTTTTCAGCTTCTCTTAGTAAGCCCTTCGAGGGCAGGGGCTGGCTTTTTTTGTAAGGGCTTAGCACAAAGCCTGGCTCATTGTAGCTACTTAATAAATATCGAATTCAATTTTTGAGTAGGAGGGTGAAATCTCTGGCAATTGTGTGCAATATGGGCAGAAGCAGCAGGGAGAGAGGACACTGGGAGACCAGTCACCCAGGTGAGCCTCGATGGTCTGAGTTACAGAGGTGAGAGTGCCAAGGACTTGCTGTGAGAGCCGTTGGGATGGTAGAATCAGTGAGGCTTACCAGCTGATTGAGTGGATGGTGAGAGTGTCAAAAAGTCATTCAGTAGTTAGTAAGTACTTCTTAGCACCTACTGTATGCCAAGCATGGAGTAAGCACCCACTGTATACCAGGCAATGTGCTGGGAATACACAAAAGAGCTCCCCTTCTCGAAGGTGGTGAGATGACTTGCATGTGACTAGGTACCAAGAGAATTGCAAGTGACCTGGATGTTGAGAGCTTGGATGTCCGAGTGGGTGGAAGGGGGCCATCCACAGAAACAGGAAATCGAGAGCAGGCCGTAGCAGGGGTTTGGGGGTAAATGAGGAATTTCTTTTTGGCCACATGGAGGTGCTGGTGGCACAGAGATGTTGGCTAGGCAGTGGAAGGTTCTCTGTTGGAGCCCCGGAGGGGAAGGTCGGGGTGGAGGAAGTAGTCTCGGGAGGCTTGGACCTAGAGGGGATGCTGGAAAGCCAGGTGCGAATGTGATCACTGCGGAGAGGAGCCCGCAACGGCTGGTCCATTGGAGACTGAGCCGGAAGGCCCAGTGGCCTCCTCCAGATCAGATCTGCTGCAGCAAGCACTGCAGAACTTCCCTGGAATCGGATTAAAATGTAATTGGGAAAGATTGAGCAGAGTAAATAAAAGTGCAGCCGAGATGATGGGATCTGGGCTTTTCTAAGTCAGTAGGTGACTCTTGGGGGTCATTTTCTGTTTGAGTTTGGTAGGGCTGTTCCTGCTCAACGTGGGAGCTGGGATGGGGGGGCATGACCCTAAGTCTGCTGCTGTGGGCAAGTCAGCGAAGCCTGGGCCTGGACTCTCCTCTGGGAATAGATCTCTTGGAGAGGCTTCTGTGTGTCTGTGGGCATGTCTCGTGCCCCGCCCTTGGCCCCTGCTTCCTCATCTGTGAAATGAGGGGGAAGGACTCAGTGGTCTCCAAGGACCCTCTTATTTCTGGATCTAGAAATACCATATATTATCATATAAACATCATATTTAAAACGAATAACAAATGTAACCTTACATTTATAATATATGATATAATGTATATATTGTGTATAATTATATATAAATATATAAATTATATATATAAACAATGTCACCTATAATAATATATAACATAAATATAATAATATAAATGCCATTTGTTATAAATGACAATGTTTGTGTGGAACATTGAGCGTTGTGTATCACGTTATGAGGCAGCCAGAAGGCTCAGTAGTTAGGGCACCGTGCCTGCAGTCAGCAAGATCTAAGCTCAAATCCAGCCTCAGACACTTCCTAGCCATTTGACTCTGGGCAGGTCACTTGACCATGCTTGCCTCAGTTTCCTCATCTGTAAAATGAGCTGGAGAAGGACATGGCAACTATTCTGGTATCTTTGCCAAGAAAGCCCCAAACAGGCTCGCGGGGAGTTGGACACAACTGAAAAATGAGTGAGGAAAAATAGCGCGTTGCGTCTATTAACTCATTTTTCCTGGTGATGACCCATTTTACAGATGAGGAAACAGAGGCCCAAGGAGGTTCAGTGGTTTGCCCAGGATCGTACAAACTGGTAAGGGTCCAAGGGTCTAAGGCAGGGCTTACACGCGGGTTGTCCTGGATTCAGCACTCGGGCCCGGCACTTCCTAAAGGTTTGTTGGCTGATTCTTGGCTGGTGCTGAGGCTGGCACTGCCATCTGTGGTGCCTCCTGGCACCTGTCACAATGGCAGTGGTTCCTGAAGAACCTTTGCAGCCGAATGAGAAGATTCAGTGCACCCGAGGTGGCCGCATCTTCCGGGAGAGGGGACAGAGCCACCCTTCTGGCTGGCTTAGCTCGGTTCTCCCTGTTTCAGCCCAGTGGCAAGGGCCTGATCCCCCCTTTGCTGGGCACGGAAACTTTCCCCCGTTCCGCTTACCCAGCCTGGGCTGACTCGCCGCTCCCCAGACAGTCCGGTGGCCCTCCTCCGCTCACCCTCTGGGTGCCGGACTCAGGATGCCTGAGGGGCATTGGCGCTGCCGCGGCTCCATTTCCCTCTGGCTCCTGTGACCATGCCCAGCCAGAGACCAGCCAGCCTTGCGCCACTGTGTCCCGTCCTGCTGGGCCGAGCCCCATCCTGCCAGGCCCGAACCCCATCCTGCCGGGCCCATGCCTCGTGCTGTGGGACTGACCCCGTGGCTCACCGAGGAGGCCTGAGGCCTCCTGGTTGCTGTCCTGAAGTGGCTGTGCTGGAGGTCAGCGGAGGAAGCGGAA
>CM053589.1:198394371-198427547 GCA_028646515.1 Pseudochirops corinnae
ATATCTTAACCTTGTTGTAACTTAAGGGTGGATGGCCTTTTGTGCTCTCCTGCCCCTTTTGAGATTCAGGGGTTGGAAGCCTTTGAGGTTTTTTTGTGCTCTGTGTTTGACCAAATGAATGTACTTTGTTTCTGATTGGAGACTAATCTCCATTTGAGAGGAGAGACTTTGTTGACTGACTACATGTACTGCCCAGGAGTGGGCTACTTTGACTAATGTACTGGCCGGGGGTGGGATACTTAGACCTTGATACTTTGCAATTGAATTGAGAACTTACTTCCTAAATGAACAAGTTACACTGTATTTTGACTTTTTCTGTTCTGTGAATGTTTGCTGAATAAATGGGATTTGCTATGCTGGTAATCCAAACTGTGGAAGTTGCCTTTGCTTGGCATTACAGACATTCTATTCCCCCATGCCCACCTATAGCCCTTTCCACACACATTCCCAGTGAGGAAAGTCAGAAGGTCATGACATATACACAGAACATGTGCTTTCTCAGTCGTTCATTCAATAAGGTAGCCAGGAGGTACAAAGAAAGGCAAAAACCTGAGTCCTGTCCTGTAGGATCTTACATGCCAATGGAGACAGTATGCAAACAGCCAGGAACATACAAAATTTATACTGAGGAAGCCAAAGGGAATCTGAGACGGGAAGGCACTCTGAGCGGGACTGGGAAAAGTTTCCTTGAAGAAGGCAGGACTTGAGGTGGTTCTTGAAGTCCGCTAGGGAAACTTAAAAGGGCCTGAATTAGGGTTTTAATTAGATGACTGTGCAAGTGTCACTGAGAGTTCTTATACCACAGATGAGAAAGTGGCCACAAAATTGAGCCACAGACTGGATATGGGGGAGGGGTGGGTGAGTGGGAGTGATGAGTAGAGGATGGTACTGAGGTTCTCACCAGGGAGAGGGAACAAGCATAACTTAATCACCTGCTGTTTGCAGGTGACTACGTTATCTGGAGTACTGTGTTATCAGTGAAATCATTGGGCTGGTTTGGTACTTGTTTTCCCTGATAGAGTGTAAGCTTTCTGAGAGCAGGACCTGCTTGTTTCTTTGCTGTCTATCCCCAGTGCCTACACCATGACTTGACCCAGAGTTGTCCCTGAGTAAATTGTCACTGGACAGTTAGGTGGTGCGGTCAGTAATGAATAGAGCATTGTCTAGAGTCAGGAAGCCTCATTCCCGAGTTCAAATCTGGCCTTAGACACTTATTAGCTGTGTAACCCTGGACAAGTCACTTAACCCTATTTGCCTCAGTTTCTTCATCTGTAAGAGGAACTGGAGAAGGAAATGACAAACCCTTCCAGTATCTTTGCCAAGAGACCCCCAGAGGGGGCCACAAAGAGTTGGATGTGGTAGAAATGACTGAACAACAACTATTGATTGCTCGATCCCTGCTGTCTCTTGCATCCTCATTCTCTCCCTCTGTTCTGGCTTCTTCCCCTCAGTTCACCCCTCTTCTCCCTGGGCCCTCCCCTTCTGCCTTTGGTTACTTCCTGTTTGCTAAATCTACTTCTGACACCCCCCCCATCCCCCTATTCTCTCCTCTTCTTTGGCTCTCCGGACACCTCTCCCCAGGGTCTCCTCCACCCTCTCTGACCTCACCTTTTCATGTGCTTCGATAGCTGCTTTTCCTCCCTGTCTCTTGCAGGCTACATTTAGGAGAAGCTATTACACTTTCTTGCTTGGCCCCTTAATGGGTCACCTACCTGAGAAGGATGATCCTCCTCAGGGGAGGAGTTGTGCTCCTTGGTGAGCTGTCGCGGAGATGCGAACCGAGCCGTAACAAACCTTGGAGCGCTTTCCAGGGCCAGCTGTGTAGCATTCCTTCTGGGTTCTTTGATTCTGTCTTCCTATTGGCTTCCTCAGCTCCTGTCCCCATTCTAGGACCACAGAGTTTGGAAGGACCTTAGATGGAAGAGTGTAGCAAGAGACAGGTGCATTTCAGCTCTGAGGAGACATTCAGAAGGAAGAGGGTCCAGGAGAAAGAATGCTGCATTGTAGACCAAGACCCGAGTTCCAGTTCCCAGCTTTGCTGCTTATGGGCTATGTGGCCTTGGACAATTCTCCTGACTGGGTTTATTTTCTAAGCTGTACGATGGTCTCTGAGGCTCCTGCCAATGTTAAAGCCTAGGATTCCACTGATTATTTGGTAGAGTGGAAGTTTCTTGAGGGTAAGGAGTCTTGATTTTGGAGCTATAGGACTTGGCTCTGTTCTTTGCTGCTGGTGTGACTTTGGTGGACCTTGATTTTTGGGTCTGTAAAGATGGGCAGTGGGGGTCTAAGATTGTTTGCAGGTCAGAGTCTCTGATCCTGGGATCTCCAGTGTCTTCCCGCGTAGGAAGTGCTTAATATGTGGGTGTGGATTGTAGTGAAAAGCATGGACGGTCCTTCCTAGGCATGACAGAGCCAAGGACTACCTTGCTGCTTTCCTTTTTTTGAGGGGGCGGTACTCGTTGGGTAGCTTAAATCACAACAATTAATTCCAGGAGAGTTTCAGAAAATGCTTAATATTAAAAGTTTCGGCTTTTCTTGTAAGAGGCAAGCTTGAGAACCATGGTCATTCCCTTCAGTAATGCAGATAGCAGCCCAGCCCTGCCTTCCATCCCATCAGCTGCCACATGAGGGGCTCACCCAGGGCACTGGAAGCTTCTTCTCAATTTCCCGACCTGGACATCAGTTTGTGGGCGGTCCCCTTTGTTCTGTGACCCCCTCCAGCCCTGCATCTTCACAGCCTCTGTGGCTTTTCCTCACGGTTCCTCTTGGGCTGGCTTGGACCTGCCATGCACCTCTCCAGTAACCTGGTCAGGTGGAAAGAGCGCTGTCTCCAGAGTTAGCACCTGGGTTCAGATCCTGCACTCAGCAGCAGCAGCAGCAGCAATATAGCTATCATTTATACAGGATTTTGAGATTTGCAAAGTGTTTTATAAATGTCTCATTTGATCCTCATGATTACCCTGGGAAGTAGGTGGTATTTTTCCACCCATTTTATAGATGAGGGCACTGAGGCACTGAGCATGCCTTGTCCAGGGTCACACAACTAGTAAGCTTCCAAAGCTGAATTCGAATTCGTGTCTTCTTGACTCTCAGTCCAGTGCTCCACATCCAGAGACATCAGCCTGTTTCCTCACTTGGGTCCCTTTGTGACCCTCGGCTGGCCCAGTTCTCCAGGACTCTTTCTTCCTCTGTAGAGTGAGTGGGTTGGGTGCAGTGGCTTCTGAGGTTCCTCCCAGCTCCGATCTGTCATCCCACAGTCCTAAGTCATTTAACCTCTTGGGCTTCCCTCCATGTACAGTTTGGGAGGTCCTCCGAGGGCCCTGCCAGCTCAGGTACAGCCGCTGCATTGGCATTCCATGATTTGCAGACCTATAGTATGTCCACGCGGCCCTTTGATTGAGTGGTGGACAAAGCCCAAGAGCTGGGCCCCGGATTGACTAGGAAGGCAGGAGAGGGGATGGAGGATGGAGGACAGTGGCTTGTGGCCTGCACTGGGCCATGATGCTGGCCTCTGAATGACCCCCTCCAGCCTCCTTGAAAAAAATCCATATCCTTTGCAAAGTCTAGAAGGCGTCTGGCTGTCCTGGGGCTCAGCCTGAGAGTTTTGCTGACTTAAGAAATCGCCCAATCATAAAGTGAGGCTTGCTTCAGACCATCCCCTTCCGGGGGAGCAGAATCAGGGTTAGGGCAAGAGGTGGAGGCCATTGGTGGGTGACCACAGAGCTCTGCTGGACTGGGCTGGGCAGGGCAGGACTGTCCTGGGCTGGGCCAGACCACCCTCAGCCTGGGCTTGGGCCTCCTCTATGGCACCTGGGTTTGGAGGAACAGAAATGGCTCAGGCCTGCTGCTGATTGGAAGGTGAGGCCCAGGCTCCTGCAGCAGCGACCCCCCAGTTCTCTTTCTAGGGGTGGGGCGTCCGGATACCGTTTTGCCTTTAAATATTAAGGTAGAAGGAAAGGGAAGCCTTTAGACAGAAAAGTGGCCCCCGGGGCCCTGGGGTCATCTCTGGCTGGGCCGTGGCGCCCAAGGGCAGACTTTCCCGGGGCAGCAAGGGCCACATAAAGAATGGGGGAGGGGCACAGTCAGGGCTGTGGTGGCCGTGAGGACCCTTGGCCAAGGTGAAGGGTTTATTTTGGTGTCTGACGTTTAGCACAGTAAGAGAAAGATGCCATTCTCATTTCCTCAACAACCCCGTGAGACGGGCACTCCTAGCATGAACTCCATTTTACAGACGAGGAAACTGAGGTGGGGCTTGATTTTGGTTCTGAGTGGGAGAGGGGGGTGAGGACTTGCTGTGGCCCCAGGAAGCCCAAGGAGGCCTCCTGATGCCTGAGTCCCTGAGCCCTGTATGGCCCCTGGCCTCATTTACTTCAGACACACAGCCCCCAGCACACAGTAAGACCTCATAAAGGCATCTCGTGCCAGGCCCTGGTGCCAGGCCCTGGTATGCAGACGAGAAGGAGGCTGCCTCTGCCTCCCAGGAGCTAGGCTTCAGTTGGTACAAAATATTCCCAGATAAGAATACAAAGGAAACACAAAGTATTTTTTGGGGGGGAGGGGAAGGAAAATAGGAACTATCTTAGGGGATGGGGAAAGGCCTCCAGGGGGGAGGGGAAGAGGGGGAGAAGAGCCAAAGGCTGTGTCTTTGCATCAGGGGAGGGACTTCCCACTTCCTGGAGTTCCCAGCCTGATGGAATGACTGATCCAGATTGGAAGGGAAAAAAATTCTATAGCCCAGTGTCATGGGGCTGCAGAGAGAGGTGCTGGGTTTCCTGGTGGACATGGGCTTGGGCTGGGCCTTGAAGGGTGAGTAGGTGGAGAGGGAAGCTGTCAGGTATCTGACTGGGGGAAACAGAGTAACAAGGGGGCCTTCCCTGGACAGTCTGAGAGCCCGCCATTTAACTTTAAGGCCCCGGGTCAGTGTATTGCATGGTTGTTGATACCAGCCTAAATCTGAGGGCATTCACTGCCTCCTTGAGTAAGGGGACAGTGAGGAAAGGGGGTGGGGTCAGGAAAGAACTTATAGTAGAACCAGAAACTTGAAAGAGTAGTAAATCTTCCCCTCGATAGGCGTCCCCATACTCTAGAAGGGAGTAGAGCTTTGGGCCAAAGGCGGGGTCGTTCAGGGACGGTGGGGCTGAATGGAGAGAAGCTGGGGTGGTAGGCCTCTAGGGACAGAAGGAGGTCACCCACCAACCTGAGTCTGGCCCATCTGGTTAGCTTGCATCCATGTGTCTTAGCCAAGCCCTTGAATGATGGGTAGATGTGGAAGCAGTATAAGTTAGGGCCTTAACATGTAGTAGTTACTCACTATACTTAGTTCTCTACTGTGATTCAAACCAGGAGACAATTCTTAAGCTCCTACTGTGCACTTGTGTTACCAGGAAAATTGAAGATGAGTTTACACCTGGCCTTTAAGGAATTTAGGGTGTCCTGATGGACAGACAGCCTTTGTGACCTTTGGGTCATAGCATCATAAGTTTAGGTCCCAGAGGAGCCTTAGAAGCTACCAAGTCCAAACTCATTTAATATATGAGGAAAGAGAGATATCCCACAGCTTAAAACCGCTTAAAACTTGCCTTGGAGCTAGATGTGCTAACTCTCTCATGTTTTGTGGCTTTACTGACCAGCAGCTTCATGCCTCCCCTCCCCCTTCCTCAGCATCCGGAGTAAGAAGGGCTCCCCTGTGGGTGGCATGCTCATTCACTCCTGCCCCTCCCTGGGGGGCTGTCATCAGGAGAAGTCCCCCCGTCGCTCAGGGCACAGATGCTGCCATTCCCAGGGCCTGCCTGGTGGGCTCCGTTTCAGATGGAGACTGTTTAAATGCCTTCTAAGCCCGTGAAAGAAGACCAGCCACGTGATCTTGGGTATCTAGGGCAGCAGAGAAGTAATCTCTGGCAGCAGGTCCTGGAGTGGAGTTAGGATGCTCAGGGGCGCCCTTCTGGCCTTGACTGGCATCAGAGGAGGTAGAGAGGGTGATGTCACCCAGGTTCATGGGCAGCCTGATCCAGGAGAGCGGGGAGCGGGCGGCCACCTTTGGGAAGCCTGCCTTTCTTCTGGGCAGCAGGAGGCCCAGTAAATACAGTGCTGTGCCTGGAGTCAGCAGGACCCGAGTTCAAATGTGACCTTCGACACTTCTTAGCTGTGTACACTGAAGTGCAGTTGGCCTCAGTTTCCTGTTCTGTAAGATGGGCATCATAATAGCACCTCCTTCTCAGGGTTGTTGGAAAGCTCAAATGAGATACTGTCTGTAAAAAGCTCTTTGGGAAATTTGGGGCTCTGTGTGAGAGCTGGCTCCTGTTACCAGCAGGCCTTTGGGGGTCGAATGACCCTTCCACAGGGGTCACAGGGGTTGCCTAAGACTGTTGGAAAACACATATTTCCGATGGTCTTAGGAACCAAGACACCACTTCTCTAGCTACCTCTAGGCGGGTCCTCCCACATGCAGATACGCCCACATACAAGTATTAAAGGGTCGTGGCATTAGGAAGGTTGAGAACCACTGCATTAGACAGATCTTCTCATGACTCTTGCTCTTTCCTCCCTGTGTTCTGGAGGCCCTGGTCCCGGCCGGCTTCCTGGGCCCTTCCCACTCTGGTTCTGTGAATTTGTGCAGTGCCTTTTGTCAGGAGCACGGAGAGCTTCCTGGGCTGTTGTCTCACTGACTTCCTTCCTGGGAAGATTTTGGTCCAGAGAGGAAGCCTTGGTCTCCAGGCCTGGAGTTGGGCCCAGGAATCCCAGTGAGGAGCTGGAAGGGGCCTCTGGCGTCCTCAGTCCAACTCCCGGCTCCAGAAGGAATGGTCTTATTGGCAAGGTCATTTGCAGTAGAAAATTGACCGGGATGATTAGTTTGGATAAAGTGTAACTGGTTGGTTGGAATTCTGGACGGGTTGTCCTGTGGAGCGAAAGTGACGGCCTCATTTTCATAGACTTTGGGTGGCAGTCCAAACCCTGTTTAGTTAATGGTGTGGTGGAGAAGCCGTCACCGTCATGGATGAGGAGAATGAGAAAGGACAAGTCACTGATTTTCCTTCCATTGAAGTTTCTTCATGTGGAAAGGGAAAGTGTTGGAGCAGGTGGCCTCTGAGGGGCTGTTGGAGCAAGGTTAACATGTGGCCAGTGAGGGGTGGGAGCCAGACACCCAGTGGCCCTGCCGTCCTCGGGCAGAGCCCACCAGGCACTTGGAACTGGTGTCTTTCAGCCCTGCCACACCTCCAGTCAGCCAATGGGGCATCACCGTTGCTTTTAGAAAGGGTGGCCTTGTGGCTCCTTCACCCTCCCTAGATTCTGGGGCCTGCTGGCCACCACTTCTCCGCTCAAAGAATTGTTTCCCTCTATTAGAATGTAACCCTTTTGAGGGCAGGGATCCTTTGCTATTTGTATCCCTGTGTGGTTTTCCTTCTTTCAATCCAACAGGTGTTGAGTAAGCCTTGACCTTGGTCCAGGCCCTGGGCTGGGTTCTAGGCTTAAAAAGACAAGAGGAATGATTGTTTTTACCCTCCAGGAGTCTCTAGTGAATGTTCACGGAAGGTGATTTGAGGTGGATGGCATCAACAGCTTTAAGCATCAGGAAGGGCTACCCAGCAGAGTGAGCACCTGAGCTGAGCGGCAGAGGTGAGGAAGGAGAGTATTCCGTGTCTAGGGGGCAGTCTGAGGAGAGGTGGCATGCTGAATTTGGAAAAATGCAAGTAAAGACCTTTCTATGGAATGGGGCTTTAAGTGGCAAACTGAGGGGTTCTTATTCTATGCGAGAGGTGCTAGTGAACAGTCGAAGGTTCTTGAGGGGGTGAGTAAGGCAGTCAGAGCTGGGTTTTATTAAGGAAGACTGTTTTGGTAGCTGTGAGAAGCTTGGGGACATAGGACTGACGAGGCTGGGAGCCTAATGTGAGAAGCGAGGCAGGGCTGGTTACTTCTTGGATGTGGGACTTGAGGGACAGGGAGCATTTAGGAAGCTGCAATGTTTGCTGTAGATCATGGTTCAAATTCTGCTTCTGACTCCTGTGTGACCTAGGATAAGTCATTTCAAATCCTGTGGTCTCAGTTTCCTTATCTGTAAGTTGAGGGTCTTGGAACAGCCGGCCTTTGGTGTTCTTTTCAGCTCTGGATCTGAGCTGATAATGAGCCCAGGGTTATAAACCTTGGTTACGGAAAGGATAAGGGTTCTCCGGGCCCCAGGGAGCCAGCTGGATGGTTCTTGGTGGACGGCTGAAGCTGGTCGGGGGGCATGTGTGGCCCGGAGCCGCACAGAATGCAAAGGGCTGATGGGTTGGTATCTGGCTGTCAGAGAAAGTGCCCACATCGATGAAATCATGGCTCTCCAAGTATTTATAGGATTTTTAACTATTTATAGCAGAAGCATTTTACTTTTGGAACAAAAAATAGTAGAAAGCAATACTGCTGGATTGTTAATAATGGAGCAGAGTCCAGAAATAACGTTGTCTGAAGGCATTTTTCATTTCTTTTGCATGCTGGTCCCTGAGAAAAGGCTGGGAGGACAAAAGAAAGTTGGTGGAATCCAGAAGGGCATAGGGGTGTGGGGGGAGAATCTGGCCCTGCTGAGTTCTGCTCCCAGCCATCCTTTTCCTCAGTCCAGCCAGTCAGGAGCTGAGATTCGAGGATTGAGAGCTAGGAAAGACCCAAGACCTGCTAGTCCAGGTCCTTTCTTTTACAGTTGGGGAAACTGAGCCTCAGAAGTAGAAAGTCACCCAGCTGAGGTCAGAAGATCATAGCTTTAACCTGGAAGGGGATCCTGGGATAACCCTCTCATCTGATAGAGAAAGAGACTGAAGGAGGAGGGACTGTGTCTGTCCAGGTCTTGCTCACAGGAAGAACTTAATGAAGCCTTCCTGATGAATTGAGGCCAAGGAGGGGAGGTGATTTGGCCAGGGTCACACCAGATACCAGTGACCAAGGCAGGTCTTGAACCCAGAGTCCCCTGACTCCAAAACCAGCATCCTTTCTCCTGGTCCACACTGCCCATGGGGCTCAGACCCAGATCATCTAACTGCAAGGCCAGGGTTCTCAGTCAGTTAACAAGCATTTATTAAGCACCTTCTGTGTTCCAGGTATTAGGCTAAGTGCTGTGGATACAAAGAAAGGTAGAAACTGAGTCTCTGCCCTCAAGGACCTTCCATTCTAATGAGGGAGATGTCAAACAGCCATAAACATCCAAGATGCATGTGGTATAAACAAAATGGATTTCAGAGGGAAGACTGGGGCAGGTGAAGAGATTTTTATGTTATCACTGGGGTTAGGAAGTTAGGAAAGAGAGGCTAGATGGGGGTGGGGGGCCAGGGAGTGACAGGATAAAGGAGAAAGATTTGGGGTTCAAAGATTTGGGTTCAAGTCCTGACTTCCCAGGGCATAAGCTGTGTGACCTTGGGCAAATCCACTGACCCCCTTTTGGGGTGCAGTTTTCTCATTAGTAAGGTGATGGAGTTGGGGGAGCTTTGTGGCGCCATAGTACACAGGGCACCAAGCCTGGAGGCAGGAAGACTTCCTCTTCCCGAGTTCTAATCTGGCCTCAGTCATCTAAGTGACCCTAAGCAGGTCACTTCACCCTCCTTGCCTCAGTTTCCCCATTGTAAAATGAACTGGAGAAGGAAATGGCAAACCCTTCCAGTGTCTTTGCCAAGAAAACGTCACATGGATTCACGAAGAGTCAAAACAAATAAAGTGACTGAACAAGGACCCCGACAATAATAACAACAATTAATCATATGTCAGAAGTCAGATAGGATGGAAAAACAGCTGAGCTGGAGTTGGCTCCTCAGGGCTATGAGTCTCCCTGAGCCCAGCGGTGAGGCAGAATCTGAACTCGGGCCCTTTGCATCCCAAGGGGATCTCTTTCCGCTTCTGCTCCTCTTTGGGTCTCTGTGGCCCCTGGTCAGCTGCAGTGTCCCCAGCCCGCTTGTGACCCTGGGGGCAGGGAGCGCCTGGGGGCGGGGACTGCTTGCATGTCCTTTTCTCATTTCCTCCCCTGCCAGTGGGAAGTGCTCAGGCATGTTGGGTAGGAGTGAAAAGTGTAAGGGGAAGAGCTCTGGGTTCACAGAGTGACCCTGGGTGAGTCACTTAGCCACTGCCTGCCTCAGTTTCCTTAGCTGTCAGGGGAATAAGAATGGCATCTACCTCCCAGGGTTGCTGTGGAAATCCAGTGAGGTTGTATTTGCGCAGCACTTAGCACAGTGCCTGGTATACAGGGCCTGGTATACAGTAGGGGCTTACTATGTGCCTGTTCCCTCCTCTCCTTCCTCCCTTGCTCCTGGAGACACTGAGCGGCCCCTCCTCTGAGCCTTAGTCCCTTCCTCTGTAGAGTGGGCAGGATGTCTGGTGGTCCCCACACCCCCATTATCCGGATGTCAGGAGGCGCTGCCTGTGAGGCCACTGATGGCCAGTTGTTGTGGTGCCTGCTGCTTCCCCAGGGACTCACTTGCCCCCATCTAAAGAAGGGCCAGTCCCAGCCCCCATGGCTGGCCTTCCAGGGCCTGCTACCAGGGCCACGCAGTGGGGCGGCCCCTTCATTCCAAACAGGCCTCACTTCTCCTCTGCCTGTGCCTGGCCCTGGCCCGTGTCCAAATCCTGCTTTGGTTCTGCTCTCCCAGGCTCAGGTTTCAGCGCTAACATGTTCCTAATACCCTGCTCTGGCCTCTGGCCAAACGTTCAGGGGCCGGACTGGGAAAGAAGCCTGTCTGGGTCCGGAGGTGAGGGGTGTGGGGTCGAGTGTGGGGGATGGGGGGGGGTATTCGGCTTGGCCCCAGGTTCCAGGCCCCAACCCCAGCCGCAGGCTCCAGCCCCGCTGGCATCCTCCTTGGGGCAGTGGGCTCTGCCAGCTTTAGTGGGTGGGGACACGCAGAGAGTGAAAGAGTGGCTGGGGTCCTTACACACTGGCCAGCCCATTTTGCAGATGTGAAACCAGACTGTGTGGGCTTGATGGGGGTGGACATTTAGAGGCCTTAGGCCGGAAGGCCGGGGAGAGATGGTCTGGCGGGAGCTCCCCCTTCAGATCTCAGCTTTTGTTGGGTGCTGGAAGGTCACCATGAGCTGGCTCGAATCTGCCATTTGGTTTGATTCACCCTGAGGAGCCGGCTGGCTGTCCTCCCCTGGGGCTCTCTCTCTCCCACCTCCCTGCCTTTGCCCTGGCTTTTCCCAGGCCTGGCGTGCCCTCCCTCCTTTCCTCCTCCCCCTCTCTGGTCGCCTGTGCTTCTCTCCTATGATCTCCCGTTAGAATGGAGGGCTCCTGAGGGCAGGGAGGGCTCTTGCTTTTCTTTGTCTTTCATTTGCTTGGCCTCACCATAGAAATGCTTAACACAAACTTGCAGATTAACTGAGATCTGGCTTTGAATCCCTGTTGGCGGTTATTTAGCTGTGAGACCTTGGTCAAGTCAAGTGACGGGAGGCTTCTCTGAGCCTCAGTTTCCTCCTCTGTAAAGTCGAGATAGTAAGACTTCCAACATCTGCCTGAAAGGGAATCTCCTTGTAGAAGCAGAGTTGTGCTTGTTAGTGATGTCATGCTGTTAGGAGAGCCTGAAGCTGAGGGTCTTCTGGGCTGTTTTCTGGGTCGTGGTGTACAAACATGGCTGTGGATTTGGGGGGACCTGCCAGGTGAGAAGGTGCAGGTGTTGGCAGCCGGGGTGGGGTGGGGTGGGGTGCTGTGGGTGCCCCGCCCAGCTCGACTGTTCTGGGACACTAGACTGTCCATGTCTGCGATCCCGGACCCCCGCTTCAGCCTGTAGCTGTGGGGCTCTTCCTGTTGAGTTAACATGAACCAGCTTCTAACTCCTGAATGGGCAGAGTGTCTGATGTGGGAGTGGGGGTTGAGGGGGTAGAGATGGGCTCCTGGGGGACTGGGGGTCCCGGTCCTGCCACCATCCCAGGTCGGTTGGGGTCTTGGCCCAAGGCAGACTAGAAGGCTATTTATTGATGTTTTGGGGGAATGGTGGCAGCTCAGCTCTCTATATAACAAAGAATAAAAAAGAATTGAGCAAAATTAGCTGGTCTAAGACCTTCTCTGTTAAAGGCAGTGTCCCAGAAGCCCCTGGTCCCTGCCAAGCAGAGGGGCAGCTGCTCCTTGTTTCTGTCTCCTTTGGGGCCAGATGCTTGGGTTCTTAGGGTGCGGGAAGGCCTGCCTCCCATCTCTGTTCCATAACTTGGGCAGGCATTTCACTCTCCACAAAATGCTGTTCTAAGTATTTTGGGGATAGACGGGGCCTTTCGTTTGGTCATTGACCTGCTTGGCACACTGCCCTCTTTACAAAATGTTTCTGCTTTCCAGTTAGCTATTTCGGGCCTTCTTCATTGGGAAACAGTGGCCGTGACTTAGCCAAAGTCCCCCAGTGTCTGAGATGGGCCTCAAACCCGACTGTCTTCCCATGCCAGAGGCTCTTTTTATTTAGCCGGACGTTGTAGGCATTTATTATGCCAGGCATACTTCCCTTGGCACAGATAAGTACAGCTAAGCAACACAAATATAAACCTTGGCCAGGTCTGAAAATGTTTGCCCCATTCTTCCCTGTTGACCACCACCTCCCTATGTGCCTGCCATCACCAAGTCCTCCAAAATCAGACTTGGTTGCTCCATTGATTGGCTCCAGGTTGTGTTAGAAGGAGATTTTTAAAAATAGTTTTTAAAAAATTATTAATTTTTAGTTTTCAGCATTCATTTCTATAAGATTTTGAGTTCTAAATGTTCTCCACCTCTGTCTCCTCCCATCTCCCCAAAATGGCTTTCTGATATAGGCTGTACATGTTGGAAGGGGATTTTTGAGGGAAGGGAAGAGACCCCCACAGAATAGCCCTTGAT
Source organism: Pseudochirops corinnae (assembly GCA_028646515.1). Taxonomy (NCBI): domain Eukaryota; kingdom Metazoa; phylum Chordata; class Mammalia; order Diprotodontia; family Pseudocheiridae; genus Pseudochirops; species Pseudochirops corinnae. The sequence goes on from CM053589.1 coordinate 198,407,171, forward strand.
GGAGGATACGGTGGGAGTTGGAGAGCCAAGGTGTGAAAATGAAAAGGGGTCTTTGGTGGCTGAGGGGGAAGGCAGGGCAGCAGGAGCCAGAGGTTAGGAGGCAGAAGGAGGTGAGCAGGCCTGCTCAAAGCAGAACAAGTGATATTGTCAGTGATGGTGGAAGAAGGTGAGGCAGGAGTGATGTTGGACAGAATTTTGACCTAAGATTTTGGCCATGGAAAGGAGGAGTATTAGACCAGTTAAGGAGAGGAGCCTGAATTCCACACAAGACACAAATGACTCATTGTAAATAATTTGGGCTTCATGGTATTATGAATTTGATTGCAGAAGTGATTTTAAGGTCACTGATTTCTTTGGCCATGGCTCTACCCTCCGCTGATGTAGCTGCCATTCCTTTGGGCTTTAGTAGACAGTTCAGACAGACCTGTTACCTCGTGGGTGCAGTGACTCCTTCCAAGGATGTGGTTCCTCAGGACTGTTTCCTAAGGTCCTTCCTTTGGGCCTGACCAGCAGCCTGGATGCTACCCCCTCCAGACCACCAGGCTCTGCCATCTAGCCCTTCCAGACACACTCCATGCCCCCTCCAGACCACCAGGCTCTGCCATCTAGCCCTTCCAGACACGCTCCATGCCCCCTCCAGACCACCAGGCTTTGCCATCTAGTCCTTCCAGACACTCTCCACTCCTCCAGACCACCAGGCCTGGACAAGTGCCCTGCTGCTGCATCTGAAAGCCCCCTGGTCCATGCCACCTTCCTTGCCACAGTCCCCTGAGGACTGCCAGTTTTTTATGATTGCTCTGAATTTAAAGCCTCCTACGTGTGTTGTCTCCCCCAATTAGAATGTACACTCCCTGAGAGCAGAAACTGTCACTTACTGATTTGTTTCTCCAGGGTTCAGAATGGTATGCTTAGGGTACACAGAAAGCACTTAATAAATGCTTTTTCATTGGTACTGTCTGTCTGCTCATCCCAGGCCTATCTTGTTCATGTCCTTCTATACCTCCTGCCCAGGAGCTCCCCCCAAGTTCACCAGAGGCTTCCTTGGGTGGTCCTGATGTTGCCAGGCTACCTGGGGAGCCCCCTGGAGTCCACACTCATTCCTTGCTCCTTCTGATTCCAGCCTTCCCTCCCCCTTCCCATTGGCCATTGTCTCCTTCAAGCCTTACTTGGTGACATATAATGGCTCATTTGTGTTGGCTGAGCATCACTGATGCTAAATGGGTGCAGGGTTTGGTACCCAGCAGGTGCTTAATAAACGCATGCCGAGTGAATGGGCCTCTCCAATGGAGGGAGGCGGGTCTTGAGGGATGGCCTGCATTCAGAGGCCCCATTGCACCCAGGACTCTCCAGAGTGGGGCTTGCTGCCCCATAGGGGAGATGCCTGAGGGTGGCCACAAGACTTGTTTGCTCGACTGTTTGCTTTTGATGGTAATTACTGAGTCTTCTGTCTTTCCAGGACTTAAAACTTGACAAGGTCAGAGCTTATTTCTGCAGACCTAGAACCAGGAGACCCAGGAGGAGAAGAGTGGGAGAACCTAGCCCTAGGTTCTGAGCCTAGAGAAGAGGCCTGGGGCCTGAAAGGGGCTGGATGGCCTTGTCTGGGGCCTTATACCTGAGCCAGACCCACCGAGTCATGGGGGACCTGCTGTGAATCTAACGTGTGCACTTTGTGGCCTCAAATCCACCCGTCTCCCAAGCAGTGGCTTGTGTGTGTTCACTTGAACTGTCTTTGTATGTGGAATGGGATGCCTTAGGTCCAGAGTTCTTAACCTGGAGCATCACAGAGATTTCACAGGGTCTGGGAGATTGAATGAGAAAAAATACATCTTTATTTTCATCAAAATTGGGTTCTTTTATCATTCACTGCATTTGATTTTATGTATTTCAAAATCTGTTTGTCTCAGCTTCCTCACCTGTAAAGCAGGAGTAGTACTAACACCGCCTCTCTCCCAGGGTGGTCACGAGGATCCAAGGCCATCATACATGTAAAAGGCCATTATTAGCACAGTGCCTGGCCCATGGTAGGCAATGTATAAATATTTATTCCCTTCTCCTTCCTTTGTCTTCTCATACATTTATGTAATGAGTTTAACCATGAGATTTTGAGAAGGCTTTGCCAGACTGAGGCCCAAGGGGACCAGACGCACCAAAGGGTTTGAAGAAGCCAGACATCTTGTGTCTGTGACCTCCGGGGCAGGAATGCCCTAAGGAGGGCACCTGCTGAGTAGTAAGACTGACCCCTTAGAAGGGCTGAGGTAGAGGCTGCTCTAAGTCAAGCAGACAGGAGAGGGCCTCTGAAGACCCTGCCAACACCGAGCCTGGTGCCCGCGCATAGTAGGTGCTTAATAAATGCTCGTGGACTTGACTAGTTCTGAGATTGGGGAAAGCCACACCACATGAGAAAGTCCTGAGCCTCTGGGTTACTGTTTTGTCTGGTCCTTTAGGCTGTGGTTCAGCTGAGTTTTAGAAGGAGGGTGGCCCAGGCAGCAGGGCAGCCAGGCCTTCGTGTCTGAGCAGTCTGGCCTCGGGGAGCTTGGGTGCTTGGGGGCATTCCTCTGTGTGCAAGTTTAGGCCAAATACACGAGCACATCGGGGGGCTTATGGTCTTGGCTCTTGGTCAGACACTGCTAAATCTTTGAAAGCAATTTTTGGGGGTTGTGGAACCTTGGCAGTCAGTGGTTAGACCACCTGCTTTGGTAATCTGTGGTTTTGGAACCTTCCTTGGCAGTCAGTGGTTAGGGGATCTCCTCAACGATCAGTCCCTGGGGACCCTCCTTAGCCATCAGTCCTTGGGGGCCCTCCTCGGCCATCAGTCCTTGGGGACCCTCCTCGGCCATCAGTCTTTGGGGACCCTCCTTGGCAGTCAGTGGTTGTGGCCCTTAGGGTCGGAGTCCTTGCTGTAGAAGCATGCTCTTTGGTAGCTGATGAGAGCTTTTACCTTCTCCATGGGATCATAAGAACAGTTTTCTTAATTGTGACATATTAGGAGGCTGAACAAGATGGGCTGGCGGTCTCTTTGGGCTCTCACATTCTGTTATTCTATGACATTTAAAATCACTGGGATGATCAACTTCATCTTGAGATAAGGAGAGTGAGAACTCGGGCTCAAATAAAAACCAGTTTTGCTGCCCTTTCCTGCATTCCTGAGCTGTTCTCAGCTTAATGAGCTCGCTGTTTTTTGTCAGTCTTGGCTTTTCAGAGTCGAAGGCCTTCACTTGTCTTTGGTATTGGAAGCTTGGCTAAACAAGTCCTCGACTTTGCAGGAAGGCCATTTTCAGGCGTTGTTTTGATCTCTCCCTACCAGGGGTTGGGGTCTCTTCCCTTCCAGACTGTGGAGCTGGGGAAGGGGCTCCTCTTGGGGCCCGAGAGTCTGCCTTGTCTGTTGGCCATCTTCCCTCCCCTCCTGTATGCATTTATGTGGCTCCTAGTCTTGTGTGAGCAGAGGCAGGTAGCATGGGTTTGATGGCCTCTTACAGACTAAGGCCACAGAGGGGAATTGATTTATTTTGTTTCCTCAAAGTGAGGATAGCTGTCAGGTTGTCTGCGCTCATCCGCTAATTTGGGGGCCTGCTGCTTATCTCTAGGAATTAGCTCAGTGTGAGGAAGGACAGGATTTCTAACAGCTGCCCCTTGTCCGATTTCTGGCTCCGAGGACCCGAGGATTCACTGTGGTAGCCTTGGGGCTTGCAGTTGTATATTATTGTAGTAATGTGTTTATATGGCACTATAAGGTTTGAAAAGTACCTTACACATTTCTCATTTGATCTCAGAACAAACCTTGGGGCAGCCAGGTGGCGGTGTGGCCTGCAGTCAGCAAGACTCATCTTCTGGAGTTGAAATCCAGCCTCAGACATTTACTAACCGTGTGACCCTGGGCAAGTCACCTAACCTGTTTGCCCCAGTTTCCTCATCTGTGAAAATAAGCTGGAGAAGGAAATGTCAGAGCCCTCCGGTATCTCAGCCAGTGAAACTCCCAAATAGGGTCCCAGAGAGTGGGGCCAGGCCTGAGAGGAGGGAACCACGAGTCCACCTGAGAGGAAGGCATTATTCCAGGCTGTCTTACCCTTTGGAGGTCAGCTCCTTGAAGGCAGGGGGCATGGTGTACTTTTTCCTGGTATCCCCGGTGATTAGGCTGGTGCCTGGCGTATGGTAAATGCTTAATTAAAGTGCCCGTGAGGCATTGTGCCTGTCTGTTGTGCACGCTCTGCTTCCACTCTGTGGGGACTGGTTTAACCAGCAGGTTGACTGTTGGGTGATTTTTATTTGAAAAAAAGTTTATTGTGGGTTTACAAAGTGATGTTTTATCGGTTTATTTTTGGCTTTGGGGACTATGGAAGACCCTCTAGGGTGGTCTACAGTTCAGGGGAAAGAGCAGCATCTCTGGAATTGTGGGACCTGGCTTTGGATGCTGGCTCCACGCAAGCCTGTCGGACTTTGGAGGGGACTCACCGTACCTGTGCTGAGAGCATCCGACTGGATGACCCTATAGGAGAGGCGGGCTGGGGTCTCTTTACCCTCCTTGACAAAATCATTGCAGTCTTGGTAATACATTTTGACGTAGGACGTCCCATCCCAAAGCCAAGACGAGACTGAACTAATTGAGATGGGCCTTTGATGGGATTTCCTTTCTGAAGAGCAGGGCCCCTTAATCTGAGGACCCCAGACAGCCCCCCTCCCTACTCTCACCCTATGGGTAGGTTTCAAGGGGGCCATGAACTAGAATGGGGAAAAAAAAAGACGTCTTTATTTTCATTCACGTGGAACTGAAATGTCCCATTTCCTTCAGTTACTGAGAAGCTTTATTCGGAGGAGTCGGCCAGACTGCCATGGGGCCATGATGCCAGAAATGCAGAGGGGCTTTCAGTGCCTGTAGGTGGGGTAGGTGCCCTGTCCTAGGTATGGCGCTATGATCAGTCTGGCCCCCGCACGGGTAAGGGGCCCCTGGCTCGAGTTGGTTTTGCTGCAGGGTCTCTAGAGGGGGCCAGCTCCTGGTCTATGATCTTGTGATGACTACAGTGCAAGCTTCCCAAGGGCAGCCCCGTCCCATTTATCCTGGTATCCTTAGATCCAAGCACAACGCCTTGAGCCTGTGGGACTTTGCCAGTGATTGCTGAATCAGTAAATCAGCAAGCATTTATTAAACACCTTTAGGGTTAGCCTCTGAGTCCTGGAAATACAGAGACAGAAGTGAAGCAGGCCTTGTTTTCATGGAGCTGTGGTGGGGGGCGGAGATGGAGAGGAGAGAGTAGTATGGTATGTATGTGTGCACACACAGTGACAGTGATGTGGTGTAGAGTGCAGCAACTGAGCATGGGGCCTGGGCTCAGGGAGACCTCGGCACATGTTAGCTGTGTGACCTTGGGTAAGTCACTTAATTGTGATCTGCTTCCCTTTCCTCATTATGAAATGGGGACGACAATAGTGCCCGCCTCCCAGGGTTGTTGTGAGGATCACATGAGGTGATATTTGTAAAGTGTGTGGCCCAGGGTCTGGTACAGAGTAGTGCTTAATAAATGCTTAGTCCCTCCCCCTTCTATGTAAAAGAAATGTGAGAATTTGGGGGGGGAGGGCATTGGCCGCCGAGGGAGGGGTCTGGGAAGATGTCGGAGAAGACGGCTGAACTGAATTCTGGTCTCGTTCCAGTGAGACTATGGATGGCTGAGATGATGGTGAAAATAGAGAGCTGGCTTCTGTGATGGCCCAGTTGGGAGAGTCCTGGGCTCAGGTCTGGGCTCTGCTGCTTCCTCTAGTGGTTCTCCTGACCATGGGCTCTTCTTCTGTAAATGAGGTGCTATAGCTTGGGGCCTTTCAGGCTGGCTCTGGGCTCCCCTTGAGAGGGAAGCGCAAGCCCTCGGGGTCTGATCTGGGTGACTTCAGAAGCCGGATCTTTGGAGGGGGGTCCTCCTGTTGTAGGTTGGGCAGCGCCCCTACTTCCCCTGGCTCTGAGGCTTTCCAGGCTCTGCCTGGGGTTTGTTTCTGCTCCTTGGCCAGAAGGGGTCTTTCCTTGTGAGTAGCAGATTTACTTCCCAAGTCTTTACGTAGAAGATGCCGGCTCACTCCTTTTCCTGACAAAGAATGGGACTTGTTGGGGGGATGTTCCTTCCTCCCTCTGGCCCCTCTGAGCATGGAGGCAGTAACTCTTGCCCCTTCAGAGGTGGCTGGGGACGCCTTACCCTGGTGGACATGATGGCCTCATGAGGCATTGCCTGTGAGGGCATTCCATGTCCTCAAGTGGACATTTCTACTCGAAATTAAACTGACTTCATGGGTCTGCGGGATTCTGGAGAGGAACCTCTCTCCTTCTAGACTGAGAGTTGCCTTCTCTGCAACTTAAAGCCCGAGGGCATTGCCTTATCACTGAGAAGTAAAGTGACTTGTCCAGGGACACTTAGCAAGAATGGGTCAGAGGTGAAGAGGATTTCTGTATCATATTTATAGATGAGGAGATACAAACCCGGGTTGTTCTGCCTATGGGGCCCACTCAGGCTCTGCTATATGATCTTGCCTTGCTGGTACTTTTAATAATAACAACTGATAATTATTAATATAAAAGTATTTATATAATTAACGTAAATGATATAATACTATGTAGTATATATATAGTATAATACGATTTATATCAATGACAGCTAGCTGTGTGACCCTGGGTAAGTCACTTGACCTCTGTTTGCCTCAGTCTCTTCATCTGTAAAATTGGAGGCAGTGCTAACACGCACCTCCCGAGGTTATTGTGGGGATCAGATGAGAGAATCATTGTAAAGAGCTTAGCAGGGGGCCCAGCGAACCACAAAATGCTAGCTAATAATAATGTTAATTAGCATTAATGTTTCTGTGCGTTGTCTTGTCCAAGTGCATGCCCGCATGGCAGATGATCCAGATATTGCTGCCCCCTTCTTATAGATGGTGACCTGACCAGGCTCATGCTGCTAATAACATCATAGGCAGGACTTGAATCCGGGTCTTCTCATCACAATGTTTTCTGTTCATTATTTTCTCTGAGCCTCTCTTAGGAGTCTTGTGGTGGAGATTATTATCCCCACTTTACAGGTGAGGAAACTGAGGGTCCGAGAGTTGAAGGGACATGCTTGTTGTGATGTAGTTAATAAATATTGGGAGTGGGATTTGAACCCAAGGCTTCCTGTCAGATCCTGCCCTCTGCCAAGACCCCGAGCCTCCACTGCCTCTTGAGAGGGGCCTCCAGGAGAATGATTTATTGGCAAAGTCTGACTACAATGTAGCTAACTGGGACAGAAGACCTAATTAAAATGCAAATCAGTTGCAAATAAACAGGTTGATTAAAGCTGAAGATCTTTGGGACTTGGAATCTCTCCACATGGAGGTTGTGGTCGCTGGCCTGATCCTTGGGTTGGGGAATGGCGTTTCGATGCCAGGTATTTTCTCTCTGGCTCCAGGGAGCTCAGGAGAATGGAGGCAGACCCAGGCTGGTGGCTGGCATGAGTAGTCTGGGATTTTGGCAGAAATGATCCAGGCACCGAAGTGAGACCCTGCCTCCATCCTGCAGTGAGGAATCTTGTCTGTTGGCTTTCCCAAGACTCTTTGCCCTGTCCTAGCCTTGTAGCAGCAAGGACGGACCCCAGGTGGAAAAGCTGCCCTGGCCAGTCTCTGCCCTCATCCACCTATCCTTCCCACAGCGAACAAAACCATTTTGCCAAAGCTCAAGTGTGACCGTGTCATTTTCCTGCTTGACAGCCTTCAGTGGTCTCCATCTCCCTGCCAGGTACAGAGATGACGCATTCATCCCATGGCGGTTGGCTGGTCTGGGAGGGATTTTATCTCAGTGCATTTCTTGCTTCACAGACGTGTATGTTTATGGATGTTGAAGTTTTCCTCCTGGAACTTGGTTCTCCATCCCACTAGTCTTGTCAAAATGTGATGGATGATCGAGATTCCTTTATGGAACTCTGGGTCTTTCTCCTAAACTGAGGCAGCAAAGTCCAGAGGGTAGAACCAGGAGCAGTTGGGGGATGTTGCCGGGAGGGAGATGTGGCCTTGATGCCAAGAAAACCTTCTTCGCCGCCAGTGTTGTCCCACAGTGGAAGGGGCTGCCTGAGGAGGTGGTGGCTCCCCCTCCTTGGCTTGCTGAGCCCTTCTGGTGTGTGGGACTGGCCCTTGTTCAGCTGTGGGTACGTCCAGATGCTGCCGGGCTCCTCCAGCTCCAGCCTTCTGAGACTCTCTGACCCATCAGTAGCCTTCAAATACGTTTGTCCATTTCAAGGAATGCTTTTGTACTGAAAACAATTATTTAAAACGTAAGTGGATGGGTTATGCTACAAGGAAAGAGTTACGAGCAACAAAATCCACTGGAGAAGAGAGGAGAGACAGACGGACAGAGACAGTGAGGGGACAGACGGACAGACAGCAAGACAAGGAGAGACAGTAAGGGGGGAGGGAGGAAAGGAGGAGGAGGGAGGAAGGGAGGAGGAGACGAGGGACCAACAGACAGAGATGGGAGGGGGGGAGGGCGCCCAGCCACTGTCTCTCCCTGCAGGGCCCCTCCCCCTTCAGATTACTTGCACGAACGCCTCTGATGGGTGACCCTAGAAATGTCGGTTCCTGGGGTGTCTCAGGCCACGAGATGCTCCAGAATTGGGCCTGCATTGTAGTTTGTCAGGAAGAGAAGGGGACAGGCCTGCCTCCTACAGATAGGAAGCTGTTCCTTAAGTCTCTCCTCAAGTCGCCTTGGCCTTGTGGCTGGGTGTGTGTGTGGGGAGGGCTAGGGGGGGCATCCCCAGGAGAATGGGGGTGTGTGCGTGTTATTTTGAGTTTTGTCTTTGTATTCCTTCTCCCCCCTTTTTTTGTCAAGGCAGTTAGTGTTAAGTGACTTACCCAAGGTCACACAGCTAGTAAGTGTCAAAGTGTCTGAAGCTGAATTTGAACTCAGTTCCTCCTGACTCCAGGGCTGGTGCTCTATTGTGCCAACTAACTGTCCTCCTGCCTTTGTATTCCTTAGCACAGTTCCTGGAGCCTGTGGGTAGGGTGGCCCAGAGGATGGAGCTGTGGGCCTGGAGTGTGGAAGACCAGTGTTCAAAGCCAGCCTCAGACCCTTGCTATCCCAGACAAGTCATATGACCTTTTCTGCCTCGATTCCCTCAGCCATAGTATGGGGATAGTCACAGCATCTGGCTGGCAGGGTTATTCAGAGGGTCAAACGAGAGGGTGATTGTAGAGTGCTCAGCACAGTGACGGGCACAGAGAGGGTGCGGAGTAAATGCTTACTCCTCCCCCTTCCCCTCAAGTCACCCTAGTTTTTGGATCACAAGAGAAGGGCTTTCCAGACATGGTGGGTGGAGGAGGAGCCAAGTTCAAGGAGCCAGTTTGGGGGCAACAGGCAGAATGGGAAGGGAAGTCAGGGGAAATGGATCTGGAAAGGTGGGTGGCAGGCACACTGTGAGGGGCTTTTAAACACCTAAGAAGGAGGGGGGTGTCCTTGGTCCTGATGGTAATGGGGAGCCCATAGAACTCTTTGAGCAGAGGAGGGACCGGGTAGACCTGGTGTGCTTCAGGACCATCATTTTGGTGGCTATGGAGAGGATGGGCCGGAGATGGAGGCTGGACTAAGGCGGGATGCAGTGCTCCCGGCCAGATGCGATGAGGGTCTCAGCACTTCTCTTCCAAAAGCGCAGGTCCTCCCACAGCGCCCTGGGGACAGGCCTGCGCTTGCTCTCCAGAGCTCATGGAGAGCTCCGCCTGGTTGCTTCCTGTGCTGAATCCCAGCTTTACATTTTCTAAGTTGACGTGTACATGAAATACAAGACAGCGGAGCGAGGGGAGCGGCGTATCTTCCTTCAGATGCCAGGTGGCTACTTAGGGCCGTTGGCATTTGAGAGCTGACGTTTACTTGTGACTTAATTGGATTTCTGCCTTCACTGGCCAGATTACTTGGCAACATTTCAAGGAGATTGTAAATATGTAGAAGTGCCGTTGCTAGCAGGGGCAGAGATGTAAATGTGTGGCATGTGGACAAGATGTTCTGAAGCCACCAACATGCAAAGTAAATGGGCCAGGCCTTCTTCTCTGAGGCTGAGCATGCCTCTTCCTCTCCTGTGGATGGGTTGGTACTTGGGGCCTTGGTTAAGTCACAGATCAAGGCTTGGCAGGGGAGGGAGCAACAGGAGTCCCTCCTCCCCTTTCCCCTCCTTGAGAAGACAGGCAGTTTGATATAGATCAGACATGTGCATTCATGTAAAACATATTTCCAGAATATGAAGAAATTGAATAGAGGCTCATGTCATGAGATGGGGAGGCAGGGCCAGACAACAAATCATTCCTGTAAAAGCGGTTCTGGTTTAGTGGGCCTGCAGGCGCTAAGTGTGACACCCACAAAGGCCAATGGGGTCTTGGGCTGAGTGGAGGGTGTGTGTCCAGATATGATCTGCCCTGCCCAGATTACAGCTGGAATTATAGTGTGTGAAAGGTTGGATGCCATCTTTTAAGAAGGATGAGGACTGGAGGGGCTGAGTGCAGAGCCAGCCAGCCAGGGTGGTGACAGGCCAGGAGAATATGCTGTACAAGCTCCAGGTATTAGCCTGCAGAGGAGAAGAGAGACCCTGAGGGTGGTTTAAAAAGTGATCGTCCTGTAGGAGAAGGATTGGGCTTGCTCTTCTTGGTCTCAGGGGGCAGTGGGTTCTCGAGAGTCAGATTTAGACCTGACCAAAGGATGTCTCAAATATAAGAGCTATTCCACTGAAGTTTGGGCTGCTTTGAGCAGTAGTGAACTCCCCGTCCCTGGAGATATTCAAGCTGAAGGTGGGTGGTCCCCTGTTAGGGAGATGGGAGAAGTGATTCCTGCTCAGTTTTGCCTTAGACTAGACAGTAATAGCTGATGGTAGATGGCCTTTGAGATGCCTTCCCCTTCTGAGACTGTAATTCTGTGAGGCTGAGTTAACCCCAGGCAAGGGAGACCGATATTTAACATTGCATAGAAACCTTTAAGCCTTTATTATAGAATTTCTACAAATACCAACATTTGGACCATAATTGGTATAACTCATAATGGATGAAAATGAAAAATTTACCATGCTCTTAATAAATAATAGTAGCATTTAAAAATCATAAGCCCTTAGTTAATAAATGTTTGAATAGATGGTTGAAATTCATTTCAGTAGCATAATTTAACATGAGAGGTGGATAGAGGGCCAGCTGTGGAGTCAAGTTGTTCTGGGTTCAAGCCCTGCCATGTGACCGTTAGAAAGCTCTGGGGAGCTGTTGATCTGCCTTGGTGGATGGCATTTCCACAGTGGAAGTTCTGAACCCTGGTGAGATCACAAATCCCGGCCAAGGCCATTTTAAATTGCTGTCGGTCAGGTTGCAGGTGTATTAAAATGAGGCCAAACAGCCTATTTCCTCAAAGATGACCTGAACAGCTTAAAGGCAAGTGTGTATAGTATTTTGTTGGGCAAAGGCGTTTCTTTGTTCTTTGACTTCTCAAAGAGCTTATCCTACTGGGTTTACTTCAACAAGCTCTCCCACTGAGTCTGTCTGACTTGTCCCAGGCAGGTACTGCCCCCATGGACTCCTGATGTTCTGTCATACTGGGGAGTATCCCAGAGTTTAGGACTGACAGCCGCTCATCCTTCCAAGAGATGAGACTTCTGGGAGCCTGGGTCACTTCTGGCCCTGTCCTGGAGGTTCCGGGGACACAGGAGGCCCAGGCACACTGGATGGCAGGGCTAGATCTACCTTTTTATTTGAGAACTGTTACTGTCTCACTGTAGTCTTTTGGAAGGTGCAGTGCCTGGGTCAGTCCTGGGTCAGTGAGGACGCCGGTGGAGGCCTGCTGTGATCTATGTCCTGGAGTGGGTGAGGTCAGGGGGTCAAAGTCCCATTGTTTCTGTTTCCTGCTGGATTCTGCCTCATGTTTGTGAATTTTTCTCCCCACCCCACCCCTCAAATCCATTTTCACACAGTTGGCAAAATGTTCTTCCTAAAGCTCAAATCTGACCACATCATTCCGCAACGGAAGAAGGTGCAGTGACTCCCTGTGCTCCTCATTGAAATTTAACCTGGCTCTAGCTTTCTTATCCCACACTTACTTCATTCTTCATGCCCTCTATGTTCCAGACCGATAGAACTCGTAGTGGTAACTCCCTGGGCTTGGTGTTTTTTCAATCACCTCTTTGCCTTTGCCCAGGCTGTGCCCTCTGCCTGATGTGCACTGTCTTCTGAGCTCAGCTTATGGATTGCCCTGTATGTAGGTTGACTTTCCTTCATCAAAACAGTTGTGCGTCTACTTCTCTGTTTTCAAGTTCTCTTCTCTAGTAAGACCCAAGCCTGGCATTGTTCTTTGTTTTCATCTTTGCATTGCCAACAAGTCACCAAGCAGTAAGTGGCTGCTTGTGCCAGGCCCCGGGCCCAAGGATAGAAGGAAAGGCAAAATACAGTTGCTTCTCTCAAGGAGCTCACAGCCCAATGGCTGGCTTTCAATACTCTATCACCTGCATGCTGTTGGCACTTCATAAATGCTTGTTGCATTAGTCTTTAATTCACTGTACATAATGAATATTTTCTCAACTGAAGTAGAATTAACTCTGATGACAACAAATGCTGTTTCATGCCCCCAAACCCTCCTGCTAACCCATCTGGATGGTTCTCTGTTTTGCTTCCAGAGTGTGGACAGCTCTGTCTCTCCCTTCCTGGGCCATGCTACCCAGGAACACCTTGTGGAATATCTGTAGCCAGTAGTTTTCCATCAAGAAAAGGAAAGGAACCTCCCTCGAATGTGAGTAAAGATATCTGAGACATCTGAGAAACTTTCATTGTTACTTTTCGGGGTACAACATTTGAAATTCTTTGTTTGACAAAAGTCCGAATATGCCCATTCATGGGGTTGCTCTCCCTACGATGGATGTGAGTAATGCACGAAGTCTATGCCTAAGGAACAGTTGAAAACATTTTGTGTTGTTGGTTTTGTCCTCGATGCTTGGGGTGGGGGTATGTGTGCGTACCCCTCCTTGGGCAGCTCCCTCTCTGGGTACTGCCTGTCACATTTCTACACCTTTTTTTGCATATGGATCGTGGCCACGGGCCTTCCTTGCAGTTTCATGCTTCAGGATGTCCAAGGACAGGTGATACCATCAGCAGGTGCTTTCTGCCTAGATGGAGAGCCTAACTCCTCAGTGGAGTCCATGGTCTTTCCGTGAAAGTTTCTGAGACTGAAAAATTCATTGCTCTGTAGCCCAGCTGGGAGATGAACTTTCTTGTTTAAATAAGTTTTGTTGATGTGTTTTTTGCTTTTGTAGTGTAGTCATATTCAGGTGTTTTTCCCCATGACTATTGTATCTAGAACTGACCTTTCCCTTGTAACCGAGAAAAACAGTTAAGCCAAGGTAAGGGAAACAGCACTCTCATATGATGATGTATGTACTATTCTGTTCCAGTAGTCTCTCACCTTCCTGAAGAGAGGAAGGAGATATGGATTTTGTTATCTGTTCTCTTGAACCAAAATGTATTATTATTTAATCAAATAATTATTTTATTATGATTATTTTTATTAAAATTTGTTATAACTAGTCAAAAATTGACTTCCTTCTAGGGTGTGTGTGTGTGTGTGTGTGTGTGTGTGTGTGTGTGTGTGTGTGTGAGAGAGAGAGAGAGAGAGAGAGAGAGAGAGAGAGAGAGATGAGTGTTTATGAACATAGGTGAACTGGTTATTAGGTGAGAAGTGGGTAGCCTGTAATGATGATATTGTCGACAACAACAATGAGCACTTTACAGTTTAAAAAGTGCTCCTTTTGTAACAGCCTTGTGAGCTAGGCGCTACTTTTATTCTCACTTTACAGAAATGGAAACTGAGGCATAGAGAGATTAAAGTAACTTCCCCATACTGCTAGAGGGTGTTTGGGGCAATCCTGACTGGAGGTCTTGGGCTCTATCCACTGGGCTTGCTTTGCGGGGAGGACCCCTGGGTGTCTTCCGTGGCCCTTGGAGGCACCAGAGGGAGCCTGCAGTGCTCTTCCTTGTGAGAAGGAGCCAGAGCGGCTGAGGACAAACCTCCTGGGAAGGCTGGGAGAGGGCAGGAATGGCCTCTCTTCTCTTCTTCCTTGTGGCTTCTTGTTGCCCTTGGTTTCTTTCCACCCAAGCCGTTTACAGGCTTGCAGGAGGAGCTGCCCCAAGTTATTTGGCTTCTTTGAGACAGAGGAAGGGAGGGAGTGGAGACAGGGCAGCCTTGACCAGAGAACTGAAAACAACCCAGAAACCAAATGCAAAGTTGGGGTCGGTGTATGCAAATCAACATTGGAGACCTCAGAGTGGTGGCAAAGCCACTGTAACCAGAGGACCCAACTCTGGACTCCCATTCAAATGAGGAGACCTCCCTAGAGGCTGCCGTCATCATTCTAACTGCCCCTGTAATAGCTGGCATTTCTATAGCGCTCTAAGGTGCGCAAAGAGCACTTCACAATCACTATAACATTTTATCCTGGCGAGAGTCCTGGCAGCCAGGGGGTGCTGTTATTAGGCCTGTTTCATAGATGAAGAGACCAGGCAGGCTCCTAGAGCCAGGAAGCACCCGGGGCAGGATCCAAGCTTCGGCTTTCCTGATTCCTAGGCTGGGCTTCTCTGCCTCGGCACATAGCTGTCTCTGAGGTGACAGGTGCGCGGGGAACTCTCTGTTCCTGAGGTCAGCTTACGTTCGGCACTCCAGAGAGGTGGGGAAACAGCTGCAGGCAGCAGCCTTGCCAGTGACCCTTTGTGCTTGGCAGGGCCGGGCTGTGCCCTGTGTAGGTGTCGGGTGAAGTGGGCAGGGTTCTCAGGAGGCCTCTTTGGTTCTGGTCTCTTATGATGGGTGGTAGTCACTGGTGGTTGGCTGGCTCAAGACCAAAGGTGGGGGCGGGGGAGGCAATCGGATTTTCCAGGAAAGGGCAGGCGGATTAGAGGAAGTAACGTAGACATTATTGTGGCCATGTCATGGGTGAAGAAACTAAGTTTCGGAGAAATTCAAAGGGTTATCAGTCTAGACTTGGAAAGAAGCCCAGAGACCATGTAGTCTAACCCCCTCCTCTCATTTTATGGATGAGGAGACTGAGAAAGCCAAAGGTCTCACAGGTAGTAAGCCATTGGGACCCCACCCTCAGAAGTCAGAGCCAGTGGTTAAGTGACTTGCCCAGGGTCACATAATCAAGTAGCAGCCAACATTCAGTCTTTTGGTGGATCGTAAGACATGGATGTAGGATTAGTGACCCAAGGAATTAAAGAGTTAATAAGCAGAATAAACTGTTGTGCTAGACTCCAGATTCCATAAGGGTAAGGGCTGTATTTTTCTTTAAATTTTTTTGTTTTCTTCTTTTATTTTCATGCCACCTGCATAAAGTTTCTGCATAAACCCCTCTCTTCTACCGGTGTGGAATCCTCCTGTCAACCCAGTGGCAGTTAATTAAAACCAGCTGATGGAAAGATCATGTCTGCGTATGCCACATTCTTCACCTGTAGTCCCCCACGTCTCTCCTTAGAGGATGGTCTATTTTCTGGTCATTGCAGTAATTCAGAATTTGGCTTCCCCTTACCGTCCTTTCCCCAGCTTTTTCTCTCTAGAATTCTTCAGGTTCTTCTTTCTTCACCCTGAATCTATTCATCCCAATCTTCTGGGACTCTCTCTTCTTGTTTTAATCCTCTGTCACACTTGGCCTGGGCCTCACATGGACTCACATGTAGCAGGTTCTCAGTTACTATTTATTGAATGAATGAAGGGATCTTGTGAAGATGCTTCTAAAGGGCCCTTGGAGACCCTTTTGATACCACCCAATGGTACTCTGAGGTGCCATCCCCTGCCAGGGGAAGAACTTCAGCAGATGATGCCACAGAAGGCATACTTGAAATTCTAATTAATGTCTGCCCCTAGGGTTCCTTGCCTTTTTGGTGTTATAAATGTCTTTAGCTAATTGGGGAAGCCTGGGGAGTACTTCTTGGAATACTATTTTTAAATGCATAAAAGAAAATATGTTGAATTACCAGGGAAAGTGATTATATTAAAATACAGTTATCAAAATACTTTTTTCCCCTTTTTAAAAAAATTAAATTATTTTTTAGTTTTCAACATTCACTTCCATAAGCTTTAAATTTTCTCCCCCTCCTCCTCCCTCTCTCCCCAAGACTGCTTGCACTCTGATATGGGCTCTACACATACATTCCTATTAAACACATTTTTGCGTTAGTCATGTTGCATGGAAGAATTACAATGAATGGGAAAAACCATAAGAAAGAAAACAAAACGAAAAAGAAAATAGGCCGCTTCCCTCTGCATTCTGACTCCATGGTTCTTTCTCTGGAGGTGACTGGCCTTTACCATCATGAGGCCTTTGGAATTGTTTTAGGTTCTTGCCTTGTCAAGAAGGGCTAACTCAAAATTAGTCATCACACACTATAGCTGTTGCTGTAAAATGTTCTCCTGGTTCTGCTCCCCTCACTCAGCATTAGTTCATATAAGTCTTTCCAGGTTTCTCCGAAAGTCTACCTGTTTATCATTTCTTTTTTGCTTTTTGGAGGGCAATTGGGGGTAAGTGACTTGCTCAAGGTCACACAGCTAGTAAGTGTTAAGTGTCTGAGTTCGGATTTGAACTCAGGTCCCCTCACTCCAGGGCCAGTGCTCTATTCACTGCACCACCTAGCTGCCCCTGTGTTCATCATTTCTTAGAGCACAATAGTATTCCATTACATTTATATACCACAACTTGTTCAGCCATTCCTCAACCGATGGACATCCCCTTGATTTCCTTGGCCACCACAAAAAGAGCCGCTATAAATATTTTTGTACGTGTGGGTCCTTTTCCCATTTGTATGATCTCTTTGAGATACAGCCCTAGAAGTTGTATTGCTTCGTCAAAGGGTATGCACATTTTTATAGCCCTTTGGGCATAATTCCAAATTGCTCTCCAGGATGGTTGGATCAGTTCACAGCTCCACCAACATTGCACCAGTGTTCCAACTTTCCCACATCTTCTCCAACATTTGTCATTGTCCTGTTTTGCCATGTTAACCAATCTGATCGGTGTTGTTTTGATTCTCATCTCTCTGGTCAGTAGTGATTTAGAGTATTTTTTCATATGACTATACGTGGCATTAATTTCTTCCTCTGAAAACTGCCTGTTCATGTCCTTTATGAAAATACTTTAAAAAAAAAAAGCCCAACCAAATTCATTCACCTAAGGTTAGAAACTTCTGGTCCAGCCCAATGGATGGGACCTAGGCTTGGCCAAGGACTTTGGAGCTCCATGGTGGGTAGGAAGCCTGGCCAAACCAACCTCAAATTTTATTGGTCTTAAATAAGATCAGGCCCAACAGCAAGAACAATAACTCTGGTCATTGGTCATAAAGTTTGGCGTGAAGTAGATTGGCTCTGGCACCTTCCTTGGGGTCCTTATCCCTCCATCTGCTTACTCATAATTGGTGAAAGCTTACCCTGCTTCCATGATTTCAGCATGTGCCCTGTCTGAGGTAGTTATGCATGGGATTTTGTAATCAGGACCAAGCAGGTCGCTTGTTGCAGTTTGGAGGTGACTCTGGGCTCTCCGAAGGCATGCCTTGGGTTGCAAGAGCTGACAGGTCCTTACCAAGCTGGTATTTTTTCAGTAGGTGCTGGTGATATTATCTCTGCTGTTTTAAGACCAGCCCTGCCAAGCTGGGAGAGACTCCTCCTGAGGAGAGGGTGTGGGATGATTCTGGAGCCATCATTTAGAGGCTGAGTATGCCGGTGCTGGTCTGGGCCATCCTCCCTCCAGCCCAGGTCCCCATTAGAAGGGGTGCTCCTTGAGGTCAGGGATTGTCTAACTTTTTTTATTTGAGTGACTGAAAAAGTAAATACTTACTAGTTCTGGCCCTTCACTGTCAGGGCAGGATGGAGTCAGCCCTTAGGAAATGATTTCCCACCCAAGGAGAAGGTCTCTGAAAGCTCTGTCTCTCGGTGACTGAATATGCCAACAGTTTATTTTGGGGTGACTTCTTTGGAAATGAAAATAAGAAAAACTGATTGGTGGCCATTGTTCACGTGGGCAGCGGTTATCACACACAGAGAGAGGGAAGGGTGATGGAGTTGGCATTGAACACAATTTAGTCCCACAAGGTTGCTTTGGCTGCTATTAGAAATCTCTTTGGGAGTTTGTGCATCTGGAGGGAAGAGGAAATTCAGGGTTTGGGAGTAAAGGAGGGCGCAGCGTGCGCGCGCGCGTGTGTGTGTGTGTGTGTGTGTGTGTGTGTGTGTGTGTGTATGTAAAAGAGAGAGAGATGGAGGTGGGGGTGGAAGGAGGGGGAAGAGAGAGGGAGGGAGAGGGAAAGAGAGAAAGAGAGTGCCCAACAGTTAATATTTCTTTCCCCTGTAGCTCTAATAGAATTGATATTTTTAAAAGAACAATTTTTATTTTCTTTTCAGTCCCAAATACTTTCCCTCCCTCCCCCTTGACCCCCTCTCCCCCCAGGCACAAAAAGCAAAGCTTATTCAAATACTTGGTCCCAGCGGATTGCTGCTTTTTCAATGGATATTTTATTGGCATCCTTGGCTCTTGTCATTTCTAGATTTTCCCCTGTATCACTCCTCTCTTTCCCACCCTGAGCATCCCTGGTGTATTGCTTTGAAAAAAATTGAAACACGAATTGTTTCTGATCTCTTGGTGCTTTTGTAACATTTGGAGTTGGGTTCTGGGACTTACATTGATGCTGGCTTTTTCCACCATCTAGGAGACATGGTGCTTGAGCCTGGACCTCATTGCCTTACACTGTCTCCAGTGGGAAATAAAACTAAGAGGGCCGGCTGGCCAGTTGGTCCCAAGGCTTTCCAAGCATGTTTCCCATTTTCTGGTTCGACGCCGTGTCCCTAGATGGGTGGCTGCCGGGTGTCCGGGTCTCAGGTGGAGGTGATGCTTGCTTTTATCTGGCTGGAATGATTAAACAGGAAAGCCTGTTGTAGCTTGCCTTCATCATTCCCTGGCGATGCCTCCCAAAGGCATAACTCCAGCCCGGAGCTCTCTTGCTCTCCCCAGAGCTCTCCTCTGGCCTGGCCAAGGCCTTGCAGGATGCCTCAGTCTACACCTGCTGCTGCCTCAACATCAGGAGTTTGGGTCTCTCCATTGTATTGAGCACATTTGGCATTGAAGTACAGGCCCTCATCCTGTCACCCTGGTTACAGCAGTGGCTGCTGGGGTAGGGGGTGGGGGGGTGTCTCCCTGCCTCAAGTCCTCACTCCAGTCCTTCCTCTGTTGGTCTTCCTAGAGGTACAACCTTGTCCCTCCCCTACGGAATAAACTCCGGTTGCCCTGTGTTGCCTCCAGGAGCAAATACAGTATTCTCAGTTTGGCATTTGAAGCCCCTCCTGCCTTTCCAGCCTTCTTGCAACCTTACTCCCGCCAGATACGCTTGGATCCAGTGCCCTCAGCCTCCTGGCTGGTCCATGAATAAGCCCCTTCATCTCTGGGCTCTGGGCATTCCCTCTGGCTGTCCCCCGTGCTTGGAAGCTCCCCCTCCTCTGTGACTGCTGACCTCCCGGCTCCCTTTAAGTCCTCCTTTCATGCTGGTAGCCTTCCCCGATGGCTCTTACTCCCAGT
This sequence comes from Pseudochirops corinnae, assembly GCA_028646515.1. Lineage (NCBI taxonomy): Eukaryota > Metazoa > Chordata > Mammalia > Diprotodontia > Pseudocheiridae > Pseudochirops > Pseudochirops corinnae. The sequence goes on from CM053589.1 coordinate 198,426,718, forward strand.
GCCCCCTCTGAATCATTCCTCTCTATCCCATCTGGAGCTTGGTTCTGTGTTTGCTGGTACGTTCTCTCCCTGGTTAGGTGTGAGCTCCTGGAGGACAGGGGCTTTCTCTGGCCTCTCTGTATCTTGTGCCTGGCATATACTGGGGGCTCCTGAAGTCTTCTTGACTGATTGGCAAAGTTCTTTGTGGGTACAGACAGAGTCTGGTTTCCTCCTTGTATCCTTAACCAGGAGCACATCCTGTGGCTAGGCTCTCTCAGTAATAATCAAAGGCAGAATGACATAGGGAGAAGAGTGATAGACGTGGAGTCGGGACCTGGGTTCAAATCCTGCCTTTGTTACTTAGTGTGCAACAGTCTCCTTATGTCTGAGAGCCTGGGTTTCTTCCTTAGTAAAAGGGCCAAGATGCTGCTTGTGGTCCCTGCCTCCCATGGTTGCTGCATGAGGGTCTTTTTTTTTTTTTAATTTTTTTATTAATTAATTTATTTTCTTGTTTACATCATTCATTTCCACGAGATTTTGAGTTACAAATTTTCTCCTCATCTTTCCCCCACCCACCACCCCAAAACAGCGATTACACTGTATACCCTCTCCCCCAATCTGCTGTCTCCTATGTCCTCCCCCATCACCCCTCTGACTTTGCGGTAGGGCAAGATGGATCTCCCTACCCCAGTGCTTGTATATCTTAATTCCCAGTTGCATGTAGTTAATAATAATAATTATATATGTATATACATATATATTTCTAACATTTGATTATAGAACTTTAAATTCTAGATTCTTTCCCTTCCTCCCTCATCACCCACCTCCACTGGAAAGACAAGCAATTCAAT
>CM053589.1:198428047-198487928 GCA_028646515.1 Pseudochirops corinnae
CTTGAAAAAGATCCCAAAAAGAAAACTCCTAGGAATATTATAGCCAAATTCCAGAGTTCGCAGATCAAGGAGAAAATATTACAAGCTGCCAGGAAGAAACAATTTGAGTATTGTGGAAACACAATCAGGATAACACAAGACCTAGCAGCTTCTACATTAAGGGATCAAAGGGCTTGGAAAATGATATTCCAGAAGTCAAAGGAGCTAGGATTAAAACCAAAAATGACCTACCCAGAAAAACTGAGTATAATGCTTCAGGGGAAAATATGGTCATTCAATGAGGTGGAGGACTTTCAAGCATTTTTGCAGACCTGAACAGAAAATCTGACTTTCAAATACAAGAAGCAAGAGAAGCATGGTACACAGAAAAAAGAAATCACAAGGAACTTATTAAAGTTGAAGTATTTATATTCCTACGTGGAAAAAACGATAATTGTAACTCATGAGACTTTTCTCAGTATGAAGACAGTTGAAGGGAATATATGTGTGTGTATATGTATATATACATATATGTGTTTGTATAGGAGGGTATATATGTGTATAAATACATATGTGTGTATATGGGTATACATGTATACATAGAGAGCACAGGATCAGTTGAATAGGAAGGGATGATATCTAAAAAATAAAATTAAGAGGTGAGAGAGGAATTTATTGGAAGAAGAAAGAGAGAGATAGAATAGGGTATCATGTCATATAAAATTATCTCATATAAAAGAGGCAAGAGAAAGCTATTACAATGGAGGGGAAAAAGAGAAAGGGGAAAGAGAATAGGACAACCTGATTTTCATTGAATTTGGCATAAGGAGGGAATAATATACACTTAATTGGGTATCTTCCCCTACAGGGAAATAGGGGGGTAAGGGACAAGAGGGGGGAGGATAGAAAGGAGGGCAGATTGGGGGGGAGGGGAGTTAGAAGCAAACATTTTGAAAAGGAGAAAATAGAATAAGTGGGAGGGCGGGACAGAATGGAGGGAAGTATAGTTAGTCTTTCACAATATAACTACTATGGATACGTTTTGTGTAACTACACATGTACAACTTATATTGAATTGCTTGTCTTCCTAGCGGGGGTGGGTAAGGAGGGAAGAAGGAAAGGAATCTGGAAATCGAAGTTTTAAAAACAAATATTTTTAAAAATTGTTTTTTACATGCAACTGAGAAATAAGATATACAGGCACTGGGGCACAGAAATCCATCTTGCCCTACTAGAAAGTTAGAGGGGGCATGGGGAGGATATAAGAGAGAACAGATTGGAGGAAGGGATATCCACTAGGCTCAGTATCTTGGGGTGAGGGGGTAGGGGAAAGAGGAGAAAATCTGTAACTCAAAATCTTGTGGAAATGAATGTTGAAAACTAAAAATAAATGAATAAAAGATTACAAAAAAAAAAAAAGCAAGGCTGGGAGGAATTAAGTGTGTTGCCCAGGATGCTGGGATACTTTTAAGATCCCAAGATACATCACCACCCACTTTGTCGAAAAGAAAAAGAAAAGATCTTGTCGACACCAATGCTCTCCTGATGATACCCTATGGGAGAGCACCTCGAAATGCCACCATCCTTAAGGAATCCAAGTTCTGAGGAGCAACAGGCAATGCTGAGACTCCGAGCAGGGGCAAGTCAGCTCGAGGGGAGAAGGAGGGAAGGGATCAAGTGTTTATTCTGACACATCACTAACACGGGCTCACTGGATCCTCATGCCACCCTCCTATTATGATCCCCACTTTTCAGATGAGGAAACTGAAGCAGGCTGAGGTCAAGTAAACTGCCTGGGCTTATACACAGCTAGTGAGTAGCCCTGGGAGGCTGCCAGGCAAAGTATGGACAAAAACTTTAAGGGATGAGAAAAGGAAGGGCTCTGAAATGGTCTCTCCATCATCAAGGCAGAAATACACTTGAGACCTGAATCATTAGCTTGAAACTCACTATTTGGAAATAGAAAACAGCTAGTTCAGTGGAGAGTGCTGGGCCTGGAGTCAGGAAGACCTGAGTTCAAATCCAGCCTCAGATACTCACTAGCTGTATGTGACCCTGAGCGAGGCTCATGGAACCTGCCTACCTCGGTTTCCTCATCTGTAAAATGTCATATCCTGGTTTGTTGTGAGGATCAAAGGGGATAAAAATTGTAAAGGCCCCTGCACGGGGCCTGGCACGTAGCATAAATGCTAACTACTACTATTGCTAAACCAAATATTTATGCTAGTTTTAAAATAGCTCGATCAAATCAACCAAGAAACATTAAGGGCTACTATGTGTCAGGCACTGTGCTAAATGTGGGGGTACAAAAAGGGCAAAAGACAGGCCCTGCCCTCAAGTAGCTGACAATCTAAAGGCAGGAGACAACAGGCAAACACATACATACAGAGCAAGTTCTATAGGAGATAAATAGGAAAGAATTCATAGTGGGGAAGGCAGGAGAGTTAAGAGGGGCTGGGGAAGGCTTCTAGTAAAAGACGGGATTTTGGTTGGGACTTACAGGAAGGCAGGGAGGTGGAGGAGGGAAAGCACAGGTGCCAGTCAGAAAGCGCCTGGAGTTAAGTTGGAGTAGCTTGTCTCTGGAGCAGCCAGGAAGCCAGGGTGGCTGGAATACTGGGAGGGGGGCTCAGGATAAGGTGTAAGGAGACTAGACAGGCTGGAGGGGGCTGGATGATAAGGGGCTCTGAATACCAAACAGGGCACTCTGTATTTGATCCTAGAGGGCATGGAAGCCACCAGACTTTAATGAGGAGAAGGGTAGCGTGGTCAGAGCCACACTTTGAGAAAATCAGTTTGGTGGCTGAATAGAGGGAGGTCTGAAGTAGGGAGATGCTTGAGGCAGCTGACCTGCCAGCAGCCACCCCAATAGTCCAGCCACTGGATGGTAACAGACTAAGCTGCAACAGAGAGTGACTGTCGGAGGAGAGAAGGGGGCGTACTAGAGAGAGCCCAAAGGTGAAACCAGCTTGCCTTGGCAACAGATTACATATGTGAGGAGATGGGGCTGGAAGGACTTGTGGGACGGATAGGGAAGGCAGAGGGGGAAGGTTTGGGGGAAAGATGCCTCCTGGCCACCCAGTTTAAGATGTCTGAAAGGCAGTAGGAAACTGGAGGGCAGCAGAGATTGGGGTAGGCGAGGTAGAGTGAAGAATCGCCAGCACCGAGATAGGAACTGAAGAGATCACCAAAGCATAGTATATACTATGGAGAAGAGAAGAGGGAATCAGACCAACAGACCATAAGCTCCCTGAGGGCAGAGCCTGGCTGTGGATTTGCTAGCACAGCTGTAGTTCAGTCAGGTCCCTATGACCCCATTTGGGGTTTTCTTGGCAAAAATACTGGAGTGATTTACCATTTCCTTCTGTAGCTCATTTCGTATATGAGGAAACTGAGGCAACCAGGGGTAAGTGACTGGCCCAGGGTCGCACAGCTAGTATCTGAGGTCAGACTTGATCTCAGGAAGATGAGTCTTCCTGACTCTAGGCCCCAAGCTCAATGAGAAGGCACTGGACAGCCACGACCCTGGACTCCTCCTTCCTCACTTGTCCCAAACCAAAAACAAGGCAGCAAAGACAAAGAGGGGATGGCCTGTGACTGGGTCACAAGAAAGTCTGTCCTTTCTCTTGCTCTCTTCCATAGGGAGGCCCTGCCTTCTCAAAGCAGGAGATGGGCCAGGTACCTTGGGGGCCAGTGGGAAAAAAACAATGTGGATGCTGAAGGGCCCTGGACTGGGAGGCAGGCCAGCCATCTCAACAGCTGCTCCTTATAGCTGGGTGTCCAAGGTCAAGTCACTTACCTGCTGGGCCTCCCCTTCCTCATTGAGGAGGAAGCCTTTCAGTCAGTCAAGAAGCATTCACTAAGCATTTACTGTGTGGCCGGCTGACATAATGCTAAGCCTTGGAGACTGAAAAGCAGCCACATGGTCTCTGCTATGAAGGAAGGAGGAAAAAAGACCATGCCAACAACTATGTGTACACAAGAGATAAACTGAGGAAACAGAAGGCAATCCTGGAGAAGAAGCTTGGGGGGAAGAGGAGGAGAACCAGGAAAGGGCTCTTAAAGGAGGCCGGCTTCCTGCTGGGTCTAGAAGAGAGTGGCTGGCCTAGGTGATCTCCAAAGTTCTTCCTAGTTCTAAAATTATGATCTATTTGAGCCTCAGTTTCCTGACCTGCAAGAGGCCTTGTACTAACTATACATGATCCCTAAGGTCCTCTTTCCAGCTTTAATCCTCTGAGCCTAAGAAATCACTTGGCCTCAGTTTTCCCTTCTGTAAATGAGGAGGCAAGGGACTGGATGACCTCTAAGGCCCCTTCTAGCTCTAAGTCCTATGATGGCTGGTACCCTGCTATTGATTCTTGATTTTAGGCAAAGGGCCTGGGAATGCTGATAAAAACCTGTTCCTGTACCCCTGCCTGAGTGGGATCTAAAGTGGGGTGGCCCTGTCAGCCCTCAGCACCACACTGAACCCAAACATGCCAGCACACCATACTACAGGAAGCAAAGGAAGGCTGTTTCAGTGCTGGAAGGTTGCCACCTGCTGAATCACCAACATCTCTGGGCTTTCCTTGGCTCATGCCCATCCAAGGACTGACCAGACAGCAGGGACCCACCCCCTCCCCCCAGGCCCCATGGGCCTCCCCATTCTAAGAACCTGCTGCCCAGATAGGGACAGTCATTTACCAGTTTGCAAATGCAAAAGCTAGAGAGGAAGGCCCAGGAAGAAGAGAAAAAGAAAAGAAAAACTGGCCCTCAGGCGCTCCTAGGCCTCCCTTCTCCTTAAGATTATGTGACACCAGCACACTGGGGATGCCACAAGGCAGGAGGCTAGGCAGGCAGGATTCCAAGACGGCCCACACCTGGACAGGTGGGCGCCCCTTCTACCCCAAGGCCCAAAGCCAACACACATCACCCCAAGTGCAGGTGGAGCAGAGGGGCTGACAGAGGGGCTGTCAGAGGGGAGGAGTGGCTTCCTCACGTCAGCACCAGCCAGAGGCAGGCCTCAAGGCTGGCCAGCCAGCCCGGCCTGGCCCGCTGCAGACTTTCCTGCAGCCGGCCTTCCCCCGGCCAGAGCTTTCTCTCCGGATTACTCCAAGCCAAGGGCCTGCCTTCAAAGGTTCCGAAATGCATGCAAGCCAACATCTGGTCCCCACTTGGCGGCCCCCTCCAGCTTCCTCCTGCTCCTCCCCAGCCCTCAGTAGGCAGTGAGAAGGAAAGAGTTAACCAGCGTCAGGCCGAGCCGGGTGGAAAAACCTATCAGCTCCCGGCCCCTGGCACAGAGTACCCCCTAAACCCACCTCACTAGAACCACCCTCGAGCCTGGGTTGGGTCTGCAGGAGGCGGAGAGCTCGAGGGGGCGGGCTGGCACGGGGGCACTGCCCTTGCCAAGAAGCCCTGCCCCACAAGAAGATCCTCCCCACCGGCGGCGGCAGCAGGGGGCCGAGATGGCGATCGAGGTCCTTGGGGGTGCCTACTGCGGCCAGACCAGACCCGGCTGAGGTACTCCCGGAACCGGACAGGAAGCCCAACGCCCCGGGATCCTCCCTCGTCCTGCTGGGCCTTTTCCCAGGATCGCCACCACCCTCCCTTAAGTGTGCAGCCAACCCGGCCAGGATCCGCCTCCAAGGCCTGGGGGTGTGTGTGGGGTGGGGGAAACTCGGATCTCAGCTTCCTCCCTCCCCCGCTCCCTCCCCACCTGTTATGGTGCGGGGGGAGGAGCAGTGGGACTCCCCCAGACCTGGCTGTCCCGGGATTGACTAAGTAAAACTGTGTTCTATGGGGGCATCAAACAGTCCAAAGGCTAGCGTCTCTCCACAACCTGGAGTCCAGAAGCTTGGGGCTCCATCTTTTGGGGTCATGGGGCTGGGGCTAACTGAGAAACATGCAAAAATATAGGCAAAATCTTCGGGCTGGATCTCCTTAAAAATGCCCGCCCCCTCTCCCCCCCACCACGCTCCACACTTCTTCAGCGCCCACCCCCCACTCCCGCCTAACAGCGCTGTCTCACGCTCGCCCTGCTCTTACGGCACGCATCACCTCCTTCAAAGGTGTCCACTAGCAACTCTCCCTCAGCCTTCTCCCCGCCCTCAACACCCTCTGGGGACCGGATTTGGCGAGGAAGACGCCGGGCGGCCAACCCCACCCCCATGCCCCAGTTTGGGGATCCCAGCCCCCCTCCCCGGCGAGTCTCCGAGCGTAATCCGCGGCGAGAGAGGTGTGTGGCCAAGCCCGGGGGCCCCTCTGCCCCTACCGCGGGCCAGGGCAGACCGCTTGCCAGCCCAGTCCCCAGCTGTCTGGCCGGAGCTGCTACATTGTATCCTCTCGTACGCCGCCGCCGCCCCCCCGTTACAAAGTAGCGAGTTCTTTCCCAGCTGCCCAGGACTCACCCAACTGGGGAGAGCCGCTGGCTCTTGCTCCCTTCAGCTTGCAGAGCGCTCGGGCTCAGCCGGGGACCTGAATCCGGTAATCCCGCAGGGCTCTGGGTCGGGTTCGGCTCCGACCTCCTGGACCTCCTCGGCGTCCTCCAATTCCCGGCTTCTTCTACCTCCTCCTCCTCCTCCTCCTCCTCCTCCTCCTCCTCCTTCTCTTCCTCTTCCTCCTCCTCCTCCAGCTCCTACCCTTCTTGCTCGCGGGGGGGGAAAACCTTCCAGTCCCTGCTTCTCCTTCTCCTTCTCCTTCTCCTTCTCCTTCTCCTTCTTCTCCTCCTCCTCCCCCACGCCTCCTTCCCCCGCCGCCTCCCTCCCCCTCCTCCGGCTGCTGCCTCGGTAGTGCGAAAGCTTCCGACTTGCAGCCCAAGCCTTGCCAGAGCTGAGCATGCCCAGTGCCGCCGCCCCGCCAGAGCCCAGACGAGGCTCAGGCTCACGGGGCGGATCGGGGCTCTCCAGGTTTTCGCTACGGCCAAACGGAGGGTGGGGGAAACCTGCCGGGGGGCGGGAGAGGAAAACGCTGCCCTGAGTTCTACGCGGAGGTCCCAGCCAATGCAGTTAAAGGGATGGAAGGAATGAAGAAAGTCTTACAGAGTGTTAGACCTTGCAATGCAAGTCAATACGCTGAATTGTGGTCCCCTGCCCTGAGCCTGACACTGGGGACGCAAAGGTGGAAATGACTGGGACCCTGCCCTCAAGGAACTTATTATGTTCTGTCCGTCCAGTCTCTGGCATCTGTTAGGTGCTTGTTGATTTGATTTGGTGTGAGCTTAGATACGTTTGGCAAGAGATAGGGCTTAATGAGAGCACCGGGGATCCGACCGAATGCCCAGGAAACGTTAGCTAAAAGCTTGAGGAAAGACATCGAGGGAGAGGGGATTCCCGAGCTGTAAGGAGAGGAAAGACCAAGAGAGAGTGGGAAAGGCAGGAAGAGGAGCGAGTGCTTTGGAAGCCATCCAAGCCCCTGGGCTGCTGCTTCTAGGCTCATCTCCAGAGTCACCTCTTGGTGATCCCCCCAGGTGCCAATGCTGCTCCTCAGGTCTGGCATATCGTTTAATTGGAATTCCTTCTCCAATAAAATGTGTGGCAGGTGTGGTGGTGGTGGTCAGACCCCACCCCCACCCCTGTTTATTGAACTGGGGCGTGAACTCTGGCTTTTGGCAATGGAGGAGGCGCCTCTCTAGAAGGACTCCAAAAACTCCAAATTGGTCCCGTGCTGAACCACAACTATAAATGCCTTGAGGACATGCTCTGCTCCGGGCACTCCTGTAGGTGCTTAGGGAATGTTAGGTATGTAAACTGACGAATCTAATCGGTCCAGGTCTGGTCCGCTGAAGGAAAGAAAACTGTCCCAGCCAGTTTGGGGAAACCACTTGCCCAAGGTCACATAGCCGTAAAGCAACTGGGAAAGGACTTAACCTAAATCACCATGTCTTGGGTAGTATTTGTTTAGAGTTTTAAGGTTTGCAAAGCCCCTTACAAAGATCGGTCAGAGTAGGGAACTCCCTGAGGCCCAAAAGGGTGGCTACCTCGGCAATAAAGCCTGTTGTATAATAACAAGGGAGAGGTAGACTCAGGCCCCCCATGCCAACAGGTTCCTTCTCCGCCCAGATGCAGGCAATGGTGACCTCCCGGGGAGAAAATCCAGAGTGCATGGCGAGAGCCCCCAAGCACCCTATGGGAGATGCTGGCCCAGCGGATTAAGTGCAGAATTTGGGATCTGGGAGACTAAGATTCAAATTCTGCTTTCAACTTTTACTAGCCTCAAGACCCAGGATAAATGTTTCCTTGCCGATGGAAGAGCAAAGATGGTGCTCGGAGCCAGGACCTCTGGTCCTCAGGCGCGGACGCGGGTGGAGTGCTTCGTAAACTTTCTAACAGCCTCCTTTAATTCTGTCCCCATTTCTCTTTAATTCTGTCCCCATTTCTCTGCTCGGTGGCCACTCGTGGAGAAAGGATCTCTAAGGCCTTTCTGGGATCCGGATTCCCACGAACATCTCTAACCGGGGTCGGTGACGTAGCCCCCTGCTGCTGCTCCTCCCCCTCCTCTTCTTCCCAAGCCCTCCCGGCTTTCAGATTCACATTCATTTAGGGTTTGCGCCCGTCATCCAGCATCCCCCAACTCTCCACACACACACCCCCCCAGCTGAGGTCAGGGGACTGACTCTCCAGCCTCTACTGCCTTGGCATGATCCCACCCCAGAGCCGGGGTGAAGCTGAGTAAAGAGCTGGGTCAGCGCTCAGGGAAGAGCCTGGGGTGGGGCTGCCTCCTCCAGGGCTCCAGGGTCCTGAGGGGTGTGGCTCGGGCAGCCCTCCCAGGAGCTTTATGGAGGCTCCCCAATTTGCAACTGCCCCCTGGGCTGGGCGGGAGAGGATGAAGAGTCCAAGCAACGGTAGCCACGTGACTGTCCGAGCCCGCCTCAGGGTAGCCATCTTCCCGTGGGCAGCCCGACCAGCCCACTCTGACGCCGGCCAATCGCCAGTGAGAGGAGAGCAGGGCAGGAAGGTTGGGGGGGGGGAGTGTCTAAGGCGGGCAGTGCACACACCCCGCCCACCCCCTCAGACACACCTCTCTGGCCGTCACTTCCCGCCCTCTGCTCATTTCCTCTGCTGTAAGCGGACCTGGCCTCCTGTACTTAGGACTGCGGTTTCTCTGCCTTCCTGGCCTGGCTTTGTGAAGCCCCTTCGGAGACGCGTTGCCCGGGGAAAACAGAGAGCATAAAGGCCAAAGGCCCGGGTTCCCATCTCGGCCCTTCCCCACCCCCACCCCCACCAGCTGGCCTGCAAAGCCCTTGCATATAGAGCTGAAGGGTGGATACCTTACTGATGAAGGGCCTGAAGAAGCTCTGCACACAGGTAAGGGCACACAGGTAAACCAGGGCAGGACGTGACCTCCCTAGGGTGGGAAAAATAGAAGGGCCCACAAAGATCTTCCACCCCGACCCCCCTCGTTTCGGAGTGATTTTGTCCTAGGCTCCCACGGTCAGAGCCCACTGACACCTTAGGCCAGCCCCTCTTGAGTTTTGGGGGTGGTTTGCACACTTGTCATCTTATTGGCTTAGGAAACTCCCGGTGTGGAAATATTTCAGTACTCGAGTTTATATTTCAGTTTTCGTTGCCTAGGATCAGTCTATCAGTCAACAAGAATTTCTTTGGGACAGGGGCTTAGGGGGTGTTCCTGAAGGATTTTCAACCACACCTCCTTAAACCAACCCTCAGTACAGATGAGCTATACGGGGGGCCCCACGGGGGCGGGGCTGTGCAAGAGAATGTGCACCCCAAGGGTGTGAAGGCTACTTCCGGCAGAATGGGTGAGTGAGAACAATTTCTCCCAACCAACCATGAAAGCCACTGAATCACTTAAAGCCTGGTCAGAAATGGAGGAGGTATGCACTGCCTCCTGGCCTTCAGTCCCTAGGACTGGTCCTGCTGCTGGACTCCTACGACTCTGGAAGAAAGGGCAAGGCCATGTGCAACCCTGCCTTGCTTAAATCTGGTAAATCCAGTTAGTGCGGGAGTCTAGACATCAGCCTATGATGGGGGGTGGGCAGGAAGCACAAACCACAGTTGAAACCCAGCTACTTTTCAGGCACTGTTGGAAGTGTTGGGGATACAAAGAAACAAAAGAATCCCTGCCCTCAGGGAGCTTACCATCTAATGGGGGAGACCACAAGCAAAAAAGTCATATACAGGATAAATAGGGAAAAATTAGCAGAGGGAAGGCACTGGAATGAAGGCTTCTCTAGAAGGTGGGGCTTGAAGGAAGACAGAGAAGCCAATAGCCAGAACTGAGGAGAGAGAGAGAGTGTGTGTCTGGAACTAAGATTGTTCAGGTTGCAGTGTAAACCTGTAAAGAGCTAGGTTGTAAAGGGCTTTGAAGGCCAAACAACACTTTGTATTTGGTCCTGGAGACAGTAGGGAGCCACTGGAGTTTATTGAGGGAAGGAGGGACATAGTCAGACCTGTGCTTTAGGAAAATCACTTTGGTGGCTGAATGGAGGGTAGACTGGTGTGGGGAAAGACCTGAGGCAGACAGCCCTACTCCCAACAGCTATTGTAACAGCCCACGAGTGAGGACCTGTACCAGAATGGGGGCAGAATCAGAAGAGAGAAGGGGGTGAATGTTGTGAAGGTGAAATCAGCAGGGGAAGTTTGAAAGACAGTGAAGAATCCAGGCTCACTCCTGGGTTGTGAGCTTAAGGGATGGGGGAAGGTGGTGTAGCCCTCTACAGTAATACAGAAGTAGGGAGAGTAGAGGGGGAAAGAGACTACGCTCTGTGTTGGACATGCTGAATTTAAGATGTCTACTGGACATCCAGTTTGGGAGGTTGGAGGTCAGCAGAGAGGCTGGGGCAAGACAGGTAGATTTACCAGCCATCAGCCAAGGGATTGTCCTTAAATCCATGGGAGCTGATGAGGTCACCAAGGGAATCAATATGGAGGGAGATGAGAAGAGGCCATAGCGCCAAGGCCTGAGGGACACACAGGATCAGAGGCTGTGCTGTGGAGGAGGATTCAGCAAAGGAGGCTAAGTGCCAAAGGCAGGCCTCAAGAGGCCCCTGGGACCTTCTAGTCCAGTGCAGTCCAGTCCCACACTTTACTTCGGACCATTCCTGTGATTTTGCCACCACAGGTGACTCCCAAGTTAGGAAACTCCTCTCCCCATGCATATCAGCACCCCTTCAGAAACCAGAGAATCGTCTTCTCAGAAATTCACCTCTGGCACTGAATGCTAGGTAACCCAGCTTGCCTGGACTCACCTGTTGATCCTATGTCAGATCCAGGTCTTTCTGGCTCCAGGGCCAGCCTTTCTCTCCACAGTGCCATCATACCTCCCGTTTTACCTAGTGAAGAAGCTAAGGCCTAGTAACAGGATCACAGACCCCAGGTGCCTTAGAGGTCCAAACCCCTCATGTGACAGATGAGGAAACCGAGGTCCATTAAGTTGAAAGGACGTGCCCAAGGACTCACATTAATTAACAGAGCTGGGTTTTAAATATAGGTCCTTGGAATAGGCACTCTCAAAGATACAGTATCAGCCATAAGTGAAAGGAGAGCTGTTTTTCTTCTCTTCCCATTTAACAGTATTTTATTTTTTCCAATTACATGTAAAGATAGTTTTCAACATTCACTTTTGTAAGATTTTAACTTTCAAAATGTTTTCACCCTCCCTCTTCTCCCTCCTCCCCAAGACAGCGTGCAGTCTGATATAGGCTATACATGTGCAGTCATATTAAATATGTTTGCACATTAGCCATGTGGTAAAGAAGCATCAGAACCAAAGGGGAACGGAAAGAGAAAATCATCTGCTTCAGTCTGCCTTCAGACTCCATAGTGCTTTTTCTGGATATAGACAGCATTTCCTGTTATAAATCTTCTGGAAGAGGGCTATATTTCTTTGTAGGGCTTCCTTGATTAACCAGTGATCAAAACACACAAGAAACTAAGGGGCAAACTGATCCAACCATTCTGGAGAGCAATTTGGAACTGTGCCCAAAGAGGTATAAAACTGTGCATACCCTTTGATAGCAAAACCACCGCTAAGTCTGTACCCCGAGAGATCATCAAAAAGGGAAAAGGACCCACGTGTACAAAAATATTTATAGCAGCTCTTTTTGTGGTGGCCAAGAACTGGAAATTGAGGGGATGCCCATCACTTGGGGAGTGGCTGAACAAGCTGTGGTATATGAATGTAATGGAATACTATTGTTCCATAAGAAATGATGAGCAGGCAGACTTCAGAAAATCCTCGAAAGAATTCTATGAACTGATGCTGAGTGAGGTGAGCAGAACCAGGAGAACACTGTACACAGTAACAGCCACATTGTTCGATGACTGACTTTGATAGTCTTAGCTCTCTCAGCAATTCAAGGCTCTAAGACAACTCCAAAAGACTCATAATGGAAAATACCATCCACGTCCAGAGAAAGGATTATGGAGTCTATATGCAGATAGAAGCAGACTTGCTCTTTTTTTTTTTTACTGTTTTGTTTCTTCTTTCTCTTGGTTCCTCCCGTTGGTTCTAATTCTTCTTTACAACATGACTAATGTAAAAAATATGTTTAATATGAATGTATATGTAGAGCCAATATCAGATTGCATGCCATTTTGGGGAGGGGGAGAAAGTGGAAATGAATGTTGAAAACTAAAAATAAATTAATTTTTTTAAAGAAAAAAATGAGGGGTAGAGGGACCAAGCCACTGGGGTGAAGCAGACCCCAGGCCCTTGTATCCCAAGCTTAATAAATTTTGTTTATTTTTTGTTTACAAAGTGGCCTCCAGGGAAGGTCTGTTCTTCAAGTAAGTTTAAGGAGAAAGATGACCTTATTAGAACTCATCTCCCCCAATTTGGTGGTTCTCTACTTCAGCTCCTGAAGCTCAGAAAGGTGAAGCATTCTGTCCAAGGTCACACAGGCACTCAGCAAAAGATCAGGCTTTGAGCCTAGGACTTGTAGCTACAAGTCTTTAAAGAAGGTGACAGCCACTCCAAACCTCGGGCTTCCTTCCTATCAGGCTGAGATTCCATGATTTCTGGAAGAATTCCTGTGTCAGCAGGATTTGGGGTGAGAGTCATTGCTTTTACAGAGATTCCAAAGCTGAGCCTGAATTTCCATGGGCCCTCAATTTGGGCCATTTTTATAATTCTGCAGGTTCCCAGGCCTTGTTGTTCCTTGTTTCTCTGACCAAATGAGATAATATCTGGAAATTGCTTAGTGCAGTACCTGGCATATAGTTGGTGCTTAATAATTGCTTGTTCCCTTCCCTCCAATGTAGAAGAGGAATCATTTACTTAGTAGGCAACATGATCCCCAATTCTAACCTAGCCATAGAAGGTGAATGTCCTGAGAAGTGCCAGTCTTTGGAGTTGTCTCGTGAGCAAACACAGTGACAGGTTAGGTGGGTGGCACCATGGACAGAGCCCTGGGCCTGGGTCAGGAAGATGAAGTTCAAACCCAGCTTCAGACACTTACTAGCTGTGTGACCCTGGGCAAGTCACCTAACCCTGTTTGTGTCAGTTTCCTCACCTATAAAATGAGCTAGAAAAGGAAATAGAAAACCACTCCAGTATCTCTTCCAAGAAAACGCCAAATGGGGTCACAGAGTCAAACACAACTAAAAAAAAAAAGACTTAACAGCAATAGAACCAGTACCAGGAGTTTGGGACCCTTCTGGTCTTTCCAGAGAGAGATGGGGATTTCCTGAGTGCTGTCTCTCAAAGAAAGCTATGAAAAGACAGATGGTGGGGAGAGAGGGAGAGGGAAAGGAGATACCTAGACCTCCACAGCTCTAGCTATTACACTGAATTACCCAGACCACTTGTCTATCCTGGAGGGAATTGCTTTTTCAGAAACCGTGGTGGTGTTTGCCTTGGGGGCAGGGCAAGGGAACAGTGGGTCCTAAGACTGGGAGTGGCAGTACAGACCAGGGAGGAACTGAGTAAGACCCTCGGAGTGAGAGATAGCCCAGGAAATGATGCCCCAATGGCCGAACCTTTGAAGGGAAGCTTAGGCCTGACATGACTGCCAATTATCATTTTCTGTGCTGTGAAATAAAGGTTTTCCTCTCAGAATTTGTGACTTTGAGTATATATTTGGAAGCTGAGGATCTTGTCCACATTTATGAAAACCACATTTTCCCACAGTAAATTCCCAAGGTGAGCAAGAGAATTCAATGACCCTGTTGGTGTCAGCCCCTGAGGGTAGTGGCTCTCCCTAGGAGCCCAGACTTTGAGGTCGGTTGTGTGACTCATTTTTTCCTTACCTCAGATCAAAGTCTGTTGTCCTGTCCAAGCTCCTTCTTCTGCCCTTTAGGACTGAACAGCCCGGGTCTAATCCCTGTTCCACGTGACAGGCCTACATAAAGACAACTACCATGTCCTCTCCACCTCATCTACCTCTTTATGCTCATAAAGATCATTGAGGAGCACCTAAAGATTAGGGGATTAGTATTAAAAATGGAAACACCTCCTGTTATTATGAAAATAGTTTCAGCATTCAGGACTCCTAAGGGTTTGAGAGCCCCTCTTCTGACCTGGCATTGCCCACTGTCCAGGCAATGACAGAGCTCAATGGCCAAACCATGGAGTTGGTACCTCCATGTATAAGCTCCTGAGAAAAGAATCAGGCCCACAATGAGATGGGAGGAAGAGAGAAGCCTGAATTTCCTTTGGGGCATTGCACCAGCCTTTTAACAAGCAGAAATTGATCTTTTCAAGATAAATGTTGTCATGGAGATACAATGACATGGTGAATCTTGGAATTCCAGTCACCAAGGATTCAGAGTGATAAGTGACCCAAAGGGCAGTGGAGAAACATGGCGGGTGTAAGTAGCCTGTACAAGTTTTCAAGGAATACCTATGTGCACGAAGACACATGGAGTCATGAGGAAGCATTTGACTGAAAAACACTGATGGCTGGTCATGTTAAAAACGAATTGGGGGGAGGGCTTCCCCCAGAATGACTGAATTTTCTTGGCATTTGTTTTCTGTTTATATACGCACATTTAGTTTCAGATGTAATGTAAACTTGAGGGCAGGTGAGCTGTTTAAATGCCATCTTTGTACACCTGGCACATGGTAGGGGCTTCCATATTGTATCTGAAATTGAATCAGATGCTGTCTGGTCCTCTCACCAGGCCTGGTTGCTCTCCAGTTAGCCAGTGGCTCTCTTACAATGTGGCTCCTGAAACTGAACATGATAGAGCACATAGTAGGACTGTCACCTCCATAGTCTAGGATCATCTGCCCCTCTTACTGATTCCTGAGAGATCCCCTTGGCTTTCTGTGGCTGCCTGACCCCACTGGTGACGCGTCGATAGGGTTTCTTTTGCCTTACGGCTTCACTCAGATAATGGGGGAGTTTCATCATGTGAGATGAAAAGAATTAAGACATAATCCTACTGGAGAGGTTATCCTACCCCTAGAATCTGTAGTTTGCCAATAACGGTCGATACCAGCTTTTTCTTATCCTGGCTTCTGTTCCGTGAAGGCTCTGACAGGTTTTATTTCCTCCATTCGTAATCAAAGGAAATGATAAGTTTCCATTTAAGAGTAGTGAAGGTAAAGATAAAAGTTTTCCCCCATCCAGGTTCACAGGCTCCTGGAAGCCTCATAACAGGCCAGAACAAGATCTGTGATCCCAGGAATCTAAAGTGCTGCCTTTGATATGTATTATCTGTTTGACCTTGGGTAAGCAGTGCACTCCCTGGGCCTCAGTTTCTCCTCATAAAGTGAGAGTGGAGAGTGAGTTTCAAGACCAGTAGAGCTGGATTCCTCCCCAGCCTCACCTAGGTCCTTGATGTGTGGCTCCAGGGAACTGATCTCACCTTTTAAGCCTTGGTTTCCTGGTCTATAAAATGGGAAGAACAATACCTCTACTAATTAGTCCATAGGGTTATTTGTGGATCAAATGAGAAAGTGGCTCTAAGGTACATTGTAAATAAAGAGCCAGGTCCTGTTATTAAAGGAATGTAAACATAACAATCTGTTGTAAAAGCATTTTGCTGCCACAGACACTGAAAAGAAGCCCCCAGAAATGGTCTGTTCTTTGCAAAAGATCATAGTATTAAGCTAGGGCAAAATTGAGTATATACCTCAGGTCCCCTCAAGTATTGGCTACCTCAACTCCAAGGTATATGTGAGTTAACATCTATTCAAAATTATAGCTACTGAGACCACACTAGTGTTTCCCTTCTGGCAGACCCACCCAGAGGACATAGTAATTCAGAGCAAAAGGCATTTAATTAAAGAGTATAACCTAAGAAAGTAAAGTCCAAGGAAAAAACATGTCTCCCTTGGCCCATCCCCATAAAGAAGCACCTTTCCAGATTCCTACATGCCCTAAGAGAGGGCACATGTAGTCAGGGCATATGTATAGAAGAGGGAATGGGACACATAGGAAGTATGCATAGCCAAAGCAGCAAAGGCCCCTAGTACTACATCCCAACTGAAGCTCTCCCCTGACTCTGAGGTTGCCTACTGAGCTTCCCTGGAGAACTGATGGATTCTGCTGAGCTATGCAAATCACCATTGTCACCCCTGTGTGCTAGAATCTTCTGATTCAGAGAATCACAGCTTTAGGATTGGGAAGGACATGAGAGGCCATCCAGCTCAGCCTCATCATTTTCTGGATGAAGGCTGACTAAAGTCACACAGGAATTAAGTAGCGGAGCCAGGATCTGAAGCCAGATCTTCTGACTCCAAATCCAGGGTTCATTCCACTCTATCACACCGATTCTCCATTTTACCTTTGCCCGTCTGTGGAGTTGCAGCTGCGATGGGCCTCCAACTCAAAGAGAGGTGGTTACAACACTTTTTGTGTGTCTAGCTCATAGCCTCAGGTCTATATTTTAAAATAAGGTCAACGAAACACAATATGGACCTGGAACACACAATTCACAAAAATTTTTGTTCCCCAATTAGGGGAACAAATCTACAATTATAGCAAAGAATAAATTAGTAAAGTCCTATTATTTCATCCACCAAGTTTGTGGTTGAAAAGGACCCTACTGAACGTCTAGGGTATACCAGTGTTCAAGGAAGAGTAGTATCTCTAGGGTAAGAGCTGCCGAGCCCTTTGATGTCTCCCTACCACCCAACTCTCACCTATGACTCTGAGAAGCTGTAACACGTGAAGGGTCCTCACCCTGGTAGACAGGCTAAACCAGGCTAAAAGTAACTAACAGACCTCAAACCCATTCCTAAGTTAGAGCGGTGTCTACCCAAGCATGTGAAGACTTCTTCCAGTGGAGTGGGCAGATAGAACAATTTGTTCTAGCAACCATGAAGGTGCTGAAGCAGGTGCTGTGGAGCATTGTGACAATTAAGATGTCTCAAGAAATAGTTTCTGGGTAATTTGATCATTTTATTAATAAGGCCAGCATGTTATTAATGTTATTAATAAAAGGATGGCCATTTGGCTCTTAGAACAAAGACTCCTAATGGGGGTGGGTTCACAGTTTAATGCCCTTCAAAGAGGAGATGTTCCTGAGGAGCAGCAGTCAGCTCTGATTGGTTACCATGATGGAAGGTAGACTATATTAAAATGAATGTCTTAGGTTACTGTGACTCATGTCATCCAAATCTTGGTCAAAGAAACATCAATTTCCATATCGCCTGTCTGGCAAAGGGAGGATCCACATCTTCCCAGACCTGTCTGAGCAAACACAATGAGCAGGAATGCACCCATTAGCCTAAAATTAGAGTGTCTTTTACGGTCTGATTAAATCTCAGCCTGGGTAAATCTCTAAGAGAGACTTCCCACACTGGTTGGTTTCTGGATGAGGAATTAGAAAAGGGAAAATCCTTGATCCTAACATAATAATTACTTATTAAATATGAGAGAAATATTCATTTCTTAGAGCACTTAAAGCTTGGTTAGACATCGAAGATGCCAAGGCTATCCACTGTATCCCAGGCCATTGTCAGTTGTTCTGACTTTTGTTTTGCCACTGGATTTTGATGATTCCAGAAGAGAGAGTGAGGCTGACAAATTTGGGCAAATCTGCCTCACTTAAACCTAATTTATGCGTGAATCAAAAGACATCACCCATACCATTTTACCATTTTTACCTACCTCAAAGTCCTGTGCTGATAGGCAAGGGATGAAGCAATCATTGTGGATACACTGGGAGCTCTAGCCACAACCCTTCACAGAATTGGCTGAAGTTAGAGGATCATCTTCTCACTAGACTTAAGCAGCAGTGGCATTTGACAGTCCCCTGGGTGTCTGAGCAGCCTTTGTTAAGCACCATCCTGCTCACCTCCTGGTGGGAGGAATGGGCTAAAAAAGATTACCAAAAAACCATCTGCTTCACCCAACCTAACTCTAGCCAGCTTACCACAGCAAGTGAGGATCCTACCCTGTGGTCAAAACACAAAAAAAACGTACAAAAAACTTTTAAAGATGGTTCTATTCACCATCAGTGCATAGAATGTACACATGATTATAAGTGACATGAAATCTAGTAAGCCTGAAAGAGGAACAGCCCCTGTTGCAAGAGAACTAAATGGCAGCCTGGAGTGAACCGAGGCTGTTTACCAAAACTGTAGCTGGATACATGTTTTTCCTGGTGTGACCACAGTGATAGGGAGCAGTATGAAGCTGGCATACGTTTTACAATCAAAGCCAATCTAGTCAAAAAGCTCCTGAAAAGGGTGAAGGACAGACTCATGACAATGCGATTACCTCTTGCAGGAAAATACCATGCCACCATTATCAATGCCTACATTCTCACCATGACGAACCCTGATAAGGTCAAAGAAATTTTTTATGAAGACCTGGAGACACTCATCATCAAGGTACTGAAAGAAGATAAGCTTGTAATTCTGGGTGACTTTAATGCAAGAGCAGGTACAGATTATCAAGCATAACAGGGAGTCCTTGGGAGGAACGGAGTCAGAAACAGCAACAGCAATGGTCACTTACTACTGAGAAGACTTGTGCAACTCATGACCTCATCACTAATGCTGTCTTCCATTTACCCACATGCAACAAAACTTTGTGGGTACACCCTTGAAGCAAACATTGGTATTTAATAGACTATGTTATTATAAGGAGAAAGACAGATGGGATGTAAGAGTGACAAAGGTGGTGTGTGACGAAGAGTGCTGGACTTACCACAGACTTATCCTCCCTAAGCTAAACATTTGCATTCAACAAAAGCAGTACCCCCATGGCAAGACAACTAAGACTTAACATCAACAGATTAGAAAGCTTCTTCATGGGTGAATAGTTTGTTACTGACTTAGAGAGGAAGCTGAGTCAACACCTGGTTGGCAACAGTGGAGCAGAAATTTGGGGGCCAGAACACTCACAAACATCAGAATTGGTTTGATGAAAATTATGGGGAAATTCAGAAGCTACTAGATAAAAAAACAAGAACTCCCCAGGATTGACCGGCAGGATAGCCCATTGATCTCCAAGAAGGCAGCATTTAATTTCATCAAAAGTAAAGTGCAAGCAAAGCTTAGAGAAGCAGGATTCTTGCCTCAGTGAGAAGGCAGATGAAATTCAGTTTTATGTTGATAGCAAAAATCCAAAGTGCTTTTATGATGCCTAGAAGGCTATTTATGGTTCCAAAGAACTCTGGTATATCTCAACTATTCAGTGCTGATGGAGCCATAGTGATTAGTGATAAGGACGTGATCCTAGAGAGATGAGCTGTACACTTCCATAATGTTCTCAACAGACTGTCATCAACCAATGTTGAAACCATCGACTGTATACCTCAGGTTAAAGTCACTTCTTGTCTAGTCGAACTTCCACCTGAAAAAAAGAGAGTTTGAATGCCATTAGGCTCCTCTCATGTGGCAAAGCACCTAGTGCTGATTCTTTTCCAGGTGAGATCTACAAGGCAGGGGGTCCAGTGCTCATACAAAAGCTGACTGAAATTTTCCAGATTATTTGGCAAGAGGATATTATATCAGGAGTTCAAGAATGACTCCATTGTTCATCTCTGTAAAAGAAAAAGAAATAGGTTGTCCTGTGACAATCGCAGATGGGTCTCTTCTTTAGTCATTGCTGACAAGAGTCTTGCCAGAATCCTCCTCAGTAGACTGATCCTTCACCTGGAAGATGGTCATCTACCCAAGAGCCAGTGTGGCTTCGGAAAAGGCCAAGGAATTGTCAACATGGTGTTTGCTGCCCAACAACTCTAGGAACAATCACAGTAGCAGAACAGAGGTCTGTACACAACATTTGTCCATTTGACCATGGCCTTTGATATTGTCTGTCATGAGTGCTTGTGGAAGATCATGGCAAAATTTGGTTGCCTGGAGAAGTTGATCAGTATTATACTTCAGTCTCATGACGTCATGCTTGCCTCAGTTCTTGATAATGCTCTCAGGCTTTCTCAGTCACCAGTGGAATGAAGCAAGGCTCTCTGCTTGCTCCCATACTTTTCAGCATGATGTTTTCAGCCACATTATCAGACCTTTTCAATGAGGCCTCAAGGTCAGCTGTCTCACTGATGGTAAATTATTTAACTTGAAAAGGCTACAAGCTAAGACCAAAGTAGACGGAGTATTGGCGTGTGATTTTCTGTTTGCAGATGATTGTGCACCCAATGCAGCCTCTGAGACTGAGATACAACAAAATATGGATCAATTTTCTGCCGCTTGTGCTAATTTTGGCCTAACCACACCAAGAAAACAGGCTCTCTACCAGCCAGCACCACACTATCCATATATGGAACCGCAGATTACAGCAAACGGAGAGATTTCTAGTGCTGTCCATAAGTTTACTTACCTTGGCAGTCTACTTTTCAGGGATGTACATGTAGACGATGAAACTGACACACACATTCCCAGAGTTAGCTCAGTGTTTGGGAAGTTCCAAAGGAAAGTGTGGGAGAGAAGAGGTATTAGACTTATGTGGGATACAGGGACCCCAAAAATCCCCTACCCAAGAAAAATCAAAAGTCAGACGTATCTTGAGGAAGAAACAGGTAGTTTTATTCTCTTCCCCCGCAGGAAGAGGGCGGTCCTCTCCATGGCGGGAGGCATGTTACAAAAGACAGAACAAGAATTTACACCCTAACGCAGTCAAGCCCCCTCCCTCTGGCTGTCCCTTCTCCCATTGGCTGGGAGGTGGGCTCTCAGTCTTGGCATGAAATCTAACCCAATGGCGGATAACAAAGAAGCCCGCCACTATCTCCTATTGGCAGAGAGGTGGGACAGGAAGCCAAGGTATCATCCATGGCCTTATTTGAGAAAGGGAGGGGAGCAAGAGAGGGGAAAAGGTCGCAAGCAAGGGTGGAGGTCTAAAACTCTTGAAAGGGGCCCAATGCTGATGACAAGGGAAGCGGGGGAAGAGTCCGAGGTTGTGCAAACCCAGGAGTCAGGTCTGTCCAGTCTTACAAAAGTCTATCTCTGGTTTCCCAATAGTTTCTCTCCCTTCTCATCCTGAGGAGTCTTCACAGAGAGTGCAGAGAGTGTGCTCTACTCAGACTGACTACCAAACAGAGCTGTGGTACAGATCTCACTGCTGTATGCCTGTGAAACCCAGACAGTCTACCAGTGCCAGGCCGGGAAACTCAATCTCTTCCATTTGAATTGTCTTAGGAAGATTCTGAAGATCACCCAGCAGGATAAGGCATCAGATACTGAGGTCCTTTCTCAAGCTGAACTGCCAAGCATTGAAACTCACTTGCAGAAAGTGCTACTGCAGTGGGCTGATCACATTGATGCCAAAAGTACGCTTGCCTGAAAGACTATTCTATGGAGAATTTACGCAAGGTAAGCACTCACAGAGGTCAGAAGATGGGATACAAGTACAGTCTTAAGGTCTCTCTGAACAACTTTGGGATCAATTGCCTGACATGGGAGACACTGGCACAGGACTGCCCAGCATAGCATGCCCGCATCAGAGAAGGTGCTGTGCAATGCAAGCATCTAAGACAATTCCAAAAGACTCATGATGGAAAATGCCATCCCCATCCAGAGAAAGAACTATGGAGCCTGAATGTAGAGCGAAGCACATGATTTTCTGTTTTGTTGTTTGTTTTTTCTTTCTCATGGTTTTTCCGTTTGGTTCTAATTCTTTACAACATGACTAATGTAGAAATGTGTTTAATATGACTGTACATGTATAGCCTGTATCAGATTGCACACCATCTTAAAAAGGGGGAGAGAATTTAAAACTCAAAATCCTATAGAAGTAAATGTTGAAAATGAAAAATAAATTAATTTTGACAAAACAACCAAGTCCCTGTGCTCTATGAGCGAAACAGAATTACAGTAGCTCAAAAGAAACCCGAGATGCATGAGGTTAGAGATATCTCCACTCCAAATATTCACATGGATTACTTGTGCCCAACCTGTGGTATAGCCTTCATGCTCGTATGGGTCTGATGAGTTGGCACACTGTACCTGACCCCAACAAAGTGATGTTGTCCTCATCGAGCACAAAGAACCACTAACTGAACATCTAGTCCAATCCTCTCCGGCCCCCATTTTACAGATGAGCAGGCCTTGTGTAGTGTGACATAGGGTCTCCTCTGACTCCCAAGTCCCTACTCTCCCCACTTGAGTTACCTGCTCAAAGCTTGTCTAAGGCTAAGTAGGTAGCAATGGTTTCTGTTGGGAACCCTTAGCCTAGCCATACATGCTTTGGGGCCCATGCATGACCTAGTGATCAAATACATGGGTTCTTTGGGCTTTTATAGGTATCTGTGGGAATCCACTTCCATAAGAAAAGTAAAGATGTGCAGAATTTCAGTCAAGTGATTTCTTCCTCTATGCTGTCTACCAGGTTGGCCACAGGGTTGGGCAAGATTAGGGCCTTTGGGCAAAAGCAAATCTGTGAATTGCTAAAGGGGAGGGAAGGGATAGACTTACCTTTCTCTAGTCTATAGATAAGGCCACCTCAAGTGAAGGGATTGCCACACAGCTGTGTTAATAGAAAGTATATCACCATCATTCAGATTCACCCTGGGCTCCAAGCCCAGGGCTTCCAATACATCAGATATAGGAAAGTAATTTTACTTTGGGTTTTTTCTTTGAGAGGGGAAGGTAGGGCAATTGGGGTTAAGTGACTTGCCCAAGGTCACATGGCTAGTTTTGTGTTAAGTGTCTGAGGCTGGATTTGAACTCAGTTCCTCCTGACCTCAGGGCTGGTGCTCCATTCACTGTGCCACATAGCTGCCCCAGAAAGTAATTTTAGAATGAGATATGAAGGATGTGGGACACTGCAGCTACCCTGTTCTCCTCTGAAATATTGTGGGTCCCTGAGTGACCTCCAGGATGTTGACGAGAGCTATTCAGCTAGAGCTGGAAGGTGCTTCCCAAAACAGCTGGTTCAAGTGGCCCATTTCACAGATGAGATCTAGAATGGTATGATGTCAGGGAAGTTGAGTTGGGGTTAGTTTTGGTTTTCACTCAACATGGCATGGTTTGTTTCTCAAATTGACACCCACAGAGGTTAAATGACCTGTTCAAGGTCACGTAGAAAGTGTTGGAGGCAGAATTTGAACTCAGATCTTCCGGACTCCACTACACCATGATCTTCTTTGCCCTCTCTCTTGTCTTCTCTTTAGACTAACCAGCTTTGATTTCACTAACTGCCCTTCAGCTGGCATGAACTCAAGGTCCAGGGAGATTTTAAAAAGCACAAATAACTTCATTCATTTTCAAAATATTGACTAGAAAGAACCATCAATGTAGAGTCAAATCCTGATTCAGATACTCACTCCCTGTGTGACCTTAGATAAATCACAGTCTCTGGGCATCAGTTTTGTCAGCTTGAAATTGAAGGTGTGAGGCTGGTGGATGCCTAAGGTCCCTCCTGTTCAAAATCCCATAAAGGTCCTACAAATAGTTTTACTTTATGAAGTCACCCTCCCCCAAGGACCTATGATGGCTCCTCACTGCCTACTCAGTCAAGTTCAAACTCAGTGGAACTCTTGCTCTGCTTTGCCCACTCAACTTTATTTCTCATTATTTTTGTTACATTTACATTTAAAAGGACAATGGCAAAAACCTGTGCCTGTTTTCCCCGCTTTAATAAGGCCAATACTTGGGCCAACGAGTCGGCACAGATGGCTGGGTTTTATTCCGAGTTCTTTTAAGCATCCAAGGTAACTCCAGACCAGATGTAGTCACCTCCTTTTTAATTAGGATTTGCTACTACCTATCTCTCCTCTTTGAGGCCTGGGGAACCTGTGGAAATTAATTAGGCCTTTAAAAAGAGTACAAACTTCCATAAAATGCTTTACAGCTAATGAGAGGTAGATATTATGCAAATACAAAGAATTATAATTTTATTCACTTGGATTGGCGGTGGTGTGTTCAGCCACAGAAAGCAGCTAGGGTGCAGCAGAAAGTTTACATGACTTCCTGCCCTTTCGAGCCCAGTGACCCAGGACAAGCTCTGCCCACTGTCTCCCTGGGGAGACTGGACTACCTACCGCAGTTGGTTGTTGGGAGGAAAATGCTTTATCAATATTACGTGGGAGTAATAGAAAGTTTTCTTATTCGAGAGTGTGAGCATAAAGGAAATAGCGATTGCTTGAAATGCCAGCTATTGTGAGCAGTCCTAATAAATCTTCACTAAATTATTAATAAGCTCACATTGTTAGAGTACTTTCAAGTTTGCAGAGTGCCTTACTGATTTATCTGTTAGATCCTAACAAAAAAATCCTGGTGAGATGGGTGCGACTGGGGATAACGGCGCCTACGCTTTCTTCAGTGTGGGGAGGGAACTCCCTTTACCCATGCAGGTCAGAGAGGCAAAAATGTCTTGCCTTGGAAAGTGGCTTACCTAGGGTCATGGGGTCAGCACCGGTCAGAGGCAGGACTAGAACACACGTCTTCCTGACTCCCAGGCCAGCTCTCTGTCCACTATAGTTACTGCAGATAAAATGTTGTAACAGACTGTCCGCCAAGCCTTTGGAAAACCTCCCTGCAGGAGGAGTGCAGATTGGAGATTGGGAGGCCTCCCAAAGGAAGCTTGCACATAGGAGAGCTGCCTGGACACAGGGTGGTTGCCTCTATCTCTCAGTCCCAATGTGGAGGGCTGGGATCCAGGCCAGGAAAGGGCTGCAGAGCAGGCTGGCAAACAGACAAAATAAGCTCTTTGCCTCTCGCTGTTATTACATATCCCAGTGCATCTCAGATGCTCGGTGAGCTGTCTGGATCCGGTTTCCTAGATTATCGAGACCAGGAAGAACTGCGGGGACCAGAGAAAGGATTTCTTCCCTGACCAGCTTGAGAGAATAGAGATTCCCTCCTGGGCAAGATGGAGAGAACAGAGGTGGAACCTTTCATAAAGTCATTTCACAGGACATCAGATCATAAGGGATCTCAGAAGAACATTGCTCACAAGAACTAGAGGGAGAAGCAAGGACAGCTCTCGCACCCCCTCGTTTACAGCTAGAGAAACCAAAGCACTGGGAAAGTTCCACTGGTCACCAAAATATCAGGGGCAGGATTGGAAACCAGCCCCTTCCCAAACACTGGGCGATCCATTTTCTATTTTCTGCTCAACTCTTGGAGGGAGGCATTCAGAAACCTGCCAAGTTTGAGAAAGCCAGCCCATTAAATCATGATTTGGGGAGCAAATTATAGCCCCGAAGAGTGACTTCAGTCCACTGTGAGCTCACATCATAGGTGTTTAATGTAGACACAAAAACTTATCTCTGGATAGAGTATATCCATCAAAGCAAGAAATGTTTCTGTTAGCATACACCCACACGTACATGTCTGTGACATTTTTACCTGCTTGCTAAATGATTAGGAGCATATGTATTATATTATATATTTACACAGAAAGAGAGAGAGAGAGAGAGAGAGAGCAGATTGACATCACACAGAGAGAGCTGTCCTGGAAATCAAGAAGACTGGAACTCAGCCCTGCTTCTGCCCAGACTGGCTGTGGGACATTAGCCAAATTTATTTTGCTTCTCAAGGTTCCATACAATTCTCTCTGACCAAAAGTTGCTGAGTAGATGCCCATCTGCACTGGGAGATGGAGAAGTGCCTGACACCAATGGCATCTTAGATTCAAAACCCCTATCCCAGTATGGGGGGGGGCACCTTTTTCTTTTTCTCTTGCTTGCTGAATTCCCAAGCTGTGAGCAGCCTCAGGGGCTGGCCCCTCCCTTCCAGCCCCGCCCCGGACACCCCAATGCTCAAATAGCTGCCCCCAAGGCCCTGGAAATGAACCTCATCTCTCTGTAGT
This sequence comes from Pseudochirops corinnae, assembly GCA_028646515.1. Taxonomy (NCBI): domain Eukaryota; kingdom Metazoa; phylum Chordata; class Mammalia; order Diprotodontia; family Pseudocheiridae; genus Pseudochirops; species Pseudochirops corinnae. Next base: position 198,454,125 of record CM053589.1, read on the forward strand.
GAATGATCAACTCCAGAAGTCAGTGCAAGGCTGTGCCAGCCTTGCTTTTCCCTGTTGCAGTCCACTAGAAAGTCTAAAGATGCCAAGGCATAGATCGAAACCCTAAATCTCTATCTTTTTTGTTTCCCTCCATCATCAAAATTCTCAATGCCACTTTTCAAGCTACGTTTAGCTGTCTGAGTCCTTTCCAGCTATTTCAGGAATTAAAGGAGATTTTCCTAATGTAATGTGAAGAACAAAAACCTTTCACTGTATATGGCTCATTTTAATAACAGCCAACATTTTCATAGCACTTACTAGGGGCAAGCGCCGGGCGAAGCCCTTTACAAATATTTTCTCATTTGATCTTCACACCAGGGGGAGGGGGGAGGTAAGTGCTATTATTATCCCCATCTTATAGATGAGGAAACGGAAGCAAACAGGGGTTAAGGGACTTGCCCAGGGTCACACAGCTAGTAAGTGTCTGAGGTAAGATGTGAACTCAGGTCTTCCTGACTCCAGACCCACCTTCCCCTTAATTCAACTCTGGAAGACTTGAGGTATGGAGGGGCTGGAGAATCATTGAAACTTTATAACCAGGAAGATGGTTGGATCTTCTGTGTGATGGTCTTTAGGTCATAACAGGAAGAGGAAGGGAGGTCAGTGGAAGTTCTGGGGAGAAGCTACCCTTGGACTTAGTTTAGCTTCACTAGCTCTTAGTCCCTCCTCCCAGTACACCACCACCACCACCATCATCATCATCACCATCATCAACATCATCACCACCACCATCATCACCATCACCACCATCATCACCATCATCATCATCACCATCACCACTATCATCACCATCATCATCATCATCACCATCACCACCATCATCACCATCATCATCATCATCACCATCACCACCATCATCATCATCACCATCACCATCATCATCATCATCACCATCACCATCATCATCACCATCACCACCATCATCACCATCATCACCACCATCACCACCACCATCATCATCATCATCATCACCACCATCATCACCATCATCCTCATCGTCATCACCATCACCATCATCATCACCATCACCACCATCATCACCATCATCACCACCATCACCACCACCACCATCATCATCATCACCATCATCACCACCATCACCACCACCACCATCATCATCATCATCATCACCATCACCACCATCATCACCATCACCACCACCATCATCATCATCACCATCATCATTGTGTTATCTGAGGAAACTGAGGTTAACCATGGGTCAGATTCAAGAGTCAGTAAGTGTCTGAGGCAAGATTGGAACTCAGCTCTTCCTGTTCTATCCACATAGCTACCTAGCTGCATCCCTACCTTCTCTATCATAGCAAGGCACGTGGATGAGGCAGACCAGGATCCTAACTTTTAAGGAGGAAGGTGGGTTCTCACTCTAGAACATCCGATTGCTTTCCTAGGTCTGATGGCACAGGCAGACATTGGCTGAGGTGGCCCCAAACATGGACGTTTCCAGAAGCTGTGGGAGGAGACGGTATCACAATGGAGAGCATCCCAAAGAAGAGGCTTTGGCTCTGACTGAGTGTGGCAGACTGTCTCTGTGGCTAGCAATTCCTTCTTTTTTCTGATTCCCTACACAAAGTAACAGAGGCCAAGCTCTGAAAGCATCCCTCTCCTGGTATTTCATTCCTGGTATTTCATTCCTATTGGTACTTGGCTGTCTGGCGAATATTACTCCAATTGTAACTAGGTTAATGGGACGGTTATTCTCTTACCTGCCCTTATCCATTGATGACGAGTCCATTCTCCTCCTTGAATTTCAAGCCAGGTTTTCAGCCTAGAATGGATATTACATCTCCCTTTGAGCTAAAAACTTCATAGCTCTGTGAACCAGCACCATCTGTCTCGATGCATTTATGACTAGGAGATTAAACTGTTCCCTGTTTTGTTTGTTTGTCTTCATTTATTACATCTAGCACCTTAATTAGCTGGCATTTCATTCAAGTCAGCAGCTGTTTACTAAGCGCCTACTATGTGTCAGACCCCAGGGTAACTGAGACCCTAGGAAAAACAGCCATTTCTGCTTACCCCCGTGGAAAGTGGGAGGGGCAGCATTTTTGTCTTTCTATTTCTAGCAATTTGTACAGTAGCTGACAGATAGCAGGCATTATTGTTGGCTGAACTGAACTGGAATCAATTGGAAGTGATCAGGGAAGGCTCAGCAGAGAAGGAGCTTCACAAGCTGAGCCCTGAAGGATGGAAAAGGATTGGGGGAGGGGCCACAGAATGAGGACAGTGAGCATTCCAGGTTTGATGAGCGACCAGAAGATGTGGGAGGAGGTGGAATTAATTCATGGAAGGCAGAGAAGGCAGGTTGATCTTGGGGATGCTCCGAGGGCATCCAGGATGCTGAAGGTTCTCAAAATCAGGCCATATGCCAATCTGTAGTAGGAAGTGGACCCATTTTATATGGAGAAGGGTGGGGGGGAGGGGGAGGTAGAATAACTGTCTTCAGGTATCTGAAGGGCGATGTTGAGGAAGAGACATTAAAGTTTATTCTGTCTGGCCCCATAGGGCAGAACTGGGGGCAAAGAATTGTGGCTGGATGTCAGAGAAAACATTGTGATCCAAGCTAATCCAAAGTGGGATGGGCTGCCTCTCCCCCCACCCCCAGGTAACTGAAGGTGCTTCCCTGTTCCCTGTGATTCTTGCAGCTAGGATACTCAGTGTTTAGAACTGAGGCAATATGTGAGAGGAGAGACCATTGAGAAGCAAGGAACAAACTTGGGAACAGCTAATGCTATCCCAGGGAGCCAGAGAGATGTGGAGATGCCATCCTCCACTCCCAACACATACCTGGACTCCCGGCACCTGCTGCCCCAGAGCCCAAGAGTGGACACACCTGGTGAGACTGTTCTCTCCTTAACTGTTCCCAAGAGGAAGGTTCCATTTTTCTCTTGGGTATTCTATTGTCTTCACTAATCTATAGAACTTCTATTTCTGTTTCGTTGTTTGCTTGGGTAAATATGACTGTTTGCTCGCCATGATTGTCTTTTGTGTAACTAACATCTGATGGGAAGGTGCTAAGCTGGCGAGACTAAGCTAACATCCCACCCAGAGCAAGCAGGAAAAGTGGCTTTTCTTTCAAACCCCTAAAAGAGCATTGTCCCTCGGTATAATTCTAGCCCATAACCTCCCTTAGAGACAGAGAGCGAAGGAGTGATCCTTCAGCCTGGCTGTTTCCAAACTTGCCTCCCCCTCCTCTAGGCTAACGGCAGGGCAGCCGAGACCCACCACCCAATCTCCCTAGTGGTAGAAACAGAGTTCAACAACCAAATCAGATATCTCGATCAGACAGTCCATTCGCTTCAGTATTCTGTACACGAAGGTTGGAAGACCAGTGGCAAGGATGCCGAGGCAGCTAGATGGCCCAGTGGACGGAGGTGGGAACCAGGAGTCATTAAGACACTTGTGTAATGCCACCCACATACTCCTGGCCAAATCGCTAACCTCTTAGCCTCAGTTTCCTTATCTGTAAACTAGAGATAGCCATAACACTCATCTCCCTGGGTTGTTGTTAACACATGTAAAGTTCTTTGCAAACTTTAAAACTATTAAAATACTAACTATTATTATTGCCATTGTTGTTTTTATATTGTAGAGAGGATTCTTACTCGGGGACTTGTTGGACTAGAGGTCCTTTCCCACTCTGAGATTCTGTGATCAAATGAATTTCCCAGATCTCTGAGGCTCAACCCTCTAAGTGTCAAATCACCCACCCCGCTATCCACCTTGTGGAAACACTCAAGGATCTGAATGCTTCCCTAAGATAAATGGACTGAGCTTATTTGAATTTTCAAAGATTCAGCAGCTGACGATGCCTAGAGGTCATCATTACCCACTTCAAACATGGAGGCCCCCCAGAAAATGTAGGCTCAGAAAATGCAAGAGATTTGGACTGCTTGGGACTAATCCCTGGAGGGGTCTGGGAGCCTGTTTTGAAACCTTTTATCTTCTGGCATTTGACTCTCTCATAAAAACAAAATCATCATTAGAGTGAAAATGTTAGCTCTGGAAGGAGCGTTGGAGAGCTTCAACCCCATTCCCCTCTGTAGTGATCTCATTTCCTAAGGATTTCAGAGTCCTCTCTCCAGGCCAGCCTGAGAAGCCTCTCTGTGTGCTCTGGCCGCTCCAGACTCCCCCGATCCTCACCCAGAGTCCGGATCTCCAGAGACAGCACTCTCAGACCTCAGCCACCAGCTCATTATCATCGTAGCTTAAAATGATACCCTAATAACAATAGCAAAGCAACGGCTAGACTTTGTGTAGCTCTTTAAGGCTGCAAAGTACTTCTCAAATATCTCATTAGACCCTCAAAACCCTGTGAGGCAGGCGCTGTTACCGTCATTGCAGATGTGGAAACTGAGGCCCAGAGGAGTTTAAGTGACCTACCCAAGGTGACCCAAGGGGCTGAGGTGAAATTGGACATTGGAAATCATGGAATCAGAGATCCAGAAAGGACTTCCCAGACCATCCGATCTACTTTACAGATAAAGAAAGGAGGGCCCAGGCCCCAAGGGATCTGAGTTCAAGGTCACATAGGAAGTAGCAATGCCAGGAATAAAAATCAGGGTCAAGTCCAACTTTGTTTTTACTGTATCACAATGCCTGGGTTCAGCTTCTGTCTTTGACCCATACTAGTCAGGTAACCACTGCCAAAGCATTAACCCTTTCAGGGCCCTAGAACATTGACTAAGGCAGGCTTCTGGTCTGCATAAGTGGAGAGTTTCCTCAGTCCCCTGAAACCCACATGTTCATCTCTCTGCATATATGTTTATTGTGTAGAGGACAGAAAGCATCCTTTGTTCAGATTATTTTCTCCCCTTCAGTGAAATCATTTTCCCTCTTCTATCAGCACCTTACCTTCTTTAACCCCATTCCAGCCAATCTCCTTTGCTTTTGCATGGATAGGATGGTGTGCAGCTTCCATTTTCTTGCCTACTTCTGGTTTGCTTTCATCCAGTTTATCAGGTAAATCTGATGGAGAACAAAAACCCTGGATTTGGAGTCCAAGGGTCCAGGTTAGAATCCTCACTCAGCTACATACTATATGCATGACTCTGGGCAAGCTCTTTCCTGTCCTCTGTACATACAATATGGGCATGGTGACTTCTAAGGTCCTTTCCAACTCCAGAAATAAATTATAATTCCAGGATCCTTCACCATTTCCAAATTTGCCCTCCCTCTTCAGCAGGGGTAGTGGTGAGGGGATGGATCGAAGCATGATTGGATCTAGAGAAAGAGGGGACCTGAGAGACCATCAAAGAAAACCTGGAATTTCACAGTTGGGGAAACTAAGACCCAGAAGGAAGGAGCAAAGACAAACCTGGACAACCCCTGCCTTCAAGGAGTATATATTCTAATGGGGGATGAGGGGAAGAGAATGTTTACCATGATATTTAAAAAGGTTCGAGAGACAGTTTCTGGGTAATTTAATAATTTTAATAATAAGGTCAGCAGGTTATTAAAAGGTCATTTGGCCATCTCTCTTAGACCAAAGACCATCATGGCAGTGGAGCTCACAATCTGTATGCCCTTTATACACACACACACACACATACACACACACACACACACACACACACACACACACACACACACTTCTGAGCACTCAGATATCCTCCAAATGCTTCCTGTAGGCTACTGTTTGGTGACAAAGTCTTGAATTAGTTAGTTCCTGGGCTGGAGCTGTTGCATACAAAGTTCAAAGAGATGATTCTGTCTCTCTTCCTTCATAGCTTTCAAAGAGGAAAAATGGCTTTAAGGGTGGCTAAGAGGAAGGGGGACCTGCGACTAGAAATACAAAATCAGACACAAGGAACTTCTATTTTACTGAGAGGAGGAGGCCTCCCTCCTGATGGAGGTGACTCAGGCTGAGCCATGAAGAAAGATAAGGTAGAGGTGAGGAGGGAGAATATTCCTGGAAAGGGGGACAAAAGCATGGAGGCTGGAAATGGAATGTCTTCTGTAGGGCCAGACTCTTCAGTTTGGCATTGAACACCCTTCCCAATCCAGCTCCAGTCAACATTCACAAGATTATTCCATTTTAATCTCTTTCATTCACTCTGTTTCAGCTGGAGGAGCCTTCAGGGTTGCCCCTGGATCCCTGAAGGGAGAAGAGGGCAGCTACCTTTTGAGCACCCATGTTGGTGGGAGCTGGGAAAGCAGCTTTGGGGCAGGGCTACAGTTACATTCTAAGAAAGAGAAAACTTTAACATCAGAAAGTCACAAGCTGTTAGTTACAGTCACCACTGGAGAAGCAGCATGATACAGCATAACGTGTTTTAGACTTGGTACCGGAGGGCTTGGATTCAAATCCTGCATGTCCTTGGGAAAATAATAGTGATGGTGATGATAACAATAATAAGCATTGTCATTATGCCAGCATTGCCCTGATCAGATAGTTTGGTTTCATTTTTATGCTAAGAAGGTGATGTGGGGGCGGGTTACCCGGAAACAATTTTAATAGAATAACTTAAAAACAGACCCATCTCGAATTCTTGTTCATGAGAAGTTCCTTCTGAAAACATGACACCAGGCCTCGAGTTGTGTTTCCTAATTAGCAGGCTCCCGGACGAGAGGCACAGCAGAAATTTCATCCCTCACTACGCCGTGCTGCTGCCGGCACTTCGCACCTCCCCTCCTCCTCGGCCTCGGAAAATCTCTTCTGTGATGGTATCTACCGCAGTGGCATACTCTCAGCAGCCTCCCTCACGGTTCTGGCTTAAATAGGTGGGGCCAGAGGGAGGAAGCCAAAGAGAGCCAAGCCCTAGCTCTGCTTCCTGAGAGGCAGTCCTAGAAGGAGCTGGTTGTTAAGAAGGATTTCATGCCCCCTTTCTGCTAAACCCATTTCTAAAATATGCTTTCACGACCTATGTAAATTGGGATTGTGGAGTAAGGGAAGAATCAAAGGAGTAAGGAAGCCTGGGGGTGGAGGAGGAGGGTGGTGACTCCCCACTCTGCCACCTGTATGACTCTGGTCAAATCACTTAGCTTCTTGGTGACTCAGTTTCCTCTTCTGTAAAAAGGTTTAAAGGAGGCAGAAGCCCAAGGTGGGAGGAAACTGCCTATATCTATCCACCCATCAGCTCAGAGAGGGGCAGGCAGAAAAATAATAGAAAAGCCCAGAAATTTGAAGGAGACCAAATCTTTGAAAGGATCCAACTCCCCCCCCAAAATAATTTATGGCGTCAGATATCTGTACACAAATACACCAACTAGGGGTCAAAAGTGGGTAGAACTAGACAGCCTTCAGAATGGAATGGCAGGAGGCAGATCTGATGGCCTGGGGCTCCCTGAAGCTGGGAGGAAGGAGATCCAGGAGTCTCCTGCCTGGGAATCGGCATAGAAGAAAATTGGCCTCTTACCTAGAGTGAGCAGGAAAGACAGAGGCAGGGGAGATGTAGCGGCACACGCAGAGTGGCCTTCTCCAGGGAGTGTGTACAGTTTTAAGCTGCTGGAGCTGAAAAGACTCATGGAACACCCAGGACCTGAAGAAGATAGGAACTGACCAACCAACAAGCCTTTGCTAAGGTCCTGCCAGGGCCAGGCAGCCCGCAAGGCACAGAGGAGAGATGTGAAACCCTCAATGAAGCAGCAAACAGCACGTGCCTTGAGAAAGGATACACACAGTCCATCCAAGGTTATTTCCTCCTGTGAAGAAATCCAAGAATGAGCATGGGGAGAGTATTGGGAGGTGAACAGAGAAAGGAACAAAATCATAGAGACAGCTCTGACCTGGGGCTAGGAAGGCCTGAGTTCAAATTCAGACTCAGATGCATCCTATTCTGTGCTCCTAGTGCTGCCTTGGGGACCAAGCCTGATCCCTCCACTGTGGGACTGCCCTCATCTCCGCTTCCCGGGCTGGCTGGTCATCTGGGCCCTGGAGGGAATAGAACAGGGGGTCTTGGTCACGTAGGGGTGTTTCACTCTCCTCCCTGGGCTGACTCCTTTGACCTGAACTTCAAGCCAGAGAGAGGAAAGGATGCTTCAGGGTGGTGGAGCCCCAAGAGCTTTCACAGGGAAGGAGAGGGAACGAACACCTCCAGATTTCACTGCTATGGACAGTAGAGGAGCCCTTTGGGCCAGACACAGCTGAGCTTTCTAGGGCTTCCGGATTCCTCATTCCCTCTCCCTAGCTCCCTCCCAGCTTGAATTGTCATAGAATAAATCCTTGGTGCACGCAACTCAATTTGAAAAATGACACATTTGAGGAGAGCAAAATTTATATTTTTCAGGTTGCTAACTTTTGTACAGTATTCTAATCTTAAGTCCAGACAACAGAAATAAATGGGAAACAAAAGAATGATGATGCGTAAAACCCACACATTCCAAATTATTTACAATTTGTTATTTTAAATGTCAGTACTAACCTTAACAAAAAAGTCCGTTTTCCTATAATTTGCACAGTCCCAAAATGTATGCTTTTCTTTTGATCCTGCTTTCTTTACTCTGTGCTGATTCATTTAAATCTTCCTCTGCTGTTTTGTTTTTGTTTTTCAGAGCTGCAGCTAGGAATTCTTATATATGGGGCAAATGGGGGATGGGACAGAGGACTATCTGACCTGGGAGCAGTCACACTGCAAAGCAGGAGGCAACCCATTTCCCAGAATAAGACCAGTTGAGTGGTCAGTGGGCCCCTGGGAGGAGACAGAGGAGAACTGGAGTTGGAGAAAGGAAGAACTGGGAGAGCGGCCCCAGAGCAATGGAATCCTGGAGAATCCCCTCTACCTTCACCTAGCCCTGGGATTGGGAGGTTTAGGGGCTAGAAGAAGACCGCAAGGCAAGGATCCACTGAAGCTGAGAACTGTGATGGGAAAGGGTCCTCCCCCAATTACTGCCCCTCTGAAGCAAAGGCCTAGTCAACGCCCCCCAACGCCACAGAACTCCCCCCTTCTGCAGTCCACCTTTCCTAATGCTCTCTTAGACTTGGCCAACTGGCTCCAGATTTAGGTGCTATTGGGTTGGATAGGAAGCAAGTGAGATTTTGAATCCTAGTATCAATGGTAGGATGAGCTTGAACATCAAGGAAAGCTACAAAGGCCTGTGATGGTAAAAAGGAGCCCATGTCAATGAGACTTGACAATGTTGTGTCTTTTAAACCATGGATTATGATGAAACATTATGGTTAAGGTAAGTTAAGGGGGGGGGGGGGGGCGGAGAGAGGGGGGAAGGGAGAGACAGAGACAGAGAGAGGAGAGAGAAGAGAGAGACAGAGAGAGGGAGGTAGGGAGGAAGAGAGAGAGAGAGAGGAGAGAGACAGAGAGAGAGAAAGGAGAGAGAAGAGAGAGACAGAGAGAAGGAGGTAGGGAGGAAGAGAGAGAGAGAGGAGAGAGACAGAGAGAGAAAAGAGGATGAGCAAAGAACTCACAGGGTTGAAAGGGTGGGAAGGCTGAAGGAAGGAAGATTCAGGAGATAATTAACACTTTCCTTGTAATTAGAAGCCTGGGAAGGACTACAGAAAGTAAGATAAGGAGCTGGGAAACAGTCCCGGTGCCAACAGGGAAGGAAAGAAGGTTGTGTTTAGATGAGGGCATTTGACAATAGTCTAGTTGAGAAGAGTCCAGTCCAGCTAACAAACATAGAGTAAGCACCCACTGTGTGTCGGGCATTGTACTAGGTGCTCAGTATGTAGAAAAGAAAAGGAAGTGAACAAGTTAACCTTAATCTGGCTCTTACTGCTTTGATTATTTCTCTAATATAATTATTTATAAATAGAATGTAAATGTTAATCAGAATGGGAAGTTAAAGCAGTAATGTAGAAAATGCATCTACATGCAGCTTCTTTTCATTCACAAGCATTTATTAAACACCTGAGCACTGGGGCTACAAAGGCAACCATGACATCACCCTGCCCTCAGGGACTTTTTATTCTACTGGGTAAACAACACTTATCCCTAGTCATGTAAGAGGATACAAAGTATAAGCACAAGGTAATTTTAGTGGTTGGGGTGGTACTAAATGACTGGAGAGCAAGGAAAAGCTTCAAACAGGCGTGAACCCTGAGCTGAACTTTGAAAGAAACCTAAGGTTCTAAGAGGTGGAGATGAGGGGGGAGTGCATATCAGGCATGGGGAACAGCCTGGGCAAAGGTGTGGAGAAAGGAGATGGAAGACCCTTTGTGAGGAGCAGCTAGGTTAGTTTAACTGGATGGTAGAGTGCACAGAAGTTCTGAATTTGCACTCAGGCCTTCTGGACTCTAGGTCATAGCCATTGAGCCAACTATTACTTATGATAAAACTAGACAAGAGGGCCAGACCATGACCATGAGGGACTTTAGGTGCCAAATAACTCAGTTTTGCTTCACCGTTGGTCATACAAGGTGCAAGATGCCACCCTAGACCCTAAAACTTAGGTATCTCAGTACAGCCTGTGGAGAAGGTCAGTTCTGTCCCTTGGGCCTCCCTTCACCCCTGTGGGTGCAGCCACAAACAAAATACACCAACAAGGAAGTAACTGTCTTTTCTTGCCTGCTTCTTTTGGATCTCCTCACTCAACCTGGTAAGAGGCCCTCCCTACCTAATGGACCTTGGCTCCCCTGCAGCCTCCAAGCTAGAAGGGCCCTTCCAAGCCATCCTCTGCAGCCCAGAGTTTGCTCTTTGGTTTTTGCTCAAGGTTACACAATGTCAGGGTAGGGGGCAGGCTGGCATCCAGGGAGGGCTCCTGCTTCCTGGTTCAGTGTTCTTTCTAGGAAATCACATAGCCTCTCAACCACCACAGGTTAGTTAGTCAGTCAGCAAGCCTTGACTGAGCACCTTCTGTGTGCCAGGCATAGTGCTAAGTACTAGAGATACAGAAAAAAGCAGAAGATGGTCCCCCTCTCAAGGAACTCCCATTCTAATGAAGGACAGGACAGGGAGAAGAAAGATGCCTCCAGACTCCCAGCCTTTCTCTCAAGCGGGAAGAATCTCTTCCCAGGGCCACAAGGAGCAGTTTTAATAGTGACTTGGTCAGTTAACCAGTCAAGAAAGGTTCTTGATATTTTCCTTTTCTTTCTCTTGCTCTGACATTTCCATAGAGGGTTACAAAGCTCTGCCCCAGCACCAGGCCTGGGAAAGAGCCTGAGCAAAAGCCAGCATCTTCATAGAGCTGCTGCAAATAGGGCTTAGAGTCCTAGAACTGGGAAGCGGTAAGAGCTGGGCTCCAATCTTGCTTCAGTTGCTTATGGACATATGAAAATGGGCAAATCTCTGAGCCTCTGTCTCCTCATCTGTAAAATAAAGGGGACATAGTACCTGTATTGCTGACCACTGGAATGTTAGCTGGCATAAATGAGAAAATGTATGTAAAACATTATAGAAATGTCAGTGATTATTTTACAGACAGGGAAACCAAGGCTCAGAGGTGTGGGCCGGATCAGCACTTTGGCCTGCCTTTGAACCTCAGAGCTCTCACTGTGCTGGGCTCAAGCTGTAGCCAAAGAATGTTGCAGCAACACCAGTTAGCAGCAGTCTCTCCGGGAAACTTGGGTTAATGTTCCATAAATGGAGAATAGCTAGTAACAAATTCATTCTTCCCTGTTGCTAACCGATTTGCCTTAAGTAGAATCATTTAATAGCTTAACTCGAAGCTGCCTTAGAAATATTGACCATTAGGTCCCTACCAGGAAAGTCCAGTGTGTAATTCACAAACATGTGAAATTTCTAAAGGAAATTCGTTTTCCAATGAAAAGGTGCTATTGGCAGTCCTCCCTCGGGACCGCAACGCCCGGCCACAACAATAGCTCAATCACTGTGAGTGTTACCCTGGTAAACGCGCTGGCCGAGATTTGTTCTTTCTTTCAGGAACAATCGTCTTCTTTTATTTTTCTTTGCTTCTTTATTACCCAAAAGATATTTTTGAACTATTGAAGCTTAACTTGGCAAAGACACTGGAGGGGTTGGCCATTTCCTTCTCTAGCTCATTTTACAGATGGGGAAACTGAGACAAGCAAGGTTAAGTGACTCACCCAAGGTCACACAGCTAGTCTGTCCATTTAGGGGTATAACACCCTAATACACACCATGGCCACATTCCCAATAGTTTTTCCTTGTAACAAAGAAAATGGGAAAAAAAATTGACTGTCAGAATTACCACGTCAGTATATGAATTCCACACCCTCAGTCTTCTACCTCTCCAACACAAAGATGGGCACTTTCTCAATCTATTTCCAGAGTCGGCATTAGGACCAAAACCTTACTTTAAAAACAAGCTAAAATGCCCCCAACCCCAATACATCATGGGGTAGGAGGACCTTCTAACTTGCCTTCCTTTTTTTTCTAAATATTCAACAATGACCTGAAAACTATCTTGAGGTTCATTTTATCCCTCCCCTCTCCCCTCCCCAGACACCTGTTCAGTGGTCACAGACAACACCTGGCCCTGAAGGTGGGCCCCAGGGGGCCCTTGCTTCAGTACTCTTGGTATGGGACCTGACTGCTCTTCTTGCCCAGGTTCCCAGACTTTCTGTATCTTGAATGGACGGCCTTGGAGAAGCACTGTGAGGGAAGATATGTCGCCTTGCAGGCAGCCTGATACCTGAGACGGTAGAATATTGGATTTCCAAGCGTCCCTCAGCCAGGACAGGATTAGGATGATGCATCTTGAGCCCGAAGGCATCTTAGGGGTCATCTGATAGGAAATCAAGGCCCACAGACTGACCAATGGCCGTACATGGTAGAGTGAATGGAGGGGTGGCTTTGGAGTTAGATCTGGGTTCAAATCCTACCTCTGACATTTGTGTGTGAGCTTGGATAAATGTGGTTTTGGCCAAAAAAGCCCAACAACAGTCACCAGTACCAGGACTGATGCCTGTGTTTGGCCGGTGGGCGTTTTCTTTTGCTTTGCTTCTCTGTATAGGATTTATCTTATTTATTTTTGGATCCCAATTCCAGTCCCCCAATGGGCTCACACGGCCCCCTCCCCTCAGCTCTGTGTCTTTGTCAGTCAGAAGGCCCTGGTCTGAATTCCAGCTCTCCCATTGGCTATTCATTTGACTTTGGACAAGTCACTCAACCTTCCAAGATTCAAAGACAGGTCAAAGTGCAGAGACCAGCCTGGCTCCTGGGCAAAGAAGACACTTACCTCTCTGAACCTCAGGTCCCACCTCCGTAAAATAATCGACATTTCCCTAATGTCTTACGTATTCATTAATAATGTATTATATCTTATATTTATTATTATGTTACATAGATTCACAGTCCTATTCATCTCACTTGCCTTACAAGGTCTGAGGCTCTGAAAGGGTCCGATTTCCTTATCTACAACATGATGGGTTTGGGCCAGATGACACTCAGGGTCTTTTCCAGTCTTTAAACTTGTGAGCCCAAACTTTGAATCTCTCTGAATGTCACTTTTCTCATATATAAACTTAGGATACACGTGTCTGTAGTATTTTCCTGACATGTGGTTGTGGGGCTCAGATGAGGGGCTGTTGACAGAGAGCTTGGGGAACGTGGAAGGAGGGTCTTTTCATGTTTTCTGGCTTCCCCCAGTGCCTCCTCCTCCCTCCGCTGTGAGCGTCTTCTCCTTTTCCCCACTTCAGGCCTAGAGGGTAACTGCATCAAAAGCTTCTCTGGGAACAGGATCTGCTTTTAGCCATTTGAAGCTTCAGTAAACGTAAGCCGAGTGCTGCCGCCATCCAGGGAGCTTCTCATTTGGATGCTTGTCTATACTGGGGCCACCCATCAGCCAGTCAAGTGTGCACTGAGCGCCCACTGTGTGCCAGGCTCAGTGCCAAGCACAGGGCACGCAGCTGCGAAGAATGGGACTCTGACAGAGGTGATATTCCGGTGCAGTAGACCTCATTATAAATATTTACAGCCTAAATACCGATAACATAAGTCCAGGTGCTGAGATTTAAGGCGACTTGGGGGGGAGGGGCGAGCCGGGGACTAGGAAAGGCTCCCTGCTGAGATGGCGCCTGGGCTGCATCTGGAGGGAAGAGAGGCGGCGGTGAGCGGCAAGGGCATCCCTGTGACAAGGTGAGTCTTGAGGGAGACAGGAAGCCACAGTGCAGAATGAGACCCGTCTGGAAAGAGAAACTGAGGCTGGTTCAGTAGTGAGCGACTGGGGTGGTTCAGATCTGAGCTTGAGGAACATGACTGACAGCAGCTGGTGGGGCGAAGCAGAGGGATGAGAGATTTCGGGCAGGGAGGCCAATTAGGAGCAGGAGGCTGACGAGATCGTCTAAGCAGCGGATGCTGAGGTGGTCGCTGTGTGACTGCGGAGAAGGTCTTGGATGGCAGTGATAACGGCAAACATTAATGGAATACTTTAAGGTGGGCAAAGCATTGATTAAAAATCCCATTTGATCCTCCCTGTGAGGCGGGGGCTTTTATTACCCTTATTTTACAGCTGAGGACACTGAGGCAAACAAAAGTTAGGTGACTTGCCCAGGATCACATGGCTAGTAGGTTTCTGAGACTGGATTTGAACCCAGGTTTTCCTGACTTGAGGTTCAGCACTTTATCCACAGAACCACCTCTTTGCCTTTACTACACAGGAGAAGTTTTAGCAACTGATTGGATATGTAGAGGGACAGAGGGGAATCAAAGAGCATGCCATGTTTGCAAAGCTGGGGGCCCGATGTTGGTGGAGCCCTTTGACAGAAGTACAGACATTTGGGACAGGGGGAAAGGTGGGGGGAGGAGATCACATAATGCAGTCTGCTTTGCACATGTGAATTTAGGAGGCCTATGAGACATTGGGCGTGAAATGCCCAACAGGCAATTGTGGCCTTGAAACAGAGAGACTGAGACTGATCAGATAGATAGATAGACAGATAGACAGACAGACAGATAGATGATAGATAGATAGATAGATAGATAGATAGATAGATAGATAGGTAGATAGATAGATAGATAGATAGAGAATAAGATGGATGGGTGGATACATAGGTAGATGGGATAGATAGGTAGACAGATAGATAGATAGATAGATAGATAGATAGATAGATAGATAGATAGATAGATAGATAGATGGATGGATAGAGATAAATGATAGTTGGATGGATGAGAGATAAGAAACAGAGAGGGAGAAAAAGAGACAGAGAGGGCAGTATGTATATAGTAAGCATTTACATGCTTTTCCATTCCACATATATATAAATCTGAGTTATCTGCATCGAGATGATAGCTAAACCCATCAGAGCTGAAGAGGTTTTTCAAAAGGTAGAGTGTAGAGGAAGAAGAGAAGACCTAGGACAGAATCTTGGGAAATCATTCTAATTAGCTATGGCATGGATAAGGCAGCAAAGGAGATTGAAAAGTGGTCAATAGTATAGGTCAGAGGAGAGAGCAGGGGCATGAAAGGAGAGAGAGAGAATGAGAATATCCAGGAGCAGAGGGTAGCCAAGAGTTTCAGATGTAGCAGAAAGGGTGAGAAGGATTAGACCTGAGGAAATATCAGATTGGGTGATTAAGAGATCATGGCTAACTACGAAGAGTTTCAGTTGAGTGAGGAGGTCAGAAGCCGGATTGCCCCTGTCAATGAAAGGCTTTTACTGATTCCCCATTGATTCCTAATAAAGCAGGAAGTCTCTAGCCTGATACCTACAGGCTCTCCCCAGCCTGGTGCCGGCCTACCTTTTTGTCCCATCTCAGGCTGGGTGCCCCACACCTGATGTGTCACCTGTGTATCATTCTGCCTTTCCCATTCTATGATTCTGCCTGGAATGCACCCCATCCTCAGCTCTGCCTGATGAGATTCAGTCTCTCTTTTTTAAAAAATAAGTTTGTTTATTTACTTTTAGTTTACATCATTCAGTTCCACAATCCCTTGAGTTTCAATTTTTCTCCCCCTCTCCCTCCATCTCCCTTCCCCCATAGTAGCATGTAGTCAAACATAGAATCTACAAATTCCAGTCTCTCTTTCAAAGTCCAATTCAAAGACCACTTTCCCTGGGAAGCCCTCTGTGATTTCCTCAACCAGAAATGGTCTCTTCCCATTGTGATAAGCCTCAGCACTCTGCTTGCACTGAGCAGATCCTGCCTGGAAATAGCACCAAAGCCAAAACTGAGAACGTACTTCTCAGACAGATACCATAAGTCACACCCACAGAACATGGTTTAAAGTGCTTCTGTGATAACAGGCATGAAGCAAGCACTCAGACGAGAGCCGGGAGAGACCCTCCCTGGAGTATCAGGGAGGGCACTGGATTCGAAGTAGGGACATTTGTGTTCAAATCCACAAAAGACATTTAGTAATTACGTGAGCCAATGGCTGGTGCATAGCAGGTATTTAATAATCATTTATTGATCCTGGGTAAGTCACTTAACCTGTTGGTACCTCAGTTTCCCCAGGGTTAAGTTTCCTTCCAGCTCCAGATCTATGATCCTTCAGTACATGAGTGCAAAGGTCAATCCGCTGCTAAGTCTTTTCTTCTCCAAACATGGTGGGATGGCCAAGGTCCTCACCAGTCTGGTCAACTTCCTCTGGCCTTTCTGTATGTTCCTCCTCTTATCCAATGCCCTCAGAACTGAAGACAAAGACTCCCAATGTGGTTTGGCAAGGGCAAAGTACAGTGAGAGTATCTCTTTTCAGTCATTAGGTAAGGTTCTAATTAGGCTAAAAAAAAGTCACTACCTTGGCTGCTTGAACCATTCCATACCTGGGGTCCACCACTTCCCTGGCATTATTCTGTGGTCATGATTCTGGTTTTTTTTCCTTGCCCTCTCTGTCCAAGAGTGGGATCTTTCACATACAACAATGAATGCATGAATAAATGAATAAATGAATGAATGAATGAATTCCCCAATGACTTTTAAAATTATTTTGTGTCTGCCACATGCAAGGCACTGTGCTAAGTAGGCATTGGGGGAGATTCTGAGGTGAATGAGACAAAGTGCCTGCCTTCAGGGGCTTCCCATTAAGGAGAAATCATCCTAACTCAAGAAATGAAGTGATTAAATCATAGCCATGACTCCACAGGCCTTGGGCACAAACCTAAAAATGGTTGGGGGTCTTCTGTGAATGTTCTTTCTAATAGAGGAAGTCAAAGAGGAACAGTATAAGGAAGGCATGTGGAATCAAGATGACCCTGGTTCGAATTCTGCTTCTTCCACTTGCTACCCATGGAATCACAGGCAAAACACTTAGCCACTCTGAACCTCAGTATTGTCATCTGTAAAATGAGGGAATTGGACCAGATGAGCTCTGAGGTCCCTTTTTGTTTTAAATCTACAATCCTGCAATCAAATTTCCAACTAATATCCATAGAGCGCTAACACAGGAGCATCGCTGGCATGCCAACTGGAGGGAAAGTTCTAGTCAAACACATTCAGGTTACAGATAGGGTAGCCAAGCCCCCAAAACAAAGAACTTGGAATCCTAAAACATCAGAACTAGAAGGGATTTAAGAGATTATCTGATAGAACCACTTCATTTAAAGAGTTGGAAACTGAGGCCCAGGGAGGGAAAGTTACTTGCTTAGGGTCACACAGCTAGCAAGTGCCAGAGTTAGGATTCAAACACAGGTCCTATGATTCCAACGTTGTGGGGGAGGCTGGCCAGTGGGGACCCAGTCATTGGAGAATGTTCAGATTTGTCTTTCCTTCTGGGCTTTATGGAACATGCCCACTTATTCCCTTCTTTGGGGAGCTGGTTTCAGACTGAGAGCTTGATGCAATGTAATGGTGAAAAGTCTCGTAAAGGGCTTTGGAGCTGTGAAAACCAATGACTTAGGAAATACTGAGCTAGAATTGAGTTCAGATACAGTAGGGACAACTAGATCATTTCCCACTCCCTGGAGGCAAAAAAGGCAAAAACTCCTGTGAGCAGCCAATTGAAGGAGCCACCTCAAGCTGCCTTCTCCTTCCTGACTGCAGGGTGGCCCTGAGCCTCAGGCATCTGGGGGTTTTGTGTTTGTTCTTCCCTGGTGCTAAGTAGACAAATATCTGGAGATGATCGATTAAGTTACTTCCTGTATTGGAAAAGCCATTGGAGAGAAGAGTAGAGTCCACAGAGACAGGAGCAGCAGCAACCCACAATGGCAGAGACATCTGTAGAGAGCTGCACAGCGCTAGTCACTCAGAGACGGGATGGCTTTAGGGATTGGCACCTTCTTGATGAAGAGCTACCAGAAAGTCCCTTAGAGCCCAACAGAAAGCAATCCCAAAGGGAAAACTAAGGAGGACTGCAAAAAGGTGGATGGGAGGCAGGGGAGAAGGGAAGGACCTCCCAGGCAAGATTTGGAGTGGGAACTAGGGAGGTAGCCCCAGAAAAAAAGCGTCATCAAATCCAAGGCTTTCTCTACTCTGGTCTGTGGAAAATCTAAAGCCAAAATGCCCGTGTCCTTCTAAGACTCAGCTGGTTCCACATTTTCATTTCCAAGACATTCCTTCTCGAGCTCTCTGAGGCGTGCAGGAAGACCATACCTTCCAAGCTGGCTCAGACACTTCTTGCCTTTACTCTTGTACTTACCCTCCCAGCAGCCAGCTTTTGTATTGCAAGCCTGTGGGGAATCCAGGGGCTGCTTCCAATTAGGTTCATTACTGGTTCCCTCAAGAAACCATTAGGAAGCCAGAATCCCCTGAGTTCGGCTCTCATCAGCAATGTCGGCAGCATTTGTGGGTGCCTGCCAGAAGGAGGACAGGGCTTAGATGGTTCACCCACCTGGAAAGGCCATGGAACCCCTCGGGCACTCTTTCCTCACAGGGCACACTTGGAAGTCTGCAAAGGCAGAGCGAGGAAGGGGATCCCAAATGTCCTCTACAGCACGCCTTCAGAAGGCTAATGAGGATAACTGGAGATGGATATTCTGACTCTCATCTCCCAGAACATGGCCAGGCTGCTCCTGCAAGAGAATGTTGGGATGGCAATGGAGATGGCAATATGGTCAATGAATGGTCAATGAATCAATAAGCATTAATAGGCACCTATTAGGTGCTAGGATTTCTGGAGATGCAAAAAGAAAAGTGAAACAATTGCTGCCCTCAAGGACCTTCCACTCTAAGGAGGAGATCACATATATGTGTATAAAATGAAAACACACGAAGAACACAATAAACAGGGAGGCAAGAACCGGAGGAGACAGGTCACGGGTCACTCAGAATCTGACCCCTGAGTTTTCTTTTTTCTTTTTTTTTTCACTTGAGTTTTCAAGGAAGTCAGGGATTCCCAAAAGCCGAGATCAGGAGGGAAAACGTTCCAGGAATGTGGGACAGATTGAGACATAACAAGTAGGCAGTGAGGTTTGCTTTTTGTTTTGACTTTATCATCCACCCTTTACTATCAAAATGATTCGAGATCTATTTGTGGCCATTTCTCTTCCAAGAAGATTGATTTTTAACTACCTTAGGGAAGCAATATGGCATTCATTGAATGATTTGTGTGAGTGTGCAAGGGAATAAGCCTAGAAAGGTAAGAAGGGGCCAAATTGTGATGAGCTTGAAACGCCAAATAAAGAGTTTTCTATTTGATCCATGAGGTAATAGGAAGCCATTGCTGTTTATTGAGTAGAGGGTAACATGATCAGAACCTGTGTGTCCCAAAAATCCTTTTGGCTGAACTTAACTTTTGGTCCTCTGCCTCCACATTCAGCATCCTTACCTGTACCACAGAAGATGGCCAGGATGGTGAAGGGACAGAAAATTATTAAAGAAAACGGGAATATTCCACTTAGAAAAGAAAAGACTGAGGTCAGGCAAGGTGATGGCCGTCTCCAAGTCCCTTGAGTTGTGTAAGATATGGAAAAAAGAAGGGACTTGTCCTGCTTGGTTTCACAGGGCAAGATTAGAAACATTGGGCTTGGGGCTGGGAGTTACAATGAGAGCAATTTGGGCTGCCTTAGATAAAGACCTTCCTAACAAGGGGCATGGGCAACCCAGAGAGGTAAGGACTCCCTTAATGAAGATCTTAACAAAGGCTGAGAGACCATAATTTGGCACCTTATAAAGGGAAATCTTGTTTAGATTGGAATTTGACACAGCAGCCTCTGAGGTCCCCTAACAACCATCAGATCCTGTGATTCTATTACTGTCATCTTCCCATCACGAGGGAATTCAGAATGTTTCACTCTTCACTTTGTAGGGTCCTTAGAGACCATCTAATCCAACTCCTCCATTTTATAGACAGGGAAACAGACGCCTATAAAGAGGCAGTGGCTTGCCCAAGGTCATATGCCTAGTCCTAGTCAGTGACAGAGAAGAGACTAAATTGATTTTTTTTCCAATTATTTAGATCTGACTTTATTTGTGTGAAGAGTGTTTTGTAATTGTGTTCATATAGTTACTGAGGTTTTTTTGGCAGGTAGATCCCCAAATATCTTATAATGTCTACAGTAACTTTAAATGGGATATCTCTTTCTATCTCTTGCTGTTGGATTTTGTTAGTAATATATAGAAATACCAATCATTTGTGTGGGTTTATTTTGTATCCTTCAACTTTGCTAAAGTTGTTTATCATTTCAAGCAGTTTGCATTCAGATTCTTTAAATCCACTGTAACACATTGCATTTCCCGGTGCCCTGTTAGATACCCTGGTGCTGCATTTCCCAGGTGAGTATGATGCTTCCAGTTATCCCTGATTCTAACACTTCCCTAACATACTTCTAACTCCCATCTTGAATGCTGCTATTTCTCAGCTTAATTTTCACTCAGAAATGTCAGGTTTGCAGGAGCAAATGGAGAGTGCCTGGGCCAGAGCAGGTGGCAGCAGGCCCAAGCATTCCCTGCTATGTTGGAAGAGGATTGCAGGCATATGGTAGCCCACTGGGCACGGGGCAGAGATGGACCAATCAGGAAGGCTGGAGAGAGGGAACCTATGTACTCCAGTGATGAAGAAGGAAGGATGGCCATGGAGCCAGGGGGAGATCCTGCCATCCTTGGACTCTGCCAGCCGTCTGAGCGGCCCGTCAATGTCCACAGAGATTAGGAACCTAAAACTAATGATTGCCCAGCACTGGGGAAAGCAGGTCAGCTGTGTGTGTACCTGGAGGCATAGGAACCACTCTGCTCTTCGCAGGAGCACGCCACCTGCTGGAGCTGGCCTAGAAGGACTACCTCCTCCCTCCTGCAGGCAGAAAGCCCTTCTATCAGACTCCTTAGAGTTTCTTTCCAACTTCCTCTTTCTAATTTCACGTGTTTGAGTGGCCTTTCCTTCCTCCCAGAAATACAAAGTTCCTTATTTGTGTTCCTTGTTTTCACAGTGCTTCCTGGTGACTTATCCCTGGTATGAGACAACTAATGGGATTTAGAGGAGGAAGAGCCCCCGGACATCTAAGGCTGGGAAGGAAGTTAGAGGTCACTTGGACCAACCTTCTTATTTCTCCAGTGAGAAGGAAGCGAAGGCTGAGTCCATCTTTTGTAAACAAGGAAACTGAGGGCGGGAGAGGGGAAGAGAATTCATGAGATCATAGAGGACAAATCTACAGATGAAGCCCTGACGCCTGGGGCTTATACAGGGCATAAAGAATGGAGCTGGAGGGACCATCAGGCTGTAGGGAAAGAGCTGCAGCTGGGGCATAGCAGCCTGTGTGTTCCTTCATGTCCTGTGTGAGCTGGAGCCAGTCATTGGACCTGCCAGCTTCAGAGACTTCCTTCAGGGCTAAATCTCTGATCCTGAGATTTGGACTGGCTCCTGTCAGTTCTATGTAATGTGGCAATGGAAGGAAATGGGGATGTTCTGTGGAGAGAAGGAAAAGCTGAGAGGGAACCTCATGGCTATCTATTTAAAGAGCAGTCACTTGGAAGAGGGCTTGGCCCCAAAGGACGGAGCCAGGAACAACCATTCAACAATTCTCTTCGGCTGTGGGATCTTAAGCTGAGAAAAGAAATTCAATTCCATCAACAACTGTTAAACCCCACTAGGAGCAGGGGTCACCCGGACAAAAACCAGGCACATAGAGAAGAAATGGGTCTCTCTTCTAGAACTCAATGGGAGTAGGGGGAATGATGCTATGTGCCTTTGCTGTTGACCCCAAAATAGGGTAAGTCACACAAATCAAGAAATTCCCCGGAGAAGCAGGAGAAATCTTATTTTCTTGCGCCAAAAATCTATTGTTGATAGAGAGACAATAACTAGATAGCTGGTCTTGAAGTTAGGATTCAAATTCTGCCTCTGATGAATACTTGCTATGTGACCTTAGTCAAGTCATTTAACTTCTCAGAATCCCAGGTAACTCTCTAAGTTGATCATTTACAGAGTTGTCTTCTTAGATTGGTGGGAGAAATCTCCACCCTGAGAAGTTCCCACACTAATGAAATCATGTAACTTAACCAAAAACAAAAAACACACCTTTGTCAACTAAAGGATCTTTTAAAAAAAAGTTTATTATTTTTATTTTTTCAATTAATCAGAAAATCTCACCTCCATCCAAAATGGTGCCAAGGCCCATCAATTTTGCCTCTGAACCATCTCTCAAATTCACCTCCTTGGTCTCGATGCCCGCTTCTAGTCTCTCTCTTCTCCAGCCCATCTCTGGTTCCATTCAGGCTCCAAAGTGATTTTCCTAAATTGAAGGTCATCACCCCCCATTCAGTAAACTCCAGTGACTTCCTACTGCCTCTGGGATCAAAGACAAAATCTCATGGCATTCCAAACCTTCAAAACCTGTCCCCGCCTGCCTTTCTTAGACCTTATTCCTCAACACCCATTCTTTAGTGCCGCTGGCCTCTGGGCTGCCCCATAAACAAGCCACTGCATCTCTCAGCTCTCCCTGTGCCTGGAATTCTCTTGTTCCTCATCTCCTCCTACAGGTCACCCTGGCTCCCTTCAGGTCCCAACTAAAATCCCACCTTCTGCAGGAAGGCTGAAGGCTAAAAATCCTGAGACTGAGTCCAACTTTTGTCAAAGAGGAACCTAAAGGCCAGAGAGGGGAAGGGAATTCATGAGATCACATGAAGGCTGGATCTGCAGGAAGGCTAAAAGGCTAAAACACAAGCCTTTCCCAATTCCTTTTCATTTCTGTGCCTCCCCCCTCTTAATTAGTTCCTGTTTACCCTGTATAAATAACTTGTTGTCTTCCCCTTTAGTCGGTGAGCTCCTTGAGGGCAGGGTCTTTCTTTTGCCTCTTTTTGTATCCCTAGGGCATATAGCACAGTGCCTGGCACATAAATAATGGTTATTGACTGAATGTTGTGGAAGTAGCATGTGCAGTGCTTTGCAAATCTTGAAATACTGTCCATCGTGGTTATGGTTTATACTAGCCATGATTATCGTTAACAACACTTGGGAAGGGAGGGCACCTTCAAGTTTGCAAACTTGGATGCAGCCAAGCCAGCCATGGGGGGTGGGAGGTGCGCTGGTGAACACGGGCCCTGGTGACTGAGATCACACTGTCACCGACTTTCTGGCTATTCCCCCTGCAAAATCCAGCCCTAACCTTCTGTCACTAAATCGCCTCACTCTGACCTTGCCAGCGCTCTGCTCAATGCCAGCTCTTCGCCAGCCCGTCAATCTCATCCTCTGGGCTGACTCAATCCCGCGTTCTCTTTCCTACCAAGAGCTAAAAAAAAATCAGAAACCATTTCCAACCCTGAGTTTTAGTCCTTGCTGTTTTTGCAAATAAAATGACACATATGTTGAGACAAGTTACTTTGTCTCCAGCCGGCTGCAAACATCAGCTTTGCATAAGAAGATCTCCAGCAGCTGTTACAGAGACCTTTCTTCTCTGTGATAGAGGATTAGTGCTGTGCTCATTGAAAAGCACTTTCCCGTTGTTGTGATTGTATTTTTTTTTAAAGCTAAGGGGCCATCAGTTGGGAACCGGTTGGGAGACTTTTGTTTGTTTGTTTGTTTAGCCCATTGCTGTAAGGAAATTGAAGAGAGAAGCCCCCATCAGTTTGTGACTAGAGGCTGAAATACACAACGGCACACTTGTATACCCTCATGCTTTACAGATTGCATTTCAGCGTTTGGGGATGCCTTTTCGTGACTGGTTTACTGAAGCTCAGGACACTTGTCAGAGAAGTGGTTAAAAGGACTTTGAACTTGTATATTCTTCCAATTGGTCTAAGCAGAGAGGAGAAGAAAGTAATCCAAAAACTAGATTTCACTTTTATTGGAGACAAAAACAGAAAGAAAGGATCATAGGATTATAGATTTAAAGCTGCAAGAGACCTCAGAGATCCAAATCTCTCATTTCAGAGATGAAGACCCTGAGTCACATAAAGGTTAAGTGACTTGTCCAGGGTCACACAGCTAGTAAGTGTTTGAGTTAAAATTTGAACTCGAGTCTAACTGTTTCCAAGTGCAGTGCCCTATTTACTGTACCACCTAGCTGTTTCATACAGAGGCCAAAATATTTATAGCAACACTTTTTTGTGGTAGCAAAAAAAACGCAAAGTGGATGCCTATCAATTGGGGAGCAACTGAATGAATTGTGACATATGAATGTAATGGAATGATATTGCACCATATGAATCATTCAGAAAAACATGAGTAGCAAATATGTTCTGGCCTCATTTGCCTGGAGGGAGGCCTCCTACATCTCTCCCTCAGGGCTCGAGAGTAACCTGAGGGGGCGTGGGATGTCTCTTCTCTGATGTCATTGACTGGATCCCTCCACAGGCTGTGTTCCCTTCACCCCTTAGGTGCTAGTAAGTGGCACCCCAGTTAAATTGAACCACTTAACATTAATTAGCTTTTGAAAAGGGCTAATTGCTTTGAGGATCAATCCATTAAATCAATAGACTTTTGTGGCCAGGCGCCCTGCTAAGTGTTGAGTATAGCAAGAACAAAATGCGAACGTTTTCTCAGTGTGGAACACACCTTAAGAAGCACTCTGACCATATACTTCTCCTTATTGTTCGTGGAAAGACTTGTGCGGACTTCTGCAAAGCCAGGCCAATATATACCTGATAACCACAAAATGTAAACAAAACCACTCAAAGATGGTTGAATTTATATTTGGATCCCAAGCAAAGATAGTGACACATTTCTCCCCTTTAATTGAGAGGTGGGTGGGGGGCTGTGTATAGTCCTGTGATCACTAAGGTATGTCTTGTCTCCAGCTACTCTCCCCTTTTGGGGAATTTTTGACCATGTTCTTCCATACCTTAGTTTGAAGGGGGCTACCCAATGTGCTGGGGGCCTAACTATGGCTCTCTTATCACTCTGACAATTCCAGTGGGACACACACTTCTCTTGTTTTGCCCTGCTCTTACCACATGGTCGTCCCATCTTCTTGATGCTCATATATTTCGCCGAGGACATATTTTGTTCTCCTGGTTTATAGTATATTGTAGCAAACTCACTCCTGCTGTGGGTCTTTTCCCTCTGAGTGATCTTTAACTTCAGTTCCTTGGAGACTGTCATGTTATGTACTTGTAGCCATTCAACATCTTTCGAAGGATATTAAATTGATACTAAAAAGATGGGCTTCTGTTTCAGAGAGACACTTGGGCTCCTTAAAATAACTACATATCATCCCTTGGACTATTCTTCGTTCACTTGGTTTTTCCTGTATGAATAGTTAGGTCAAATTCTTTTGAGTGGTTATGGAGCTCATTTAGGAAGTTCTGTAATCTTCTGGGGCTTGATCCAATGAGCCCATCCTCCAAAACAGGGGTGTCTGAAGGACCTCACCATCTGTCAGGAACTTGGACTTGGACTTGGCACTGAACCTCTTCCATGACGATGGCAAACACCTTTGGCGGCACACATCTTCCTGACATATGTCTTGCTTGATATTAAGGCAAGGTTCTCTCTGTTATAATTTTAAATAATCTTATATATTTTCAGCATATGCATGAGAAGCACCTTTTGGGAAGAAAATATTGAAGATAATATTTTGCACGACTAAATCAACAAATAATGAGCACAGTGGGGTTGGTCTATTTTTTAGATAATGTAGTCAATTGCGTGATAGTTAAAATACAACCATCTGTGGACCGTTGCCTGCAAAAGTCTGTCTATTCCTTTTTTTGTGCCCTCATTGAGGTTGCCTTTGATGTGTATGTATGTATGTATGTGTATACATATACATATACATATATATAATATTCTCATGAAAAAATTACACCGATGGGAAAATGGGATTTTTCCTTGTCTAACAGCTGATTTGGGGGGGTGGGGGAGGAAAAAGGTCTGAGACTTTTCCCCCGTGCTTTTGCCTCTTTTAGATTCCTTGAGAATATTATCTCTCTAAGCCCTCAATCTTGTATCAATACCATCTCTGTACCTCCTCTGGGTACGTTTTTTAAGCCCTGCCTCTTTCCCCGTTTGGATTCCTCCCCTGACTTTCCATTTCCTCTCTGAACCTCCATTCAAGGAGAGAGCTCAGTTCAGAGCATCCTCTCATTTCTTAGCTGGCACCTCAACTTTGGGACTTCTCTGACTTACACCATGCCCCTGAGTCAGATACTTTCCCCAGCCCTCCCTCCCATTACTGCCCCTACCAGCTGTTTAGCCTCTTTTTGCCTTTTGTAGATTGTCTTCCCCAATTAGAATGTAAGCTCCTTGCAGGCAAAGCCTATTTTTCTTTTTTATTATTTGTATCCCAAGCACTTGCCACAGTGCCTGGCAAACCGCAGGTGCTTAATAAATGCTTACTGACTTAACTCTTAAAGTGCATCAGAGACTGCACTATGAGAATCCAATATGGCGACTCCACTGTTCTCGAAGGAGAGAAGAGTTTGTTGCAAACATATTTGCCTATCTCTTCCACCTTTTGCCTGTTTGTTATCCTAGTTTCATCCTCAGATGCCAGAATTTTTCTGGTCCTCCAACTCCTGCAGCAGGTGTCGGCATACAGGCACAAATACTTTTCTTGGTGGTCATTCTGAAAACACGTATCAGAAGCACAGCAATACCAGATGTTGAAACGTTCTGGGAGACGTCGGTGCCTTTGTACCGGTGATGAAACCAGCCCTGCCAGCTCCGCTGTTTGCCTTTCCAAAGGAGCCAGCCGTCCATTTCTCTACAACTTCCTTCTATCTACTGATTTCTTTACTGAATGAACATCAGGCCTGACCCGGTGGAGTTCCTCTGGCCATATGGCCATGTGCTGGTCGCGGGACAAAGCACGTGTAAAGCCCGGTTGATGTTCAGAGGCACTCTGGCCCCCCTGCCTCTCTCTGTCACTGCACTGTATAGGACTGAGGTCATTCTACATTTTCCTTTATTTCAGAGGTTGCTAGGCCAAAGAATTCATTAATGAAACTTTTTTTTAAAGTTAAGCAAGACAGGATGCTTTGTGACTTTTTACTTAGAGGACAATGGCAATGCTTTTAAAACCTGGATCATCTGTGTTCTTTATTTCTCTTGTCATTTTTCAAAGTATATGCCTTTAGGGGCCTAGTTCCTTTGAATGAATAAAGCATTGGCCCAGAGCTTATGGGGTATATGGCACGCTCATGGAGGAATAGCACCTCTGGAGTAAGGGCTGCCAGGCCCTTTCAGGGCAGCCTATCCACCTTGTGGTATCTGCCTATCACCTAATTCTTCCTTGTGGCTCCAAGAGGATGTAGCCTGTGTAGCGGCCATACCCTAACCATTGGGCTAAACCAGTCTAGGGTAACCCAAGGGCCTCAAAGCCATCAGTGTGTGAGGGAGATAACCCAAGCATTGAAGACTTCCATTGGTGGATTAGGCAGATGAGAAGACTTTTGTCTGTCCACTGGGTAAAGGCCACCCCTCAAAATGCAGAGCAGTCCACTCTGAGTTGAAAGCAGAAAAGTCTTCTCCAAAGGAACATCAAACACTAGTGCTGAGGCTCCCAGGACAAAATACAAAGGAGCCCACAGCCTGGGGGAGCAGGGGAAATTTATGCTTGAGAACCACACAGGGGAGGTTGGGGGAGGGGTTAGGGTGAAGAATGGACAGTCTTTCCCAGGAGCAGGTGGCACACAGAAGCGGGATGCTTTGTAGGAACAGTTGCCCACAAGGCTGGCTCAGACTGGTTTAGGGCACACAGCCCAGCAAGGTCAGCCAGCAAACAGCAGGAAAAGTACCTGGCAGTGACTTTGGCTCACTGTGGGCTCCTGCTTGACTCCTTCAGGCAAACAGGCTCACTCTGTCCCGTGGACCTACCTAGTCAGATAACTGACAGAAAACAGGCATGGTGAGTCTCAGGAGTGTTCACTTCCAATGGTCATGAATGTTGTTGAAGCAGGTGCTGTGGAGTGCTTAGCAGTGGTTCTCAACCTGTGGGTCGTGACCCCTTTGGGAGTAGAATGACCCTTTCACAGGGGTCACAGGGGTCGCCTAAGACTATCAAAAAACACATATTTCCGATGGTCTTAGGAACTGAGACACCGCTCCTCTATCTGTCTCCAGGCGGGTCCGCCCACATGCAGATATGACCATTAAAGGGTCGCAGCATTAGGAAGGTTGAGAACCACTGGCTTAGAGCCTGGCCAGACCCCAAAGGTGCCCAAGTCATTCGCTGCATCCTGGGGCATCACCAGGCATCCTGACTTTTGTCTTGCCACTGGATTCCTATGACACTGGAAGAAAGAATGAGGCTGATAGCTTTGTGCCTCACTTAAATCCAATTCATGGGGACGTCAAAGCATCACCTCATGCTATCATTGATCCTCTTTGAAAGGGTGAATTTCAATTGTTGCTGTAAATATCATTTCATTTAACCGAAAGGCAACTCATTATGGATTCTGAACTCATTTGGAATTCTTGACTTCTTGGCCCCCAGATAAGATCCCTCAAGTTTGAGATACTTCCTGGGTCCACTAAAAACTCTCACGAGCCCCCAGTGATCTGTTGACTTTTCCTAGTCAGAGGACACAGTTCAAAGCAAAAGCATTTAATGAAATAGAACAGTAAGAAAAAATAGTAATTAAACATTTCCCTCACAAACTGAGGAAACACACACAAATACACTCCCCTTAATTGGAAGAGTGAATGCATTTAAGGAACATGTATGGGGAAGTACACACAAAAACACTCTTGGCCAGGTCATGTATGTAGAAGGACAACTCAAGCCTCTAATGTTGCACCATCACCAGTGTTTCCTAATGATGTCCACTCCCACGTTAGTTGGCTCTGCCCTTGTCAGGAAGCTGGATGACGTGTGCCTTTGAACTCTAATTTTCAGCTCAAGTCTATGTAGCCATCCTCTTTACCTGCATTTCTTCCACCCTTTCCTCTCCCTGTGTTAAAGGGAAGATGTAACACCATCATCCCCAGTGTTTAACCAAAGAGAGCAATGTCAGCAGCTTGGCCACTCACACAGTGAGATAAGCAGAGAAATCCCCATCATGCTAATGCATTTAAGTGGGTTTTATGCTCTCCCCTACACTGAAAATTAGAATTCAGAGGCACACATGTGGTCTAGCTTCCTGACATGGGTTAGGTCAATTGATATGGCTATGACTCCCTAGATGTAGGTCATGGTCTAAGTGTTGTTCCCAGCATAGTAGAGGAAATGAGAATATGGAGGGAGAGACAGAGAGGGGAGAATGCAAGCACTTTCTAAACATTGTGTCCTTTGGGTTCCATAATGACTCTGTACTACAGTCACTATGGATATTACTATCTTCATTTCACAGATGAGAAAAGTGAGCCTCTGAAAGATTGAGACATGCCCCAGATCATGCAGCTAGTCAGTGTCTAAGGCAGCATTGGAACACAAAGGTGTGGAAATAGATGGAACCGCTGGATGGGGAGGCAGGAATCCAGCCCCAGACACTTACTATCTGTGTGACCTTGGACGAGCTGCTTAATTTCTGTCTGCCTCAGTTTCTCCATCTGTAAAATAGGATTAATAATAGAACCTCCCGCCCAAGATTGTTGTGAGGACAAAACAAGATGAGATTTGTGAAGTGCTTTGCTGATCTCAAAGCGCTATATAAAGGCTAGCTGTTCCTGGGTCTAGAAACTTTAACATGACACCACTTACCTGCCTTATACTATACTAAGTGCCAGATGTTTACAACTCAGTCATTTTACATATTGGAAGACTGAGGCCTAGAGAGGGGAAATGATTTGCCCAAGGTCACACAGGTACTTATTGGTAGAGACATCATTTGAACTCTAGCTGTTTGACTCTTAAGACCTGAGCTCTTTCCACCACACCTCAGAATCAGAACCTGCAGGGATCGCTGTGGTGGAAGGTTTGGAAAAGGTTCCCAGAAGTTTTGGGAATTGAGCAGGGTCTTGAAGGATGAGTAATGTTAGTGGGCTGCTTACTGGAGTGCTTGTGAAAGACATAATAAAGTCGGGTCCATTCCGTCTGTGGGTCACAGCTCAGCCTTGAATTGCTTCAGGGCAGATATGTATGGGAGCAGTGGAAAAGACTAGAGAAACATTCCTAGGAAGGTGGTAGCTGGATATTTCTGAAGGGTCTACTGTTTTCCTCCTGTGAAAGGGGTCGATGCAACTTGATTGACCGCAAGTTTATTGGATTCGACTCACAAATTTTATTTCTCTTTTAAACCATTTGAGAACATTTGACTGTATTCAATGCTCTTGCAGGAATCCACAGGATCCTCTGCCTCATCAGGCACTAGTTTCCCTAGTCTTGGAATACTAATTCATAAATATCTGTGCTTATTTGGCAGATCTGGAGGCCATATTCCCTTCCCTTTATTGAGATCTTCCATGTTGGTTTATCTGCTTCTGTTCAAGGTCTTTACCTGGGGTTTTCCCTCCTTCAATCTTTGGAATTTTAGTCTTTTTTCCTTATTTCCTTAGACAGGCAGAGAAGAGGGGGAGAGATAGGACATTCCAATCAATGGGTCCCCTCTTTGGCTTTGTGGGTTTTTTTCCCCCCAACAGCAATTCTGAGAGGTGTATATTTTCAGCTTCATCAACTGCTTTGTGAGTTAGAGGCTGGGACAGTCTCTGCTAAGTATGCCATTACATACTTTGCAACTGTAGGTGGTTTTGTGAGTAAGGACAATGTTGAAGAGAAGGTCCTGGCCTTTAACCCCATCATGGAATCATTTAGAAATGCTTAAAAAAAAACACCAGGAATAACAGTCGCTATTTTGGGAAATACATTGAGGAACTGGGAGACCCTAAGGCAGATACTAGTTATACAGTAGGAGGTGATTTCCATAACAGCTTCTGAAAGAGATGAACCTGAGTCCCTGGAAGATTCTTCAGTCAGTTATGTCTAATTGCCAGAAGCTCTAGACTCTGTGAGTTGCTCAAACAGTGAAGATCCATGGTGAATTTAACGTCTGTTTGAGAGTCCCACAAACCTCCCAGGAGTCTTTACGTTGCAGGAAAACATTTTAGCAGTTATAGGCTACTGTTTCATGTTTTAAGAATCTCTCAGCACCAGTTTATGAACCTTTTATGTCTTAATCATTGCTTTCATAGTGGAGGGAATAAATAGCTGTCCTCTATCTGATATCTACTTTTCACACTGAGTATCTTCTCCAAAAGGAATCCTGTCAATCTCCCCATTTAGGCTGTGAGCTGCTTGAGAGCAAGGGCTGTTTTTCACCTTTGTTTCCCCACAACTTAACACAGTGCCATACACATCTTAATAAGTACTCAAGGACAATTCTTTTTAGAGGAAGTCCTAGACATGAGCCAAATCTAAGTTTTGTTTAAGAGATTTTCTCCAGCACGAGCTATAAGAGATCTTCCCAGAATAATTTCAGGTGGGGACAAAGAGCCAGAGAGTCCAGAAAAAGCCTGATCCCCCCCATGGGAGTCAGGTTTCCCCAAGACTGAACCCAGTCTATGTGATTCTAGGACTGGAGTCATTTGTGGGAAGACATAGTCATATTGGCCTTTGGGTTCAATGATAGAGTGGTGTGGAGGGTGGAGGGGGGGAAGGGTACTGCAGGAAAAGACTGTGATGTTTAAAAAAAAAACCACATAAAACATTCAATTTTTTTAAATGAAAAAATAAAACAGATATTTATTCTGTGAAGAAAGAAGCAATAAAGCCCAGAACACAGCAGTTTAACAATGGAATCAACAATTACTTAATTCATTTAGTCAAATCAACAAAGACATTATATCATATTAGCTGCTGTGACTATAAACCTGTGCTGAATGAAAGACGCCCCATGAAATGGAAAGCCATCTTCTCCATTTGGAATATGAGCACTTACACAGGCATTGGAGAAAATTCTATGCAAAAAACCCAAAACCTCTTTTTTAACTAAATGCCTTTAAACCAGGATGATTTTAAATTTTTTATTTTTTTTGCTCAGTTGACACTCCAAGGCCTAAAGGCTATTTCATCCTCATTTTGGGCTCCAGAGATCATCCTTAGCTCTGTTTCCCTAGAGGCTGTTGTAGAATAGAATGACCATTGGTATCAGAAGACATACCCTGATCCAGTCTCTTCCCAGTTTATCCAAGTCTCTCTCCCTGCCTGAGCTTCCTTGTCAGACCCTTGGAGAACCATGAAAATATGGGCATTTTCCTTTGAGGGCAAGAGACACAGGATGGAACAGCAGAAAGTATACTAGACTTAGAGTAAAAACACCTGTGTTTCTGACTCTCTGAGTGTTGTTTCTCCTCCTGGGCCTCTTCTTCTTGTGCCTGTGACCCTTGTCCCAAAGCCCAAAGGTCTGGGACTCTCTCAGTGGTAGAAAGGAAAGCCTTGCCCAGCGTGAGGGGCAGGGCAGCCACGATGGGAGCAGAGGGATTTCTTCAGTATTCTTCAGTCTTCCTTAAGCTTAGAGTTGATTTGGGAGCTTCTGGCTTCTAGTTTCGAAAAGAAACATGGGGGACAGAGCCAAGACGGCTGCATAGAAGCAGGAAAACTCTGTAAGCTCCTCCCATAACCACCTCCAATACCTATAAAATATGACTCTAAACAAATGTTAGAGCTACAGAACCCACAAAGTGACAGAGAGAAACAAATCTCCCACTGAGGGCAGGTTGGCAGGCTGGCAGGAAGGGTTCATCTCAGTGCACTGGGAGCCAAGCCCTGAGAGCCTGTAGTTTTAGACCCAGGGTGGCCCCAAAGAGCAGCAGCTGGAACAGACCTCAGGAGAGTGGATTACCAGCAGCAGCAGTGGCGGTTTCCAGAGAAATCAACCCATAGATGCCAAAGACAAAGTAAAAGGTGAGCACAGATTTTGAGGGAACATCGGGACTGAGAGCATGGTCCAGCCTTTGCCCCCGGGGCAAGAAGGCAAGAAGCAGCAGAGGCAATGTGGTGCAGTTGCCACCATGTGGCTGCTTCAGAGCTCCTGGCCTGCAGATTGTAGGGGGACCAAGTGACCATTCAGAGGGTAATCATTCTTGCTTTAACCTCCTGGGATATGGATCACTGTCTTGGGTGGAGGCCTGGGGTGCGTGACCAGGTGCCAGAGCATGTGAAGACATCAGATAGGGCACCTAACTAATAGCTCTAGCAGCTGCAAAAACCCTAGAAATTTGGGACAAAGCTCTCCTCTCTGGAAGCAGAGTTCTACTGTGGCAAAAAGCTCAAAAGTCAAGTAATTGAGTGGCAACATGAGCAAGCAAAGGAAGCAAAGCAAGCACAGCAATCAAAACTTAGATTCCTTTTTTGGGGACAAAAAGGATCAAAGCATGGAGCAGGAAGAAGACAACAAAATCAGAACTCCTGCATCAAAAGCTTCCAAGAAAAATATGAACTAGTTACAGGGCATACAGGAGCTTAAGAAGGATTTTGAAAACCAAATAAGAGAAGTGGAGGAAAAATTGGGAAGAGAAATGAGAATGATATAAGAAAATCATGAAAAGAGAGTCAACAACCTGACTGAAGAAAACAATAGCTTAAAAAATAGATTAACTCAAATGGCAAAAGAGGCCCAAAAAGCCAATGAGGAGAAGAATGGCTTAAAAAGTCACATTTGCCAGATGGAAAAAGAATCTCAAAAGCTCACTGAAGAGAATAATTCCTTCAGAATGAGAGTGAAGCAAATGGAAGCAAATGACTTTATG
>CM053589.1:198488428-198513067 GCA_028646515.1 Pseudochirops corinnae
CACGTATGAATACATATGTGAGTGGGTTTATATATGTGTACAGGTGTACATAGACAGAAGTCACAGGATCAATTGAATAGGAAGGGATGATATTAAAAAAATAAAATGAAGAGGTGAGAAAGGAATATCATGAGAGGAGATGGGGAGAGACAGAATAGGGTAAATTATCTCATATAAAAGACGCAAGGGAAAACTTTTACAATGGAGGGAAGAACAGGAAGGCAAAAGGGAATGGGTCAACCTTACTCTCACTGAATTTGGCTTAAGGGGGGAATAACATACACATTCAATTGGGTATCTTACGCTACAGGGGGGAAGGGGATAACAGGGGAAATGATAGAAGGGAGGGCAGATTGGGAGGAAAGTAGTTAAAAGCAAACACTTTTGGAAAGGGACAGGGTCAAAATAGAAAGTAGGACAAGTCGGGGGCAGAATAGGATGGAGGGAAATATAGTCCATCTTTCACTATATGTCCACTATGGTAATGCTCTGTGTAACTACACGTGTACAACCTATACTGAATTGCTTATCTTTCCAGTAAGGGTCAGTGATGAGGGAAGAAGGGAAAGAATCTGGAATTAAAAGTTTTAAAATAAAATGTTTAAAAAAATAAAAATAAAGTTCCTACCCAATAAAAAAATAAAAAATAATAAGAAAAAGAAAAGAAAGATGGAAGAGGCGAACCTCACATCAGGTTAGTGGAGGAAAGGATTGTGGGAAGCCATGAGAGGAGCTGGCAGTGTTTATCAGGCCTCTACCCCTGGCCTGCTACAGCAGAGACTTTGGAGAGTTTCTCATTGGGTGAGATGCAGAATTCTCCCTCTTGATTCAGCAGAGTTACCTCATTGCCAACGTCTGGTATATAGTCTCCTATGTGTGCCTTTTCTGATTTCTGTTTGCTTATGACTTGGATGGGAGGGCAGCTAAATGGTGCCATAGTGCATAGAGCACTGGGCCTGGAGTCAGAAAGACCTGAGTTCAAATCTGGCCTCTGACACTTTGTGTGACCTTAAACAAGTCACTTCACCCTGTTTGCCTCAGTTTCCTCATCTGTAAAATGAGCTGGAGAAGGAAATGACAAACCACTTCAGTGTCTTTGCCAAGAAAACCCCACATGGGATCACAGAGGGTCAGAATGAACAACAGCAACTCTTGGAACGTTCTCCTTTATGTACTTTTGTTTTGTCCCATGCCACACAGTCCAGCTTAGAATTACATCCGTGTTTATACAGAATCAGTTAGTGAATAAGCATCTAATTAAGAACCTACCAATGTGCCAGGCCTCACATTAAGTGCTAGGGATACAAAGAAAGGGAGAAGACAATCCCTGCCCTCAAGGGGCTTACAGTCTGATGGGGGAGAAAACATGAAAAAAACAGGTACAAACATCTCAAGACATCATTACAGTTTCTCCTATTATTCTAAACCAAGTAACCAGCAACAGAACAAACTTTTGGATGCAATACAATTTTTTAAAAATCCTGTACCAAACCCCAAACTCAATTATTTACAGTTTTTCTTTTAATGCACAAAAAATAGTAACCCAATGCAATGTTGGTACGTGTCTGCCCTGGGGCAGGCTTGTGCTGCTGTAGGCTAGAGAGGGCAGGGAACCCAGGCCATCCTATCTTCTCATGAAGAATTCTGGGCCCTGCTTCATAAGGCAGATTTTCCAAAAGTGGATATTTTTCTGATAAGAATAACATTAAAATTAGTGATTATATTTCTGAGAACTTGGTGAGAAATAAATCACTGATATGTACGCAATGATCTGTCTTAACTTCCAGAATCATTTTAAATGGTAAAATTAGGCTGCAAGTCCTAGAAAATGGGGGACAATACAGTGGATTCTATGGGAGCACATAACATTTCTGACATCTGAGTTTGGCCTTAAACTATCATGCTTGCTAGGATACAGATTAAGCAATGAATTCACCCTAATTTGATCTGAAGTGCTCCCTGATTCACGTGACTTTTCAACATTATTTACTGCTACTGCTTCTTTTTATATCACCTTCATTTCCAAGAACATCCAGCCTTTCTCCTTCCCCTACCCAGAGGGCCATCTCCTGCAACAAGGAAGAAAAAAGAAAGAAGGAAAAAAAGAAACTAAATTGGGAAAATTAACCAAGATATCAACCAAGGCTGACAAAAAAAACCATGCCATCCCACTCCGGCATCTCCTGCTTCTGCAAACAAGGGAGGGGGGGCATTTTTTTTCTTTTCTTTTTTTGCTTTTTGGAGGGGGGGATGGTAGGGCAATTGGGGTAAAGTGACTTGTCCAAGGTCATATGGCTAGGTTTGTGTGTGTGTGTGTGTGTGTGTGTGTGTCAAGTGTCTGAGGCCAGATTTGAACTCAGGTCCTCCAGACTCCAGGGCCGGTGCTCTATTCACTGAGCCACCTAGCCACCCAGGGAAGTGCATTTTCTAATTCCTTTCAATCTCCATTTAGAAGAACATACAGAAAATCATTCAGGTGTTTTTGTTCTAATTTTTTAGAAGTCAGCCAAGGAAAATAGAAGGGTGCCTTCTTTTCCTCTTCCAAGTTCCTCTGTCTAAACTATGTCCAAACACATTCTGTTGACCTCAGGACTGTGTTTGTCCCTTCCTTCACTGCTATGGATGGAAGAGTCAAGGCTGGATAAGACACAACCCTGCCTTTCAATTAATCAACAAGCATTGATTAAGCTCCCATGTACCAGGCACTGGGGCTAC
This sequence comes from Pseudochirops corinnae, assembly GCA_028646515.1. NCBI lineage: Eukaryota > Metazoa > Chordata > Mammalia > Diprotodontia > Pseudocheiridae > Pseudochirops > Pseudochirops corinnae. The sequence continues at coordinate 198,491,144 of CM053589.1, forward strand.
AAGTACAAAGAATGAAACTATCCTTACTCATCATGCCTTGCATTCTAATGGGGGAGAGGAGGACACATATAAGAATATATATAATGATAATAATATATAATGTTATTATATATATAATATATATAATACAATAAGTATTTATACCTCATTTCACAGATGAGGAAACTGAGGCCCAAGACTTTCAGTGACTTGGCTGAGGTCACATAGGTAGTAGGCATCTCAGGAGACATTTGAACCCAAGTCCTCTGACTCTGAAGCCAGGACTGTTTCCAGCCAGGTTCCAGGTCTGGTCTTTCTAGTATCCCAGGAGGTGATACCACTGAGGTGGGGTCTTGTGAGGCTGTGGGTTCTTGTGCCCTATCATTCAGGAGGACCAGGAGGCAAATGTGTTTTACAAGAAGGAAGGACACTCTCCCCCACTCACATCAACCCTCCAGGGGTTGCAGTCAGTTTTCTAGCTGACATAGGACTTATTTCCACACCTGGTTGGGGGCCTGGGCTCCTTGTCTCATGTCAGTCTCCTGGGCCTAGATGATGAAGCCTTCGAAGACAAAGATAACCATGAAGAGCGCACCGCAAAGAGACAGCAGGGTGGTTGGTGCATGAATGAGGCAGATTCGGGAGCCGAGAGCGAGCAGCTGCAGGGTTGCTCTGTTTCAAGAACAGAAGAGCGGGGAGGCGAAGGAAGGCCAGGGAGGCAGAGATGAGCCTTATCAGACCAGGCTAGCTTCTGAAAAGAGCTTATTTCTGGGACCATGGCAGGGCAGGAGAGGCGGGGGGCGGGGCCGGCGGGATGAAAAGAGCGGACTTTGGGAAGCCTTTCCCTGGGCGGGGCCGCAGCAGGAGGCGCTGTCCAGAGTCCAGGCTCAGCAGCCCAAGGAGTCAGGGATTCCCTAACTGCCCGCGTTCTCCCATTGGCAGTGAGTGGAATTGGATTTTGTCGCGTGAACCTTCTTTGCTTGTTCCTGGAGGGGTGAAAGCTGGGCCCCTTGAACTGTGGCCGCAGCTCGTAGGGTGCCTGCAGACAGGCTGTGGGCAGCCTGGGGCGGGTGGCAGCTGTCTGATACCATTTAACTACATTTAATAGCAGTCTCCTTTTTGTCTGCCTAGAAGTAAAGTGCACGCAGTTAGGCATGTCGGAATGGTTGCTTGGGTGGTTGATTGACTTAATCATTCCCTTTTCCTGAAATCAGAGTGCACTGGTTTCCCCATGGAGGCATGGCAGCTATTCTGCCTAGATAAAGGTGTGCTGACCAATGACCCCAAAGCTGCTGCCCTGTTAAAAGGTGCTGGGTGTCTGGGAACCACAGGGAACCTGACCCAGCTCCCTCTGGATTGGGTGGGTAGAGTTCATAAGCTCCAGGGTGAGGAAAGGACTTTCTAGCTGCTCTTAAGGGAATACCATCAGCTGAGGCCAACATCACTTGCGTCACCAACATCAGCCCAGCATCCTACGTCTCTGGGACCACTTTCTCATCTGTAGAAAGACTGAGACTAGCACCACCTTCTTCAGTTCCCACATGGCTGATCTCCTGGGCTTCATTGTCTCTGGAAACTAATGATTTTGCAAGATGAAATAATCTCTGAAAACCCAAACACCCCCTGCCCCTGGGGGTGGACATCTGGGAGTTCCCTCCCGAAGTTCTTCCATTCAAGTAGACCTCTGAAGGAATTCACCTCATCCTTTCCCACCAGGATCCTCTCCAAAATTTTGTGGTCTTCAGAAACTCGTCATTCTGCAAGAAGAAATCTGTTGTGAAATCCACGACTTCTCAGAGCATTTCTGCACCCTACCCCCCCCCCCCCAGGGTCTTTTTATGTGTTGTCTGTCCCTGTGAGACTGGGAGCTCCCTGAGGGCAGGGACTGTCTTTTGCCTTTCTTTGCATCTCCAGTGCTTAGACCAGTGCTCGGCCCATAGTAGGTGCATCATAAATATTTACTGACTTCTCTGCTCTCGTTGTGAGGGTAGCCCCTGGTTATGCTTTAAACTGCTACCAATAAGCAGCCCACCTTATGTGTCCGTCACAAGGCAGTACATTGACAAGTGAAGGAACCAGCAACCTTCAGGAGATGAGGCACCAGGTAGGAGAGCACGAAAGGCTTTGGAGTGGGTTTCTAGATTTTTGGATGGGATTTCTAGAAGACATTTCCCGGACCTCCAAGTGTGTATCCAGGGGGCATAAATACAGGGACATTTATTTTATCTATTTAGTATTTAATTAACTTATTTAGTATTTATTTATTTATATACAGGGACACAGTGAGATGTTGTGTGACATCTGAGCAGGAGTGGCGGGGCGTGAGTGGTAAACATTGGGGCAGGCAGAGCCCATGATGCTTTGTGGACAGCGGGGTAACTAGGGCCCCCGCCTTGAAAGGTCATTATTGCTCAGGTCCTAAGCCCTACTTAACATCCAAAGGAATCAGCATTCCGATTGTGTTTTCTACTCTTTGCTTTTCTTCCATTCCTTTTAATATTCCCACATAATTAAAGGGACCCCTGCTGGGCCACCATCAGGCTATACTAATTTATTAAATTGTATTGTCAGTAACTCTCTCTCCTCAGTCTCCCATCTAATTCCCACCTAATTTAGGAGCTTAGAGCTCTTAGACATTTTAATATTTAAAATTGTTAATGATAAACCAAAAAAAAGGGGGTCACTTCTCCTGTTGTCTTCATAAACAAATTCCTATAAAGACAAGAGCTTCAGAGCAGAGATTTAGGGTTAAAAGGGTCTTTAGAGGTCATCTAGACCAACCCAGTCACTTTACAGTTGAGGTCCAGAGATCCAGAGAGGTTAAGTAATTCATCCAACGTCACCCAGCTACCCACTGCGCTCGACTGAAGCTTGGCTGATTTTTCCTGACAGATATCCATGATCAACTATAGCATTGTGCATTATCAGCTATGAGGTAGCTGGTGACATAGTGGTTAGAGCCCAGGACCTGGAGTCAGGAAGATTTAAATTGCAATCCAGCCTCAGACCCATACTAGCTGTGTGACCCTAGACAAGTCACTTGACCTCTGCCTGCCTCAGTTTCCCACCTCTCAGGGTTGTTGTGAGGACCAAATGAGATAATATTTGTCAGGCATTCGCCAAAGCTTGAAGTGATGTGTGAATGCTAACTATTATCATTACTAGCATTGTTATTATGTGATGTCAGCTGTGAGTTATGGCCCTCAGGTACACCTAGAGGCAACCTCACCAATGCAGATGCCCCTCTGTACCTGACTAGTCTACTTATCAATTTTCTGTCTCTGGCTTCAAAGGCACACTCTGGAATATTCTCAGAAATGATCAAATTGGATTTGTTTTCCTTTTTTTTTTAAAAAAAAAGATTCAGTCCCCACCCTGGAGTAAACCACAATCTTTTCAAATGGGCAAGTTTCCCTTCTTTCCTTCATTCTTGAAGAAAAAATGTATAGGTTTGGTCCAAAGCAATATTCCTGTCAAATAACATTTAAAAGGCAGGGAAATATTTTTTTTGTTTATTTTTAGTTTCCAACATTCATTTCCACAAGATTTTGAGTTACAAACTTTCTCCCCATCTTTCCCCTACCCCCACCCCAAAACAGCGATCCCACTGAATATCCCCTCCCCCAGTCTGTTCTCTCCTATATCCTTCCCCATTCCCCAGACGACTTTTCAGTAGGGCAAGATGGATCTCCATACCCCAGTGCCTGTATATCTTAGGCAGGGAAATATTTTTAACAAGATATGAGGTAATGATAGGGTTTTCATCCAGGCTCACTGCCTTCTTCCCTCTTGTACTCTCTTCCCAACTGTCCTGGGAGTTTGCTGAAGAAAGTGATTGAAATTTAAACTCTGGTGGAAATCTTCCCAGCATTGTGTTCTGGGAAAGCAGGAAGGAGAAGGAGCTGTTGAAACCCTTCACTGTCTCCAAGTGCTTGGCTGGCTACAGTTGGCACAGACACATTTAGGGTTTGTGTGTCCTTCACACAATGAGATTCTTAAAATATGCTGAAGTAATGTTCCTAAAATACTGGTGTGACCATGTTGGCCCCCTGCTTGAGAAGCAACTGGTCTTGGGAATGAAATACCAACTCCTCTGCTTGGATCTGGAGCCCTTCACAACCTGACCTCAATTTACCTCTCTGGGTTCATTATGCAATATTCCCATTCACACACTTTTTGGTCCAGTCAAACTGGTTTTCTTGTTCCTTGAACATAAAATGCCATGTCCACCTCCAGACCTTGGCACAGGGGGTCAGCCCTACCTAAAATGTACATCTGCCTTACCTGTGCCTCTTAGAATCCATCTCCTACACAATTCAGCTCAGATACTACCTTTTACCTGCATCCTTCCTGACAGGTAGTGAGACGGGTGCTGTGATTCCATCTGACATCTTTTTACAATGTGGAGTGGCGGGGGGTGGGGGGTGGGGGGATGAGGCGGGGGGGGGGGGGGGGGGGGGGATGAGGCGGGGGAGTACATGCGCATGTGTGATTTGTTTCTTGGATGATCCTCGAATAGAGCTTTACAGATGACAAACCATTAATATTAATGGACTGTTTTGATTAGAAAGGGTGAAAACCCTTTATTATTGATCTAATTTTTAAGACCGTTGGGAAGATGACGGATTCATACATATTCATTGGCATAGGAATAAAGATTTCATTTCAAATAGACTACGTGACACAGGCAGGAACAGGGATTCTCATTATATTATCAGTAATTCAAGATCATTAGAGGTGATGGAGGAATTGTTCATCTAAGACAGCCTATTCCTGGGAGAGCTTTGATTAGAATAGAAGGAGGCACCCTCATCAGAGAGCTGTCTTACTCCTTCACTCTATAGTAGAACATAAACTTAACAGCAATGTCACAATGGAACTGCACCATTTACGTCACACAGACATAGAGGATGGGCATGAAAACTGGGGCTCTAGGCAAAGAACGAGAAACTGACAGCATTTTTAGTTGTGTTTATGTTCTAGCTTCTGCCACTTTGGTTCCAGGAGTAGAATGAAAGCTGGTCCTTGCCAATTCCACCATGTCAGTCCTTAGGTCACTGGACTGTCTGAAATCATTTAAGTGTTTAGAATGAAGCCAATTAAGCAGCAGAGCACAGTTCCACCGAAGCCAATGACCTCAATGACAAAGCCAGGGTTGTTAGCAACCCAATGTACTGCCATATTTGGCATGTAACATGCAACAGGCTTTGATCATAAAGTTTACAGCATTAAATTTTGTTTTAAAACATTTGGAAACATTGAGCAATAGCTCCCATTGGAACAACATAAAATGACTCCATAGTATTAGAGAAGCAAAATGCCTCATCAAAGCATTTGATTTCCAGAGGGTCTGGCTTTCTCTCTATTTAATTATGAGGGTCTTTTGATTTAGAGCTCGAAGGTGCTTACATATGAGCCAATTCAACCCTCAAATTCTATAGATGAAGAAACTGAGACTCAGAAGGGGGTAGGGGGTGGAATGATTCACCCATAGACAAACAAGAGTGGAAGCCTGGCACAGTGCAGACTCTGAGCTGGCTTCCTAATAGGGAATGAACCAATCAATAAATAAGTATTCCTTAAGAACCTACCAAGTGCTAGCTAGGCACCATGCTGGGTACTGGGGACACACAAATCAAAGAGAAACAGTTGCTGCCTTCCAGGAGCAGCCCACACTCCACCCTGGGGTGATAGCATGGAGGGGGAGAGAGAGACAGAGAGACAGAAACAGAGAGAGAGAGACAGAGAGACAGGCAGAGAGAGACAGATAGAGGGGGAGAGAGAGACAGAGACAGAGAAACAGAGACAGACAGAGAGAAAGACAGACAGAGACAGAGAAATGGAGAGAGAGACACAGAGACAGAGACAGAGAGAGAGACACAGAGAGACAGATACACAGAGAGACAGAGAGAGACAGAGAAACAGAAAAAGAGAGAGAGAGAGAAAGAGAGAGGGGAGACACAGAGAGAGAGAAACAGAGACAGACAGAAAGACAGAGAGAGACAGAGACACAGAGACATAGAGAGAGAGAGACACAGAGAGACAGATACAGAGAGAGGGAGACAGAGACAGAGAGACAGAGAGAGGGAGAGAGACAGAGAGAGAGACACACACAGAGATAGAGACAGAGAGACAGACAGACACACATAGACAGAGACAGAGAGAGACAGAGAGACAGAAGAGACAGGGATAGAGAGAGGAAGACAGAGAGAAGATAGATAATTTAGAGACCACTGGGAGGAACAGGAAAGGCTTCATGAAGAACAGACGTTCCTTAATTTGGGGTCTATGAACTTTTTTTTTATATTTTGAATATTGTATTTCAATATAATTGGTTTCCTTTATTGATGGTAGAATGGTGGACTTGGAGTTTAGAAGAGTCAAGTTTAAATCCTGCCTTCAACACCTGTTAGATGTATGCCCCTGGGCAAGTCTGTTCTTTTCTACTCTGCCACAGTGAACCTTCTGACTTCACTGAGACTGGTATCATGAGAGGGTTTACCCATATCTATAAACTCACAGATCCATGAAAATGTTTAAATACTCAGTGGAATAAGATCTTCTATTCTCAAACTTCAGATCAAATGTGACCAAAAACAGTGACTGAAATGAGGCCTAAATTCACTCTCTACTCACTGTTAGCAGAATTTAGCCCTTAGAAAAATGCATTAAACCCATTGTTTGATTGAATTGATCATCAAAACAGTCCAATCCTTGGTGCCCTAACCAGAGGACCCAACCAGGTGGGGACATGGTAAAAATAAAGGCTGAAAACAGGACTGTCTTTAATCATCTTAACACATATTGACTAAACTTCTTCATACTATATACTTCTCCAGGGAGGGCAAGATTATAGGAGAGGTCCAGTGACAGACTGGTGAAGTTTTTCGTACTTGATACTATGCAGGTCTCCTCTGATTCCTCATTATGATTCAGAGATGACCTTAAATTGCTGGAGGCTCAACCACTGGACCACAAGCTTGGGTTGGGCAATGAAATGTATAGGTCTGGCATTGGAGGACCAGCCTAGCTAATTCTGGGGAAGTCCATCAATAGGCCATGAACTGATTAATTTTTGTCCCCAGAATCTCTTGAAGAGGTTTAATAAATCACAGATGAGTTTTTATCTATATCAGTGAAGGAAGTATTCAGATCAACAGACTCAGAGACCACTGAAATGTTGAAGTAAGATACTTTGGCAGATAAGTGATTTCACTGGGTTCGGTACTTGAGCCATTAGTATAGATTACAGCTTCTCCATGTCTTCTTGTGTAATTTCTTTCCAATTCTTATTAAAAATACTCCAGAGAGACCCATTCAAGACATGAAATGCATTCTTCTACTTCTTTCACATTCTCAATGGTACCAATTTCCTCGTTGGGCTATCCATTTATGATCTCCTAGGCTCACTACGTGCCTGGTTCATTTCTTTTGTCAGTCAGACATACTCTAAATAATGTCTTTTGTGCCACTTTTTGTCTGTAAGTCATTGTTGGAGACGTGCTGAAACCTAATATGAAAACCATACATCTTTCCCTTCTCCTCTCCCCCCACCCCCATCATTGTGATGTTTTATACCTGGACACCTTTTGGTGTCCCTAGTAGAGTACTAGTTTAACAGACATCCCACTCAATTCTAGAATCCTGAGTTGTATGGGTTTAATGCTCAGAATGAGTATGGCTCAATCCCCTATCTGGTGTCTACTCTACCAACGGACTAGGCAGAGACCATAAATCAAGCAACAACATTTATATTTGGAAGAGAATAGCAAAGTAAATAAGGAAGAAACCATGTGGCAGGATCATTTTCAGCCCCCCATTCACAGATGGCTATAATCAATCTCCTATGGATTCATTCATGAATAGACAAAGGGAACAAACTCCCAGGATTTTGGCTTTGGTGCTATCTGCCTTGCACAGTTCTCTCTGGGCTCTCCTGGATCTGTTTCCGGCATCTAATTGTGCCTCATTGCTTCCTGCATCTCCTTGGCAGGACTCAGGGACCCTCTTGTCAGGGACATAGGACTCCACAGTTACTAGAGGAGAGGGCTTCAAAATTCAGACTTCACTGCACTTTCCACCTCTGCACTGGTCATCAGAAGACTCTCTGCTCTCTGCCATGGCTCTCTACCACCACCTGCTGCTGCTCCATTGTTACTGCTGCTATCTGGATCCTCTTTTTCCATTGGGAAGTGCCATCCCTCTGTTGCTTTGGGGATGTATCATTGCTCTCTTAGAGTGAGGCCGTTCAGACAGAAAACCTGGAGGCAAGTTAATATCTTTTCAGCTCTATCATTTGTCTGCCTCCATAGTCAGCACAAAAAGGCTACACAAACAAGAACAAATCTTTTTCTCCTTGACCCTTTCAATGGAAAGTCCCCAGTCCTTACTCCTTGCTGAGTTAGGGGGAGTGAATGTTTTTCCCCTGTGTCAAGGAGAACACAATGTGCCCAGCACATGGTCATCCCCTGCCACTGAAACTTTTTGAAGTGTGAGAAGAAAAGGTAAATTTAGTCTTAGCAGAATAACTTCCTCACATTTATAGCTAATACAAGGTGCAATGGACTTCCTTAGGTGGTCGTGGGTTTCTCCACTGGAGATCCCCAAGCAAAGGTTAGAAGACTCTTTGACCTAGATGCTATAGAGGAGATTCTTGATCAGAAGCTATCTCCAAATGTGGAGATCCTTGCCCTTGAAGCCCAGTTCTGAATGGATCTGCCAAGCCTTATCTAATGATAATGAAAATTGCTAGCATTTTTATAGCACTCGGAAGTTTGCAAGTGTTTTAAATATGCGATCTCATTTGATCATCACAACAACTCTGGGAGATAGGCACTATATTTATCCTTATTTTAAAGAGGCACAGAGAAGTGACATGACTTGCCCAGGGTCACACAGTGTCTGAGACAGGACTTGAACTCAAGTCTTCATGACTCCAGGGCCAGTGCTCTCTCCACCATGCCACCTAATTGCTTCGCCTTTCCACGATACTCACAGTCAGCTGGCGAACTTGATTATCGTTTTATCCATCAGTGGAATTACATTTCTCATGGCAGTCGAACAAAAGCAAGCCTTGCTCCTCATTTGCCAGTCTCTTACAATTAGCAGCTCCAGAACCAACAGTCGCTCTTGTCATATTTTTATCTCGTTCCTGTCTCGTGATTTCCCCAAAATAGGCATATTATTAGACTGAAGTGTTCATGGGCAAATGCCATCCTTCTCTCGGTTCAGCTAATTAACTTTCTACTTTTACTTCAGACGAGATTGATTTTCCTCTCCCACAATAAAATAAGGGATAACAAAATACTATTCATATTTTCATGCTCCGGCAAGATGCCTTTGGCATCTCAAGTGCCAGAGAATCTATTTCCTGTAAGCTGTGGTGTGTATCAAGATGAATCTCACTCTTGAACAAAATGTTCAAGAACAAGAAAATGGTGATTTCAATGTGACTGTTTCACAAATCACTTAATTTCATAGTTACAGGCAGCAATTTCTTCGGAGAAATGAAGGGCTTGTCCACATGGGAAATCATTAAGATAATGGTAAACAAATAGGAGGCTGCTGGAGAGGCTGAGGGCCGGTCAGTTTGGAAATGCTGCTGCCAATGGAAGATTTTTTAAGCCTAGTGTTTATAATAAGCCTGTGTAATTGGAGTAGAAGCTTCTTTCTGACACTCTTAGAAACATTGGCCTGCCTTCAAATAATCCATTACTGGAAAAATGCTTCCCCCAGCCAGGCAGTCACTGTTCAAAGAAGACCAAGCTGGCATGAGCAACAATCAATTTCTATTTTTAAAAACGCATCAATATCCTTCGTTTTTACATCGCCTTCATTTCCCAATATCTCCTTAGGGTTAGGGGCTTGGAAGATACAAACTGGATCAGGCAGACAGAGTGTCTAGCAGAGGTCTGGTCTGCTGTCCCTTCTCCCCTCCCCAAAATACTATTCCTTGAAACAAGGAATTTAAAAAGGAAAAATGCAGGGAGAAGTTCCACAAAACTTGGTTGCTGTTCAGTCATGTCTGACTCTTCATTTGGAGTTTTCTTGGCAGAGATACTAGAGTGGTTTGCCATTTCCTTCTCCAGCTCTTTGACTGATGAGGAAACTGAGGCAAACAGGATTAAGTGACATGCCTGGGGTCACACAGATAAGGGTCTGAGGCCAGATTTGAACTCGTCTTCCTGACCCTAGGTCCAACCCTTTATCCACCATGCCACGTTGTCTCAATTATTATTGTTATGTCCAGTAATAAAAATAGCTCTAGCATTTGCGTGGCGTGTTTGCAAACGCCCTGCGTGTGTTAACTCAACTGACCCTCATGACAGCTCTGCAAGATAGGTGCTTTATTCTCTCTGTTTTACAGGTGGGAAAGCAAAGGCTGCTTAGGGTAGGATTCAAACTCAGGTCTTCCTAGCTCCAAGTTGGACAATCTCCCCATAGTCCATGATAAGCTTGAAAAGCTGAAGTTTCACTAAGGCTGGGGGAAAAGGGCAGTGGGAAGCTTTTAGGGGAGATGAGGTGGGAGCAAGGGGAGAAGAAGCCTTGATCCAGAGTCAGGATGAGGACCTAGGGGCTAGTATCTGTTCTAGCCTTTACTATCTGTGAGATCTTGATCAAGCTATGTAACCTGGGGCCTGCTTCCTCATCTGTAAAATAAAAGGTTGGACTGAGTGAGGAGGTAGCCTCCAACTCTGATGCTCCAGGGTCAGCAGAAAGGCACTGCAGGGAGGTCAAGGAAAGAACCCTCTGCAGAGATTACCAGGTTATCTCCCTTGCTCTGTTGACTTCTTCTACCCATTCAGGGATGCCCCAAATTCTCCAGTTAGAAATTCATTCCTTTGACTCAAAGTTGTGTCTGCTGTTGACAAGAAAATGTCCCCGAGAGAATATCACCATTCTCCACACTGTTTGAATCAGGATAAGTTATGATGGAGCTTGTGACATCCTCCCTGGACTATCCCCATTACTTTTATTTGGTGCTGAAAGGTGAATTGGCCCTGCTGGTTAAGTGTCCGTGAGCACAGCTAACATCGTGTTTTGGCCACAGGATCAGACTGCTAAAGAGTCAAAAAAAAAAAAAAAAAAGGAGGGGGGGAGGCTCTATGTGCACAGACTATTTGTAGCTCTTTTTGTGTTGGTGAAGAATTGAAAATTGAGGGCATGTCCATCTATTGGGGAATGGCTGAACAAGTTGTGGTACATGATTGTGATAGAATAAATTGTGCTGTAAGAAATGACAAGCAAGACATTCTCAGGAAAACCTGAAAAGACTTACATGAACTGATGCAAAGTGAAGTGAGCAGAACCAGGAATATACTGTACACAGTAGCAACAATATTATATGATGGTCATCTATGAATGACTTAGTTATTCTCAGAAATACAACATTCTAAGATAATTCCAAAGGATTTATCTTTTTTTTCTTTTTTCTTTTGCTTTTTGGAGGGCAATTGAGGGTTAAGTGACTTGCCCAAAGTCACACAGCTAATAAGTGTGTCAAGTGTCTGAGGCCAGGTCTGAACTCAGGTCCTCCTGACTCCAGGGCTGGTGCTCTATTCATTGTGCCACCTAGCTGCCCCCTTCCAAAGGATTTATGATGAAAAATGCTAACCACCTCCAGAGAAAGAACTGATGGAGCCTAAATGTGGCATATTAATTTCACTTTATTTTTGTATGTGTGTGGGTTTTTTTTTTCAGTCTTTTCACAAGATGACCAATATGTAAATATGTTTTTACAAATTGCTTACCATCTTAGGAAGGGAAGAGGTGGGGGGGGGAGAATCTGGAACTCAAAATTTTAAAAATGAATGTTAAAGATTGTCTTTACATGTAATTGGGAAAAGAAAGTACTATTTTTTTAAAAAAGGATTAGACATCTAAAGACTTCCAGGAAAATAATAGCCCAGTGTTATTTTTTCTTTTAAAAAAAAACAACTGTGTGTATATGTATGTATGTATGTATGTATGTATGTATGTATGTATTTGGAGGCAATCAGGGTTGAGTGACTTGTCCAGGGTCACACAGTTAGTAAGTGTCTGAGGCCAAATTTGAACTCAGGTCCTGAGTCCTGTGTCACCTAGCTGCCCCTCACAGCTGTTTTAAAACAAACACTGGTGACTAATTCCTTGCCAAAGTTGCTTTCATTCTTTACTGCTGTGATAAGAGTCATAAGATCTTAGCCTCATAGAATGCCAGAGCCCTTCTGGTTCAACCCCTTCATTTTACAGCTGAGCCCAAGGTCATAAAATGAGTAAAAAAAATAGGACTAGGATTGGAACCCAAGCCTGTGGACTATTAGTACAACATTTTTTTACCCTGTACCATTACCTGTATCCCTGAAAGACCCTTGTCAGCTTCTTTGGATTTTATCTTTGCCAGCCCCTTTCAGAAATAATCTAAGCCATTTGCCTCCTGGTTATTTCTTCCTAGAAACTGACCTCTCCTTCTGAGTATCTTTTAGGGGTGTCTTTTTAAAAATATGAGCCAGAAGATGGTGGTGTAGAAGCAGGAAAACTCTGCAACCTCCCGCCTCCCATAACCACCTCAAATATCTAGAAAATATGACTCTAAACAAATCTTAGAGCTCCAGAATTCATAAAATGACAGAGAAACAAGGCTCCTGTTGAAGGCAGCCCAGCAGATGGTTGGAAAGGGCTCATTGCAGCACATTAGGAGCAGAGCCCAGCCCCATGCAATTTTAGCCCCAGGCTGTCCAAGAGAAGCCCCGGCTGAAGCTTTCAGGGGAGCTGATTACTGGCAGCTGTGGCAGTTTCCAGAATTACCAACGCATAAGAGCCAAGGACAAAGGGAAAAAGGTCAGTGGAACTCGGCTAAATTTGGGGGAGAGGGTCCGGCCCCTGCCTCCAGAGCTAGAAGCGGTCTGAAGTGGTGGCCCTTCAGCCTGTGGCTGCTTCAGAAGCTTCCAGCCTGCAGATTGCAGGGGACCCAAACAATCATTCAGATGCTAAGTGCTCTTGCCATGAGCTACCTGGATTGGGATCACGGACTTGGGTGGTGGTCTTGAGGTGCATGACCAGAGAGCCAAAGCTGGTGGAGGCTGTAGAGACAGCCTCTTAATAGCTCTGGCATCTGTGAAAACCCAGTGATTGGGGCAGAGCTCCCCCCCTGAAAGCAGAGTTCTACTGAGCCCAAAAATCAAGTAACTGACTGGCAACATGAGCAGGCAAAGGAAGCAAAGAAAGCTCAACAATCCAACTTTAGATTCCTTTTTTGGGGACAAAAAGGATCAAAGCATGGGATGGGAGGAAGACAACACAGTCAGAATTCCTGCACCAAAAGCTTCCAAGAAAAATGTAGACTGGTACAAGCCATAGAGGAGCTTAAGAAGGATTTTGAAAACCAAATAAAAGAAGTAGAGGAAAAACTGGGGAGAGAAATGAGGATGATGCAAGAAAATCATGATAAGAGAGTCAACAACCTGAATGAAGAAAATAACAGTTTAAAAAACAGACTAACTTAAATGGCAAAAGAGGCCCAAAAAGCCAATGAGCAGAAGAATGCCTTAAAAAGTCAAATTTGCCAGATGGAAAAAGAATCTCAAAAGCTCACTGAAGAGAATAATTCCTTCAGAATTAGAGTGGAGCAAATGGAAGCAAATGACTTTATGAGAAATCAAGATACTATTAAACAGATCCAAACAAATGAAAAAATAGAAGGCAACATGAAATATCTCCTTGAAAAAACCACTGACCTGGAAAATAGATCTAAGAGAGACAATTTAAAAATTATTGTTCTACCTGAAAGCCATGATCATAAAAAGAAACTAGAAAGCATCCTTCAAGAAATTCTCAAGGAAAATTGCTCTGATATTTAAGAACCAGAGGGCAAAATAGAACTTGAAAGAATTGACTGATCACCTCTTGAAAAAATCCCCAAAAGAAAACTAGGAATGTTATAGCCAGGTTCTGGAGTTCCCAGATCAAGGAGAAAATATTACAAGCTGCCAAGAAGAAACAATTTTAATACTGTGGAAACACAATCAGGATAACCCAACATCTAGCAGCTTCTACATTAAGGGATTGAAGGGCCTGGAATATGATATTCCAGAGATCAAGGGAACTAAGATTAAAACCAAGAATCACCTACCTAGCAAAATTGAATATAATATTCCAGGGGAAAATGTGGTCATTCAATGAGGTGGAGGACTTACAAGCATTCTTTTTTGTTTTGTTTTGTTTTTTTGTTTTTGCTTTTTGGAGGGCAATTGGAGTTAAATGACTTGCCAAAAGTCACACAGCTAGTTTTTGTGTTAAGTGTCTGAGGCCGGATTTGAACTCAGGGGCTCCTGGCTGCAGGGCTGGTGCTCTATTCACTGCACCACCTAGCCGCCCCAACTTACAAGTATTCTTGAGGAAAAAACCAGAACTGAATAGAAAATTTGACATTCAAACACAAGAAGCATGAGAAGATAAACATGGAAAAGAAATCATAAGGAACTTATCAAAGTTGAACTATTTACATGCCAACATGGAAAATCAATAATTGTAACTTATGAAACTTTTCTCAGTATGAGGATAGGTGAAGGGAATATAAATGTATATACATGTATACATACACATATGTATATATAGATGGATATATATGCATATGAATACATATGGGAGTGTGTGTATATATGTGTACGTAGACAGAGGGCACAGGATCAATTGAATAGGAAGGGATGATATTTTAAAAGGTGAAATTAAGAGGTGGGAGAGTGTTAGAATGAGAGGAGACAGGGAGAGATAGAATGGGGTCAATCATTTCATATAGAAGAGGCAAGGGATAACTGTTACAATGGTGGGGAAGAACAGGAAGGCAAAAAGTGAATGGGTTAACCTTACTCTTATTGAATTTGGCTTAGGGAAGGAATGACATACACTCTAAATTGGTATCTTGCCCTGAAGGAGAGTAGGGGGGAAGGGGATGAGAGGGGGGATGATGGAGGAGAGAGCAGGTTAGGGGGAGGGTTGTAAGAAGCATACACTTCTGTAAAGGGACAGGGACAAAGTAGAGAATAGAACAAGGGGAGGGTGGGATAGAAAGGAGGGAAATATTGTCAGTGTTACACAATATGTCCATTGTGGAGATGTTCTGCGTAACTGTACATGTATGGCCTGTGTTGAATTGCTTGTCTTTCCAGTGGGGGTGGGTGACAAGGGAGGAAGGGAAAGAATCTAGAATTTAAAGTTCTAAAATCATATGTTAAACATATAATAACAATAATTATTATTATTTACATGCAACTGGGAAATAAGATATACAGGCACTAGGATAGGGAGATTCATCTTTCTCTACCAGAAAGTCAGAGGGGTGATGGGGAAGGATATAGGAGACAGCAGATTGGGGGAGGGCCTATACAGTGGGAATGCTGTTTTGGGGGGTGGGTAGGGGAAAGACGGGGAGAAAATTTGTAACTCAAAATCTTGTAGAAATCAATGATGTAAACTAAAAATAAACAAAAATTAATTTTAAAAAATCTGAGCCCAAAAGAGTCTCTTCTTGGTGAACCACCCCTTCTATACTGGAGACCCATGAAAGACTCACTCTCCCTCATCAGGTATGAACCAAAGTTGGGTGACTGGACAAGTTGGCTTTTTAGTGGATCTCATTTATTTGGGAAAAGAATCAGCACAGCTTCATAGACAGAGTGAGCCAGCCAGCAATTGCAAGCAAATTGATTCTTGGCAGGGAGCCCATTTATGATGTTCTAAAATTACTCATACCTTTAGTGCGACTTCATTTGTGAGAGTCTCTTTTTCTCTGTTGTTGGACCAGTATTCTTTATTTTTGCAGGTTATCCTTTTTTACTGGTTAGAACTCAAGTCAACATTTATTATGGGCTCACAATGTTCTGAAATTAAATTTTTTTTGTAAAATTCTTTATTAATTTGTTTACTTTTAGTTTACAAGATTCAGTTCCACAATCCCTTGAATTTCAAATTTTCTCCCCTTCCTCTCCCCCTCTAACCCATGGCGGCATGCAATCAAGTATAGGATCTGCAAATACTTTCACATTGGACATTAGTCTGGTTGTATAGAAGGGTTGTAACCAATGGAGTGAACAATGGGAAAGAGGAAACAAAACTAAACAAGAAAAAGAGAGCAGGTAGTTTGCTTCAGTCTGCATTTAAACTCTTTTCTTTCTAGATCTTTCTCTGAATATAGACATCTCTCTCCATCATAAGTCTTTTGGAGTTGTCTTATAACCCTGCGTTGCTGAGAAGAGTCCAGTCTATCAAAGCTGGTCATCACACATACATTTTGTCTGTAATTGTGTACAAATTTCTCCTGGTTCTGCTTTTCTCACTCAGCATCAATTTGTATAAGTCTCTCCAGGTAAATATGAAATCCATCTGCTCCTTATTTCTTATAGCACAGTAGTATTCCATTACATTCATATACCACAACTTGTTCAGCCATTCCCAAATTTTATTTTTTCAATTAACCAAAATCTGCCTTTTCTCCCTCCCCTCTCCTTCCACTACCATTCCCCACTTTACTGAAAAAGAAAGAAAAAAAACCCTTGTAACAAATATGTATAAAGAAGCAAAACAAATCCCCACATTTGCCATATCCAAAAAATAGAAATGTCTCAATCTGTAATCTGAGTCTACCACTTCTCTGTCAGGAGGTAGGTAGCATGCTTCATCAATGATCCTTTGGAAATATAGATGGCTACTGCATTAATCAATGTTCTTGCACCTTCCAAAGGTGCAATATTGTTGTTATTGCATAAACCATTCCCTGGTTCTGCTCGCTTCATTTTGCATCAATTCGTATAAGTCTTCCCAAGTTTCTCTGAAACCATCCCTTTCATCATTTTCTTACAACACAATGGTATTTCATCACTTTCATATATGATAATTTATTCAGCCATTCCTCAGGGGATGAGCACCCAATCAGCTGTTAGTTCTCTGTTAAAGCAACAAAAAAAAGCTGCTGCAAGTATTTTTGTACATATGGGTCCCTCTCCTTTTGAATTTCTTTGGGGTATAGACCCAACTGTGGAATCACTGGATCAGAGGGTATGCACAGGTCATCAGATTTTTGGAAATAGTTCCAAATTGCTTTCTTGAATGTCTGTCTCCCGCTCCAAATCTAACCCCAAACACAGTTTTGCCAACGGTGTATCAGATTCTAGAAGAGAATAGGGCACTATTAGGGCAAGGAAAAGGGAATCGAAAGGCAAATTTGCCTGCTTCACAATTTGGGCTCAGGAATTTTGGCTGAGATGGAGAAACTATATTTGGCTGTTATACCGCAATTATGGTTCTCAGAAAACAGGAAGTTCTCAAATTAACAAAAGGGCCATAGTCCAAAAGTTTGTTTCTAGGTTGACTGTTCAGAAATTCTAAAACAATTTTCCACAGAGAGAATTTTAAAATGGTCACTTTTCCAGATCAGCCCACAAAGCCTTTTGAACCTTCAAATGTAGTTGAAATTTTGTCATTTGCAATGACAAAAAAAACTTACAAAACTAAATTGTGGCAGAACTAGGGATTGAACAATAAACTTCACCCAACAATTGCCTTATCTTTGGAGTTATTTCCCCCTGAGCTCAGAATGATCAGTTTGTTTGCTAAATCCAACAGTCTTTCCTCCATCCTCATACTTCTCAGTCTCTCAGCAGCATTTGACTGTGCTGACCCTCTTCTCCTGGATCCTCTCTTCTTTGGCTTTTCCTGACTCTGCTCTCTTGGGTCTCCTCCTGCCTATCTGACTCTTTCTCAGTCTCGTTTGCTGGATTGTCATCTACATCTTGTGGTGTTAATTCTCCAAAACTGGGTCCTCTGCTCTTCTTTATCTAGGAAAACTCATTTACTTGTCCTGGTTCAACATTTATCTAGGATTTTAAAGGATGCAAAAGACTTTACAGACAGTATATCGTTTGAACTAGAGGACAAACTTGTGAGGTATGGGTGAATATTTCCATTTTATAGATGAGGAAACTGAGACTCAGAAAGGTTGTTACTTTTTCAAGGTCACTCAGGTAGCAAACGAGGTTGAATCCTCATTGACTGAAGCCAGGTCTTACTGGCTCCAAATCTAGTATCAGAGAACTGGATAGCTCCACTATAGGTATCAGGAGTTCAAAAAGCTGAAATTTCTTCCCGTTTTTTATCTCCCTCCTTCCCTTCTTCCCTCCCTTCTTCCCTCCCTTCCTCCCTCCCTTCCTCCCTCCCTTCCTTCTTCCCTTCCTTCCTTCCTTCCTTCCTTCCTTCCTTCCTTCCATAATCCAGGCATCCTCCCTGTGTGGAAAGCCCCTTTCATCTTGACCTCATAAAAAAACAAAAACAAAAACATAATTTCCTCCACAGGCAGACTGCACCATCTTCTGAATTATGCCTTTCCTGCTTCCCCCTGGGCACTTCCCAAACTACTGTGCATTTAAGTCCTTTGTATTTATTTTCAATATTCTAGTTACATTTCCTCTGCATATACTTACATATAAATTCATGTATTTCCCTTCTCCGGCTTCCTTCACATTAGAATGTAAGCTCTTTTTAAGGAAGGATTATTTTATCTCTGTACTTGTAACTCCAATACCTAATACATAGTAGGTGTTTAAGAAAGCTTTTTGATGGATTGGCCATTTGGTCCTATAGTTGATCATAGGTCTAGGGACAGAAGGGATTTCTGATGTCATCTCATCCAACTTCCTCATTTTACAACAGGGGAAACTGAGGCCCAGAGACAGGAGTGACTTGCTTGAGATCATCCCGTAATTAGTGGCTGAGCTGCAGTGGAATGGAAGTTCTCTGACTCCAGAGCACAGCCCTTTCCCCCTGCCTTTTACTGAACAGGCTTCCCCCTTGCTCCACAGAGTCAGGCTTCAGGCTCTTGCTGGATGACTCTGTTGTCAGAATGAGCTGGTATCAAGTCGGTTCCTGGGATGGGCAAGCTCAGCAGCTGATTGTTGTTATTGGGTGGCCATAGGAACCAGGTGCCTGAGGCTAAGGAGTATTTGAATATACTGGGTGCTTTGGGGCACTGTTTCTGGCCAATTAGTCAATGACTAAGCATTTAATAAACCAGGAACTGTGCAAAGTACTTGGAGTAGAAAGACAGTGAAATAGTATCTACCTTCACAGTACTAGAAGAGACAACATGTACACATATAAATATATACAAATTACATATAAAATGAATAAAAAGTGTTTGGGGGAGGAGTTACTAGTAGGTGTGAGATGGGAATCCAGAAAGGCTTCATGTTGGAGATTGCACTTAAGATAAGTTTTAAAGCAAGTTTGGGGTGCTAAGGTACAGAGGAGTGCATGCCAGGATGGAACACTGCCTGGGCAAATATATAGAAATGGGAGATGGAATATTGTACTATTGGCAAGATGGCCAACTTGGCTAGACCATAAGCAATCCCGAAGAGGAGTGATGTATAATAAGCCTGGACTCTCTCCGGCTGACAGATAAAGGGTAGAAGGCAGGTCCAGCTCCTAAGTCTCTGTGGAGAGGCCAAATGGTGTCATGGAACAGTTAGGGACATGGGCTTGAATCCTGGCCCATATGCTTATACATTGGCTGTGGAAGCCTGGGCAAATCATTCCACCCAATGCCTTTGTTGTTTTCATTCCAAAGTGCCAGGAGCTGAGAAAGACAACATCACCCAGAACAGATTAAGAGGCTCAAAAAGAACCCGAGGAAGGTGCAGAGTAGAACATGAGCCAGGGAAGAAAGTAAGAGGAACTGGTATTGTTAGCATACGATTCTAAGCAGACACACACACGTACACACACACACAACAGGTGACAACCAAATTCCATGCTGTTTTCAAGGGAAATGTGACCAGATAATCAACACCTCTAATAAAGCCAGAACAAGATGAAATTGGGTTAAGTCTAAAAATAACTACTTAATGACATTACTGCCTATGTTAATTGCTCATGGCTAGGCCATGCCGATATAATAAAAATGACAGTCCTATTCAAATTAATTTAGTTGCTTGGTGCCACATGAATCAAACTGTCAAAGGATTTTTTAATAGGATTAGGAAAAAATGATCACAAGATTCATGTGGAGGAACAAAAGGTCAAGAATCTCAAAGGAAATAATGAAAAAAAGTGGAAAGGAAGTAGGTCTAGCAGAAGCAGATGGTCAACTATACTGCGGAGCAGTAATCATGAAATCAGCAGTGATCATGAAATCAGCAGTGATCATGAAATCAGCAGTAATCATCAAATCAGCAGTGATCATGAAATCAGCAGTAATCATCAAAACAATATGATAACAGGCAAAAAATAGAAAAGGTAATGATTGATCAGTGGAACAGATTAGGTTCACAAGTTACGTTGTCACATAGTAATAATTCCAAAGACCCTGACTACTAAGGTGAAGGCTCACTAGTGAACAAAAATTGTTGGGAAAACTGGAAAGAGGTCAGGCAGAAATCACGGTTAGACCAGTGTCTCACAAACATTTGCCACAATGAACTCCAAATGGATACATGACTTAGATTAAAAAGGTCACAGCATAAACAAATTTAAAAAGTAGGGAAGTAGATTTCTTTTTGCATCTATAGCGAAGGAAAATTTCTTGACCCAACCAGGGAACCCAGAAGATAAAAAGGACAATTTTGATTACCTAACATCATAATACTTTTTTTTTTCTAAATTTATTTATTTATTTTTAGTTTTCAACATTCATTTCCACAAGATTCTGAGTTACAATTTTTTCTCCCCATCTTTCCCCTACCCCCACCCCAGAATAGCAAGCCTACTGAATACCCCTTCCCCAATCTGCTCTCTCTTATATCCTCCGCCATCACCACCCTAACTTTCTAGTAGGGCACGACGGATTTCTATACCCCAGTGCCTGTGTATCTTATTTCCCAGTTGTATGTAAAAAACTTTTTTTTAAAACTTTTGTTTTTAAAACTTTGAGTTCCAGATTTTTTCCCTTCTTCCCTCCCCACCCACCCCCACTGGGAAGATAAGCAGTTCAATATAGGTTGTACATGTGTAGTTACCCAAATCATTTACATAGTAGTTATATTGTAAAAGACTATATTTCCCTCCTTCCAAGCCCCCCACTTATTCTATTTTCTCCTTTGACCCTATTCCTTTTCAAAAATGTCTGCTTCTAACTACCCTCTCCCCCAATCTGCCCTCACTTTTTATCACCTACCCCCTTATTTTCCTGTAGGGTAAGATACCCATTTGAGTGTGGATGTTATTCCCCCTTTAAGCCAAATTCAATGAGAATAAGGTTGACCCATTCCTTTTCACCTTCCTGCTCTTTCCCTCCATTGTAACAGTGTTCTCTTGCCTTTTTTATATGAGATAATTTACCCTAATCTATCTCTCCCTTTCTCCTTCTCTCAATAAATTCCTCCCTCACTTCTTAATTTTATTTTTTAGATCCCTTCATATTCAACTCATCCTGTGCCTTCTGTCTATGTATACATGAACATATATATGCCCACACTCTCATACATATTTATATACACATATACCCTCCTATACATACATACATACATACATTTATATGTATGTATGCATATATTCC
Source organism: Pseudochirops corinnae (assembly GCA_028646515.1). Classification (NCBI taxonomy): domain Eukaryota; kingdom Metazoa; phylum Chordata; class Mammalia; order Diprotodontia; family Pseudocheiridae; genus Pseudochirops; species Pseudochirops corinnae. The sequence continues at coordinate 198,512,646 of CM053589.1, forward strand.
GTTCAACTATCCTCATACTGAAAAATTCTAATGAGTTACAATTATTGTTTTCCATGTAGGAATGTAAATGGTTCAAATTTAATAAGTTCCTTATGATTTCTTTTTCCTGTTTACCTTCTCATGCTTCTCTTGCTTCTTGTATTTGAAAGTCAAATTTTCTTTTCAGTTCTGATTTTTTCAGCAAGAATGCTTGAAAGTCCTCTATTTCATTGAATGACCGTATTTTTCCCCATAGCATTATACTCAGTTTTGCTGGATAGGTGATTCTTGGTTTTAACCCTAGCTCCATTGACCTCTGGAATATCATATTGCAAGGCCTCTGATCCCTTAATGTAGAATCTGTTAGGTCTTGTATTATCCTCTTTGTGTTTCTACAATATTCAAATTGTTTCTTCCTGACTGCTTGCAGTATTTTCTCCTTG
>CM053589.1:198513567-198529506 GCA_028646515.1 Pseudochirops corinnae
TTTTGAGTTGCTTTCCTTTAGAAAAGCAGATCTAAGAACCTGTGCTAGTAGCCGCCCTAGGCATGCTAGGGTGCTTGCTGTTACAGATGGCAAAAGAAGAAGAAAGAAAGGATTGTCAATGAAACACTGAAAATGCACAGAAGAAAACAGAAGAGGGTTCAGAGGGAGACACAGACAAGGAGGCTGTCTTTGGAACGAATGTGTTAAACATGACATGAACTTAAAAAACCAAATTGGATATAAGAAAGATACAGTTTCACATGAAACCCTATTTTTTTGTTCTTTATATTTTTTAAACAAATGAGTCCATTTATCCAAGTCAATAGCAAACAGAAATCAGAGAAGGTTTAAGGTGAGAATCTGTAGCAGACGGCACACAAAGTGGATGAACTCTGATTTTCGCCGATGGGAGTGTTTCTGCTCGTTAATTCCTGTCAAGCTTACAGTAATAATAAATAGCAACGTAAACAAAAACAACAAGGTACTGACCAGCAGGGAGTCTGCGGACTGGGACGGGTTAGGGAGATGGATGCACATTGGAATGCTGGGGGTATTTGAAAAGGAATCCTCCCTTGGAGACTGATAAGGTGAACAGATTTTTCTTTTATGTCTCTTTGGAGAGAGGAAGGCAGGTGAATTGGGGTTAAATGACTTGCCCAAGGTCACACAGCTACTAAGTGTGTCAAGTGTCTGAGGTCACATTTGAACTCAAGTCTTCCTGACTCCAGGGTTGGCGCTCTATTCACTGTGCCACCTAGCTGCCCCAATAAAGGGAACAGATTAGATCACATCTTAAAGTTTCTGCCAGTCCTCTCTTCTTTTTTTTTTTAATTATACATAGAAAAACTTTAATTAAAAGGAGCAATGCTTAAGATAAGGTAAAAATGAAGTTTATAATTGTCATACCTTTGCAAACTAGACTGAAGCCTGTGAATATTCTGTTTTATTCCTTCCCTTTTTCCCTCGTGTAATACATTATTCCCTTTGAATGGACTTCTAATGCAGCTTAACCCTGTTTCTGAAAGTGTAGATCAGCTTAATTTCTTTCATTAATACAAGCTCTTCTCCTTTCGAGCAAGACTATCACATGCCTTTCTCCGTCCAGTCCTCTCTTCTTTGACTAAAAATCTAAAATATTCAATGTGCCCCATCTTTGCCAAAGTCACCCACCCTCAGTATACCTCTCCTTGTCCTCTATATTTTCCAGAAGCTGGGGAACAACCAGTGAGGGTGTACTCCAAATCACCCAAAAGATGAAAGAGCTCCAGCAGCGGCGGAAGAAATCACAGAACATGGGAACAAAAGAGAAGAAGTCTCCTAATACAGCCACGACACAAAAAAAGCTGTGCCCCCATGGGGGCAGAGCAAACATTTTTTCTATCAGGCTGAAGAACTGGAACCTGTTTCCCCAGAATTTGTGTTTCTTCTGTGATCACTCTGAGTTCTATACAAATTGGACCAGTCACATCCTGAGTTAAATTTTGAGACACTTAACCCTGTCGTGTCAGTTGTTCCATATATAACTTTAACTACATGTATTTGACCCCCTTAAGCCTTCCTTACTTCTACTAATGTAAATCATTTACAGACGACATAAGTCCATATTTCATTTTATTGGAATATGACCTGCTTTAACTGTACTCTCAAACAATGTATTAGAGGTTGTGATGTCATTTTACTGTTTGTAGAACCACTCTCTTTTGGTTTCAGACTTCAGGGGAACCCGCACTAAAGCGATTTGGGGACTTTTACTCGTGGAACTAATTGCAACCGTTATCTTCTATTTCTTCACAAAGTGAATTACAAGCTGCTCAGTTTACCAGTGTACACTTCGGACCCGACTCCTTCTCCTACGGACCTATGGATACACCTGCCTATGTATGACTCCTCTGTGGGGGATATTGTTTGCATTCATTGTCCTCTTACTCAATGTATATCTCGTAGGGATTTGTTGTCATAATTGTTGAACAACTCTCAGTCACTCGTTGGTGTTGGACGTCAGGGGGATGTGCATTACATGTAATTTCTGATTTTCCACCAAAAAAAAAAGGAGGGGGGGAAAGGTTTGTCATGACACTAGATGTGTCTGCAATTTCTCTAAAAACAAATCTAAACTGCACAATATGTTAATGAATTATCAAAAAATATTCCTGGAACAGAATATAAATAAAGATCTTTAGTATTGTATTGAGGTAATGAGTTAAAGTAGAGACTTTCAGCAAAAATTAGATGCTTTAAAGGAAACAGTAGAATTTGTGAAAGACAAGCTTGCAAAAATTGAGTTTTGTTGACGTGTGATTATAGTTTCTCTGTGATTTGTGTTATGCCTATACCTTATAATGCAAGCATAGTAGAATAGAAGAAGGTGAAAGATCAACTGGAAGGTAACTGGCATCATTTTTCAACCGCTCTATCTTTCTTGTCCAGTATTACTCCTGACATTGCTGAGAGTCACTGAGAAATTTGGGATTTGTTTAGAGTTAAATACTTTGCACTGGATATATATGTTGCTTTCACCCCTTCTTCCCCTGATTATATTGTGTCTCCTTGCAGTTTGCATTGTTCCCCTATGTTGCCAGTGCTGGACTTGTGCTCTGCATGAGGTTGCCACCAAACTGCATTACCCATGCCTTCAACAAAAGAAAGGAGGAGATGTGGAGGACCACAGGCCAGTGGGGCTCTGACCCTGATGGCTGAATAAGCCCTCTCAGGTAAAGACCCTGCTACCAGGCCCAGATAGGTTCCCTACCCCCCAGAATAGCTCACAGGCATGAGCCTGACATCCCCATGAGAAGCGTGGTATGCCCTCCTGGTTTGGGAACAGGGACGCTCACAGTGCCCTCAGGGGAAAATTCCATACTGTTGCAATGTAGTACTGACTAGATAACTAGAAGCCTTGGGCTCATGCCATCTTCTTCTAGGAAGGTTAGGGAGGTTTGGAACATCCAGCCTGGTACTCGCACCCTGATAACCAGGATAGAGTACACGGCCGTCACGTATGAGGCGAATGGGAACTAGGGCAATGGTGTAATCCCAAAGATAGTAGCTTATGGTGACTATGCGGTTTTTCACTATATATACTGGACTCTTAACTGTAACTAAAAATTGGCTCTGTTTACCATCCTCCGAGTCCGGTCTCATTCATGATCGTTGCAACCTCTGGGTAAGTAACTCTTTCAAGTATCTATTTTTTCACCTAACATTTCCTTCTCAGTCCTGCTGTGGGGCAGCAGGGCTCCTCTAACACTATCTTAGCAGCTCTGTCACCAAATGATAGAGTCCCCTGAACTTGGCCCCCTACAGGGAGGGGACTAAAGAACCTCAGACAGGCTGATGTCTTGACTTCAAGCATAAATTGCATTCAAATGAGGCAAAGTTGTACAAAGTTGTCAGCCTCACTCTCTCTTTTCCTTCCAGACTAGTGACTGGACAAAAGCTGGGACAGCCAGCAATGTCCAAGGGTGCAGTCTTTGATGTCTGACCAAGCCCTAAATGCTCCACAGTGCCTGCTTCAGCCTCCTTTGTGGTCATTGGAACAAATTTTTATGATCCTTCCATTCTGTTGGGGGAAGTCTTCACATGCTTGTCATGGACACTTCCCTAATTCAAAAGGTTTGAGACCTGTCAGTTACCCTCAATCTGGTTACTTCTTTGCTCCATATCCTCTTGAAATGCCATTATTTAAGAGAAAGTAAAGAGAAATGAAGTTCTGTTCACTCTGAAAGCCAAGGGAGCGTGGCCTGTGCAAGTAACACCCTTCCAGCCTGGGAGAATCCCCTTCACCATGAAACCTGCTGGCCAATAAATCTAGCCTCACATTATTAGGCAACTCAGTTCAATTAAATACACATTTACTAGGCACTGCTTTGTGCAAGGTACTACTATTTTAGTTACTGGAGAAACAGAGCAAAGAGCAAAATAATAGCCAGCCCTCAAGATGAATTCATTTGAAGAGATGAAACTCCAGGTGAGAGACTGGGCTCAGACTGTCTTCAGGGAAATAAATGTATAACATGGGGTGATGGTCCAGCACAGGAAGAGAAAACAGAGAAAAGAGAAACTGGTACAGGAAACTTTCCTGCAGCTACATTAACCAGAGCCTGTAATAGTAATGAAATTTGAAGATCCTTTTGTCTTGCTAAGCTAAGAGGTACTTAGCACCTAGTTTTAAATTAAGCCTCTGTTAAAGAAACAGAAGGTATGAAGCCCTGTTGCTGACCTAACAGAAAGGGGCTGAACAGGGAGGAGCAATACTGTATATAAGGAAAAACACTAGCTGGGAAAGTCAGAACTTCTTAGGATGAGCACCTAAAGGCTGGGCTGCTGCTGCTGGATTGGAACTTCCATGAAGAAAGTAATTTTGATTTTGAGAATGGAGCTGTTGAAGACTTCTGAGGGCCAGCCGGAGCTGCTGAGGATTTCCAAGGGCCAGCTGGAGCTGCAAGCGGAAGCATGACTGTGGCGTCAGTACTTTTGTCTATGGCTCTGTTAAGTTTTCTCTTCCCAGGAACAGAAGCTGTGAAGGACTTGAGGTGGACTGGATACTGTGAGCTTCAATACAGAGCAGGAACTGCACAGAGAGCTGGACAAGGAGCTGAGAGCTGTCTGCCTTTGAACTGAGGTGGCAGTTGGTTAGATTTGGGCAGGAGCTGGGACCATGGAAGAAGAACAATGGAAGCTGAAAGCCTACCCTGAGACAAGATAAAAGAATCTCTCCGTGGGTACTGAGTAGTGACTGATAAAATTGTGATTTACTTGTGACTGAGGGGTGGATGGTTTGTGCATTCTCCACTACCTGTTAAGAGGGTACTGAGTAGTGACTGATGATTGAATAATGACTGATTACTGAATAGTGACTGATTTGTAACTTGGTGTGCCCCATGGGTGGAGGAGTTTGACCTTTTGTGCTTTATGATTGAATGATTGAGTTACTAAGTGATTGATTGACTAAATGAGTGAACTTTGTTCAAAAGTGTGACCACTTTGGTGAAAACTATGTGGCCATTTTAGTGATAAGTTGTTGAGTTATTATGTCATTGTGAAAACTGTGCCTTGATTTTCTGTGAATGTTTTGCTCTGATTTGTTACTATATAAATAGAAAGTCTGCTATACTGTGTAATCAGAACCTTGAAAGCTGTTCATGGCAGCAGTCCTCTGGAAAGCTGCTTGTGCATGGATTTACAGCTGCCCAGCTGAATCCTCTCATGAGCTATCTCCCCAAGCTAGAATGTGAACTCTTCAAGAGCAGGAACAGTCTCTCTTTTCAGTTTGTGTCTCTGTTATAGCCTCATACAATGCTTGGTACATGACAAGTGCTTAATACCCTCATTCATTCATCTTTTCATTCCTTGTGCAGGAGCATTGCATTAAACCATTGACAACCAATAACTCCTTGGCTAGAATGACTTTATCATATCATTTGTGGCATAGAATAGGGCCCTGAGAGATGGCATTAGGTCACAGGATAGCCAAGTTTTGATGGGGGTAGAGAATAAACTAGGGCTTTAGGATCTGGGAGACAAGATTGCTGTATCTTGGGCATCTTGGGAGCTGCAGGCAGTGTCTGTACAGAAGCAGATGAACACAGGAGAAAGAGAGAGAGACAGAGACAGAGAGACAGAGAGAGAAACAGAGAGAGGCAGAGAGAGACAGAGACAGAGAGAGAGAGAGAGACAGAGAAAGAGAGAGAGAGAGACAAAGAGAGAGAGAGACAGAGACAGAGAGAAAGAGAGAGGAGAGAGAGAGAGAGAGAGAGAGAGAAGGAGAGAGAGAGATGCTTCAGATAAATCTGTTTGGTCATAGGTCATTACTACTCAAGGGTCTAGATGGTAGAAATGTGCCCTGTTTGCTCGGATGAGGGCAGTCAGTCATATCTGTCTTTTTTGTCGCTGCTATATTAATCATCCACATAAATAATCACATATTTGTGCAACACTTGAAGGTTTGCAAAATGATTTTCTCACAACAACCCTGTCAAGAAGGTTATACAAGGTTTGTTATCTCCATTTTACAGATCAGGAAACTGTAGCTCTGTAAATAAAGTGACTGGCCATGTTCACACAGCTAGTAAGTGTCCATAGCTTGAATTGAATCCAGGTGTTAATTCCAACTCTAGAACTTGTCAAGATACTATTAGGAGACACCCTCTGTTCCAGAGCTAAGTGCCCTGAACTTGACATAACCACAATCCTTCGTGCTCGCCTCTGGAACTGGTGGTCCCTAAGCTCAGGCAAGGCCCAACAGGCCCAGACACAAAGCCCTGCTCTGAATGGACTTTTTGTCATTAGAAAACCTTGCCTCACTGTACTACACTATACTGTTAGACTCTTTGTCTAGCCACAAGTATATACGTTGAGGGTCAGCCCCACTGCCTCTGGTTCCTTAACTAGAGGTGGGACCCCAGCATGTGGGTCTTTGCTTGCAAGGCACTTCCCTCACTTTGAAATTAAACTTCTGTTTGATTCCTGACTCTCCTGTCTCTAGCCTGTGATGTTTGGCTCCGGCCATCCCCGGCTTAAAGGCCAATTATGTCAGGTCAACTAACTCTATCCACCAGCCTATGCTGACACTTGGTAATTAAGTTATAAGACAGACCCATGACTGCTCACATCACTTGGATGCTTCCAGGAGAGGACAGAGCCCTGGCCCTTACCGCTCTCTCTGCTAACACTCTCTTGGGCCCACTAGGCCTCCCATCAGCCCCTCCAGACCCAGAGGGGGTGCCATCGGATGTGCCATTACATCCTAAAGACTGAGAGACAAAGCGTTGCATAATGGATAACACTTGGAGTCAGAACAGCCTGGGTCCAAATCCAATACTTATTAGCTGTGTAACCCTGGGTAAGTCACCTATCTGTCTTAGCCTCAGTTTCCTCATCTGTAAAGTGAGGGGGATGAACCCAATGGCCTCTAAACCTGTGATCCTATTAGACTGACTGTGAGCTTTCTGAGATCAGGAATGACACTTTTACCTTTCTGTTTACGCCCAGAGCTTAGCCCAGTGTCTGGCATCTTGTAGGCCCTTGATAAAAGCTAGCTGACAAGCCAACTGACTGTGCTCTTGACTTTGTCATGTGTGCCCAAGGACTGTCTAGATCACTCAAGACTCTGGGAGTTCTTTCTTTCTAGGGATCTTAGGAAGAGAAGAAGCCAATGAGAGGCTCAATCTGGAGGGAGCTCTGGGTTGTGGTTGTTGGAGCTGTTTTTTAACTGCCCCTGGAGTTTTAGGGATGTCTCTTGAAAGGAGAGGGGGACAGAGCAAAAGAGGGGAGTGGTGATACTTCTGGTCAGCCATGTGGAGCATAAGCATGGCAGCAATGGCAGAAGGGAAAGCTGAAGCACCGAGATATGAGTCTGTGGCTGGTGGTGGAGATGGGGGTGATGATGGTGGGGGTGGTAATGGTTGGGGAGGGTGATCGTGGGGGGGGGTGATTGTGGGAGTGGTGATGGTGAAGGGAGAGATAGTAGTGGTGGGAGTGGTGATGGTGGTGGTGGTGATGACGGTGGGGTGGTGATCATGGGGGTGCTGGTGGAGGTAAGGGTGGTGATGGTGGTGGTGGAGATGGTGATGGTGATGGTGGGGGTGCTGGTGGGGGTAGGGGGGGTGATCGTGGGAGTGGTGATGGTGAAGAGGGAGATAGTAGTGGTGGGAGTGGTGATGGTGGGGTGGTGATCATGGGGGTGCTGGTGGGGGTAAGGGTGGTGATGGTGATGGTGGGAGGTGATCATGGTGGTGGTGATGGTGGGGGTGCTGGTGGGGGTAGGGGAGTGATGGTGGTTGTGGTGATGGTGGAGGGTGATTGTGGTGGCAGTGATGGTGGGGGTGCTGGTGGGAGTAGGGGAGGTGATGGTAGAGATGGTGGGGGGTGATCATGGTGGCAGTGATGGTGGGGGTACTGATGAGGGTAGGGGGGGTGATGGTGGTGGTGGTGATGGTGGGTCTTCCTCATGGGGCTGATAAGAAAAAGCAACAAGTGAGGGGAGCATTAGACCATCCTTAGCCACTCAACAATACTCACTTAAGCTGGGTGCAACTGACATCTCTTTATCAAGTTCTCTAATTCTGTTAAAGACTGTATCTGACCACTCTAATCTGACTTCTCAGAAATGGTGACTCAGTCCTTTGCTGCATTTCCCCGTGGCCTTTTGCCCCCAGCAGAGGGCAGGAATGGCTCTGGGAGCCCCACCCAAGGGAGTGCTCTTTCCCAACCTAGGGCTGGGACCCCAGCTGACCCTCCCCTAGCCCATTGTTAGACAACGAACCTCTCTCTGTAACTGAGAGCAGCATCACATGCTACTACTATACTTCATACTATGTTGCTTAATCATGTTTGACTCTTTGTGATCCCATGGACCATACTGTCTTGGCAAAGATACTGGCATGAATTAAGGCAAACAGGGGTTGAGTAACTTGCCCAGTGTCACACAGTTAATAAATGGCTAAGGCCAAATTTGAACTCAGGTCTTCCTAACTCCAAGCTCAGTGCTCTATTCACTGAGCCATCTAGCTGTCTCTAAAACCTCTATAACTATAACCTTCAGAGGACAGGATTACTACAGACCTGGGCATTCAAATCTGCCTCATCAGACCAGGAACCCAACCTGACTCCTAGTGTTCCAAAAGTACAAGATTCTTTGTCACTTATTTGGTTAACTCCTCAGCAAACTCTATCCATAGCATTCCCCTCATCTATTAGTTCAGTAACTCTGTCAAAAAGAGAAATAAGGATTATCTGCTATGCCCTTTCTTGGTGAAGCCATGAGGGCTCTCCTTATTTATCAGTCCTCATCCCCTTTCCAGACCAACTCTTGAATGGTCATTCTGGAATTTTCCGGGGCCAAGTTCAATGACAGGAAACTTAGAGTTTAACTCTTCCATTTTTGGATGTTTAATATGAAAGTTTGAGAAGGCTTTGTGGAGCATAGGGTTGTCTATAGTTTCTTCACTTTCCCTTCCCACCTAGAAAGGGATGAGCTTGAGACCCTCAAAGACCACATCTACTGAGCTGGCTTGGGCTGCCTGGGATCTTCTCTTCTAGCCCCACCTCCTGCTTCTCCTTTCTTCTTCTACTGTCCTTGCCAAAGTCTGGGCAGAAGAGAGTTTAGCCGCAGGGACCATAAGCACCTACTGTCCAAGGGAGCCACTCCTAGAATTCTGACCTGTTCTTTCTGCTGGGGAAAAATCCAAGTGAGTCCTGAGTTCAAGATTTAAGGTACTACTCTTCAAGAGAGTTACAGGATTATTCATAAGACTAACTTATAGCTTCATCACTGAGGGGCTGAGTAAAGGGGGCAGGGGCAGAAGAGGAAATCTTTTGACCTTTCTCCACAAGCTAGAACTGGAGAGCTCTAAGAGCTTATATACTCTGAAATACAAAAAGCCCCTCAATGTCTTCTCTGATGTATATGCTAAATGCGAATGCAAATGTTCATAATGGGAATAAATTCATTTATAAAAAGAGAATCAGATTAAATAATTGAGGGTAGGTGGAGGTGTCTACATGGACAGAGGGGAATAAAAAAAGGATAGGGAGGGAAGACCCTTCTAGTGACTGGATTCCGAGGCTGGTAGCCAAGGTGGGGGCTCACTTCCAGGTCTGCTCACTGCTGCTCCCATCTTGGGTGGGGGAGGCCTCTGGTTTCTCTATCTCCATCCTGTTTGGGCTGCTTCTCTGCCATTTCTTCTCTCTGCTGCTATTGCTCCTGGAGACTAGAACCCTGACCCTCCCCCTCTTTTACAGGACATGGTCCAAATGTTGTTGTTGAGTCGTGCCCAATTTTTCATGACCCCATTTGGAATTTTTTTGGCAAAGAAAACGGAGTGGTTTGCCATTTGCTTCTCCGGCTCATTTTATAAGTGAGGAAACTGAGGCAAACAGGGTTAAGTGATTTGTCCAGGGTCACACAGCTAGTAAGCATCTGAGATCAGATTTGAACTCAGGGAGATGAATCTTCCTGACTCTAGGCTTGCTGTTCTATCCACTGCATCAGATAGTGGTCAAATGGTGAACTGCTACTTAAGCCCCTGGACAGATCCTCTTCTGGTCTAAGAAGAGAAGGGAGGCTGGGTGGAGAACTACATCTACCAGGGGGTGTGCCTTGGATACCTTCTCCTGGGAGCCCTTCAGCATGTACCTACTGGCCCACTGGTAGAAAGAGCTTTGCAAATCTTCTAGTGCTACATTAATGTCAGTTGTGAGACTAGAAGGCAACTTTGTAACTCACCCAGGTCCCTGTCCCAGGCTTTCTGGACTTTGTTGATGTAATACACAGACTCATCCAGCAGGGGGAGTGCGGATGCTCTGACCACATCGGTCTTAATCCATTCCATTGTGCTTTCCATGAAGTCCTAGCATCATCTCAGACGGCCATCGCCAGTCGTCCTGACTGTGCCCTGCTACTGGACTCTGATGACTCTGGAGGAGAAAGTGAGGCTGATGGCTCTGCTCAGCTCTGCCTCACTTCAATCCCATTCACCTGTAAATTAAGACCACCTCTATCTGCTGCTTAGAGATCCTTAACCAAAGACACCCATTGACCTGTAAATTAAGACATCACTTTCCTGGTGCCATTGGTCCTCTTTGAGAGCAAAAAATTAGCAACAAATAAAAACAGCATCATCTCAGGGTCTTAAGATGGGCCTCAGTGGCCTTCTAGGCCAATCTGTACCTGAACAGACATTCCCATTACAACACCCCAGGCTGTGCTTGAAGTCCCCCAGGGATGTCTAAATAACCCTCTTCTTCTCGACTGGGCTCCAGCAGCAGGAGGATTTTCATCCAGACTTTTCTCCCTCTCCACAGTTGAGCTTTGCAGGGTGACTCCTATGCCCATAAATTTTTTAATTATTTATTTTTAGTTTTCAACATTCATTTTTAATAAGATTATGAGTTCTAACTTCCCCCCTTCTCTTTCCTTCCCCTTCCCAAGATGGCCTGGAATCTGATATAAGATATATATGTATGATTATATTACACACACCCAATAACATTTTAAGGATTGCAAAGTGCTTTTTTGCCATCTGTGAGGCATTATTAGCCCATTTTACATAAGTGAAAACCAAGGTTTAGAGAGGGCAAGTGATCTGTCTAATGTCACAAATCTAGGAGAGTCAGAAGAAAGATGAGGGAATTTGGGAGACTGAAGCAGCAAGTGGTGGGGGGACTTAAGTGAACCCCACAGACTCCATCTTGTGACTCAGTTCGAGAGCTAGCTCAGTTTCCTTTCTATTCAATTATGGATCTTGTGAGAAAACTTTATTCAATTGTGAGAAAAGAGAGAAAATTGGATTGTCTTATTTGAACCTAGCCCTGTGTGGCTGGGAAGCTGGACCACCTCTATCTGCTGCTTAGAGATCCTTAACCAAAGACATTTTGGCCCAATCTGAGCTTAATCTACCATAATGCCTTGCATGCTCTGGCATAACAGACATGCTTTTCTTTGCTCTCTGAATAAACCCAAAATACCTCTTCCTGTGTCATCAACTACATTGCCAGACCAAGCTGATCAGGAGCACTCTTATGTCTGTGACTGTCTAAGACAGGATGCCGTGAGCCAGATACTATCTTGAATAATGGGACTTTTTCCTATCTTGGTATTTTATGGACACATGTTATGCTATGCTATGATACATAATCTTGTTAAAGATAAAAGAAACACAGACATCCTGGTTCTACAATTTCAATAGCCACCTTGATGTTCTCTTATTGTATTTACAATCTGTTGAGAAATTCCTTTCTCATACTATGGCTAACACATGTAGAGACTACCATTTTGGCTGACACAGGCATCCTGAGCGAGGAAGAGAGGGAGGGAGGATTTTGTTTGACTTTCTTAGAATGAACTCAGTAATGGTTGACAGTACCTGTTTGTTTGTATGTTGTCTCCCTTTAGACAAGGGAGGGCAGGGACTGTCTGTCTTTTGCCTTTCTTTGTATTCTTAGTGCTTAGCATAGTGCCTGACCCACAGTAGGTGCTTAATAAAAGCTGGTCGACTGACAAATAATATATGTGTAAAGTGGGTGACATAAATACCAAAGATGACTTTTCTTGTTGTCTGGTATCAGTTTGGGAATGTAGATTTCCAAATGGGAGGGACTTCCACTGTGCTTATCTGAAGTCCAAATAATGAAGGAAAAAAGGAAACAAGCATTTAGGTAGGTACTGAGAACCAGGCAATGTGTTAAGCTACGGGCATACAAAAACAAGCAAAATGCAGGAGCATTACTAAGATTCCCATTAGTAGGCGTGTATTTCCCAGGTGACCTATGATCATAACAAATCTACTATTAAACCTTCACTGCCATCATCCTAGTGAAGAGAAATGGCATAAATAGACAACATGATCAGGGAAGACACCTTTGAGTCAGAGTGTTTTTCATCTTTTAATATTTCACCCCCAAATCAGTATTCCTTGGAAATCTTGGTCTATAGTTTTCTTTTTCTGTTCTAAATCTCCCTTGTTTAGGTATTAAGTCCACATTTGTGTCATAGAAGGAATTTAGTAGGTAGAACTCCTTCTTTTCCTATTTTTTCCAAACAAATTATGAAGCATTGGAACTAATTATTCTTTAAATAGGGCAGCTTGGTGACACACTGGATAGAGCACCAGACCTGGAGTCAGGAGACCCTGAGTTTAAATCTGGCCCCAGATGCATACTAGCTATGGGATCCTGGGCAAGTAACTTTATCCTGTTTGCCTCAGTTTCCTCATCTGTAAAATGAGCTGGAGAAGGAAATGGCAAACCATTGCAGTATCTTTGCAAGAAACCCCACATGGGGTCATCAAGAGTTGGATACAACTGAACAGCAACAAAATCTTTAAGGGTTTGGTAGAATTCGTCTGTAAATCCTTCAGATCCTAGATTGGTTTTTTTTTTCCCCTTAGGGAATTCTTTTATGGCTTGTTCAATTTCTTTTTCTAAGATAGGGTTGTTTATGTCTAAGATTGGGTTAATATTTCCTGTTCTGTTTATCTGGACCATCCTAGGTATTGGGGATACAGTCCAAAAGTGAGGAGCTCCCTGCCCTCGGGATAAGCTAAAATCAAGACTATATTAGGTCACATTTCATAGAAGCCCCACGTTTGTCTTTCAGATGGAGAGAAGACAGGAGAAACAGGAGAAAGTGCCTAAAGACCTCCAGTCTCTGGCTACACTAGCTGGTGTCTCTTTCCTAGGACTCAGGCTTTCTTTTTAACCTATGGACCTCACTCACTTGCTTTCCTAAGATCGCCTCTTTTCTAGGAAGGATTATAAACTCTTCCCAGTAGAATACAAATTCCTTGAGGATTGCTTTACGCAGGAATTGCTTTAGGATTTATCTCCTGTGCCTAATTTAAATGTTTTACATAATATATTGCTGAATTGAGGGTAGTTGTTGGTTTTTTTTAATGATTTATTGCTACAACTAACATTTTTAAGACTATGACAAAAAAAAAAGTGGAGAGAGTAGACAGCCCCATTTTACATCTGTTTCTTGAGGAAAAATTACCAATGCATCTCCATTGTATATAGTAGCATATAGCTGCTGGTTGATACTTGTTAAAATCATAATAAAAGAAGAGTCTTCTATTATCCTGTTTGAATGTTTTAAACAAATGAATGCTATATCAGAGACTTTCCTGGTAGTTAATTACATGTAAGAGCCAATGAAACTAGCTCTATTAAAGAGTCACCAGCCTCCTCAGTTGGTATAATTCCTCATGTGGAAGAGGCTGGGTGGCTTCTGGGAGAATCGTGGTGATGAGCACAGCGAGTGCCCTGAAGAGATTTGGAAGCAAATGTAGAGATGCCAAAAGTGGTTCTGGTCTGCTAACCATGCAGGGACTAGGAGCGCTTTTGGCTGCACAGCCAGAAGCAGAGGTGATTGAAAGGTCACTAGTTGACCTTATCTCTTTTCTTGGTTTAACTTCATCTAATCTGGCAGCCCTGCAGCCGGTGAGACACAAGGTTGAGGTCAGAGACCTTGGGCCTTCTCCATCTGAGGCCTATGTGGGGAGAATAAAAACTTCTCAGGCAGTTTGAGATTGTTAACTTCCCTCTTCCTCCTCCATTACTGCTGTCAATCAGCAGCAAGCCCCTTTGGGAATCTTTCAACCCCCACTTTTAGTCTTTTGTCTGCTTTTCCCTCCTTTGTGGGCCCCTCCTCCTGGCCAGTGGAAGTCAGGGACAGTCCAGGCTCACTCCTCCTCCCTTGCTTTGGGACCCTCCTCCCCCCCTTTCCCTTGCTGTCAATCAGCATCCTTGTTCTTTGTAAACCTATTTCTCAGCCACTGAGAGATAGTGGCGGGCTTCCCTGTGACTTCCCATTTGGGGAAGATTTTGGTGCCTAGACTTAAGTCTGCCTCTTAACCAAGGAGAGAAGAGACAGTTGGGAAGGGGGCTTGACTGCATTAGGGTATAAATTCTTACACTATCTTTTGTAACATGCCTCTCCTCCATGATGAGTCATGGGGAAGACCTCCTTCTTCTCCCAGGGAAGAGAATAAACTCCTGTTCTTATCCTAAGAGATCTCTGTGTTTGTTCTTTTTAAATTAAGGATGAGGTTTATTTTTCATCCCAAACAGGCCAATATGGAGTGTACCTAGAAGCCGGAAAAGGAGATGGAATTGGCCCTAATTCAAGGATGGTGTCTCCTCCATAATTCCTCTACTCAAGTGTGGTCCCTCTCTGTTTAACCTGCAATGACAAGGATGGTGTCTCCTCCATAATTCCTCTACTCAAGTGTGGTCCCTCTCTGTTTAACCTGCAGTGACCCGGTTCCACTTAACCAATTAACATCAATTGCCTTTTACAAGGGATATTACTTCAAAGGCATAGCAAGAAAAGAAGTACAAGCCTTTCCTCCCACACCTGAGGAGCCCACTCTTTCTTGGGCCACCTCAGTCTCTGGGGATACAGGGTTTAGGCTTCCCATGGCTTTTGTGAAGCCTTCCTCTCACCAACATTGTGTCCAAATGGAAGAACACAGCTGCTGGCTGAATCCCTGTCTCAGCTACAACGGGCTCAGGTGGGTGCTGAAGGTCCCTCCTTGGTGTTTAGAGATCCTCCAAGCTACACTGCTTGGTTACAATACATAGCCTGGACTCCACTCCTGGACTTTTAGAAACTCACCAAGTCCTAGCCTCCAACCTCTTCCCACTAGAACCAAACAGAGCCTAAGGCAAGGAAAGACCCAAGGCTTGTGTTCAGAGGCCATGTCAGCCTTGGATGCGGAGAGCTCTTTCCCCTTCCAGCATTGTCTTTTCCACAGTGACACAAAACCAGAAGAAGCCTAACTAAGAGAGGAGATAAGGTTAACTAGTGTCCTCAGAGATCACCTCCAGGTTCTAGCTGTGAGCCTCCCTCAATCCAAGAGGCTCCCTTCCACTCACCATATGGTCTGCCATACAGACTACTCTGTGCTCAGGCTCTCCATGACATGCACTTACACATGAGGCTCTGTAATGCCAATCCTCAGCAGATTCCCCAAGGAATGCTACTGTGAACAGCTTTTAGAGTTCAGATTACAAAATATAGTGATCACTCTGTTTATTCCATTACAAATCAAGACAAACATTCAAAACATTATAATATTCACCACCCTTTAATACAGTTCCTCATGTTGTGGTGACCCCCAACCATAACATTACATCTTATCACAGAAAATGGCCACACAGTTTTCACTACAGTGGCCACAGTATTCAGAACAAGGAACAATAGAATACTCAAACTTCCACTCATGGGGCAACTCAATCATTAACAAGAAACAATAGAATAATCAAACTTCCACTCATGGGGCAACCATTAATTTAATCAGTCACTAATCTAGATTTACAATTACTAAATATCTTGATCACAAAGACAGTCATGAGAAAACCACACAAACCCTCCCCCCCACCCCCCCATGTCCAAAAAACCTCAGTTTCATCCCAGGGGAGGCTTTTTCTTCATCTTGA
>CM053589.1:198530006-198624134 GCA_028646515.1 Pseudochirops corinnae
ATCTGTCACTCTCTGTCTCACAATGGGTTCTGTCACTCTTAAATCCGCTCAAATTTACTTTTTAGTTCCCAAGGACGAAATTCTTGGGGAGCTTGTTCAAGTCACTGCTTACTCTCCGCCATCTTAGCTCCGCCTCCCCGATTTATTTTTATGCCAAACTATTTGTATGTATGCTCAATCCTCCAGTGACATTTCAGATAAGAGTGAAGTTCATCTGATACCACTCTTTCACTCCTTCTTTTTGTAGATTCTTCATATTCATCCCACTATAAGAAATACCAGGTAAACTGCTCCCCACTTCCCCCTTCTTTTCTACATTGGTATATTTCTTCTTTTACCCTTCCTTTCTCTCTTCAAATTGTCAAAACAGAACTAATCCACTCCAGGACTTCTATTTTTATTATTCTACTCTCTCAATATCCTTTGAAAACATTAAAGTTCTCTTCAAAAGGACACCTGTTTCTTCTCCCTTCTCTACAATGTTAGCACTGCATCATTATATAACTCCTTCAACTGCTCAAATAAATATAACTTTCTAGGTTTCTCTAGACTCTTGTGTTTGTATTTCAAAGTTTCTATTCAACTCAGGGAGTCCAATGACTCTTAAATGATCTTTCCTTGACCTTTCCCCCCCCCAGGTCAGTTTTTTTAATATTAGCAAAATTTTCTCCTATTTAAAAAAATAACTTTTGTTCTAACATTTCTTGCTATCTTATGGAGTCATTGGTATCTGTTTGATCCCTTATAGTTTTCAAATATTTCATTTCTTGGGTATCACCTTCTCTAGTAAGCTATTCTTTCTAATTTTTTACCCCAGAGCTTTTATTTCATTTTTAAAAAATCTCTTGCTTCATATGTTCTAGGTATTCAAAAAGTCCTTTTGAAAATCCACTTTTTAATTTCCGTTCCTGCCCAGTTGTTATAGTGTTAGATTTGCAATAATTTTTTTACACTGGTTAGTAGAGTTCTACTTTGATTTATTCATCTCTCTAGCTTTAGTTCCTGAATTGGGGCTTTAATCCAGTGCCCAGCTCTAATTCCTGTTTTGCCCTGGATCACTTGGGTTCTGGCACTCATATCCACCTCCTGGGGGGATTGCCCTCACTCTTGGATTTTTGAGGTTCAGAATGCTGAATGTTCAGGACCCTCTCTGGCATTTCAGGACAGAATGTTAGGAAACCCAGAGCCCCTGAGCTCCGGCTGTCACAGTCAGAGCACTGTGGCGTTGAAGTATCTTACTGATTGTTGCTGGTCCAAGGTCCTCACACTGTGGTTTCTCTCAAGAGAGCCCTCTCCTCTTTCCATCTCTGGACACTGAGCCTCGCAGGCTATACTTGTTCCAATTCCCCCTGGAGACAGAAAGGACCTAGTTCAAATCCAGCTTCAGACACTTACTAGCTCTGTGACCCTGGCCAAGTCTCTTGACTTTTGTCTGCCTGTTTCTTCAATGGTTAAATGAGAAGAATAATACCTGCTGTCAAGGTCTACCCACAAGGTCTCCGAATCCACGGTCATCTCCAGTCGTTTTGATCTATATCCTGCTATTGGACCCAGATGTCTCCAGAGGAGAAAATGAGACTGGGAACTCTGCATAGCCCTCCCTCACTTAAACCCAACTCATTTGCATGTCATGACATCACCTTTCTGACGTCATGGTCCTCTGAGAAAAAGAAGGAAAAACAACAAATGATGTTGTGAGGATCCTATGAGGTAACATTTGTAAAAAAGCACTTGGCACAGATGATGTCACGGAGTAGGCACTTAATAAATGCTTATTCCTTCCTTCTTTCCTTTCTTCCTCTTATTAAATTTCTTCACTGATATTCAATCCAGTAGAAACTGAGGGTTTTAATGGAGTTGGTGGAGAGAAGTGGGACCACCTGCTTCCCATGTAGGTGGCCAACTTGCAAGGAAGTCCCATAAATAATTCCCTTATGGACTGTTGTGCTCTATTGTGATCATTCTATTTAGGATCATAGAATTAGGACTGGAAAGGACCTTAGAGGCCATCTACTCCAATCCCCTGTAATGCTTCCCCCAAAGGAGGAAGATACTCAGAGAATTCAAAGGCTAGTTCCTGAGACCCAAATCCCACTTTTCCCTAAAGGGAAGCAAACCAGAGGAAGATGATGCCTGTGAAATTAAAGATTCTTATTAAACAGGGTAATAAGACATGCACATAGGAAGGAGCAGTCCAGGCACTGAATAAAGCTCCAGATATCACCGGGCTTGAAAGCACAACCTAGGACTGAGTCAAGGTGCAGGGAGGACCACTGGTTGTGACCACAAACAACTACAAAAGCTCCACTAGCCCACCCAAGCTCCTACTACATCCCATTCTTCGGTGACAAGATCCCAACATTTTTTCTGAAGAAACTTTCACCAATCTCAAAACGACCCCCCAAACTAGGGAAGACACTTAAAGTGAATAAAACTACATTACATAAATAGTCAGTTTTAAATGATGGGGAAAATGTTATTTGGGGAGTTCTTAAAATTGAGGGCAAGGGAATAAAATAATTGTGATTGCCAGAACTGATCTGACATCGTTACTGGTCTCCATCACAGGTGTAGACCGTGTGAATTCTCTCTGGTTTGATCTTCCATCCATCCCTTGTCTCTAATGAGCTATCTGATCCATCGGCCACCCAAGTTTCATGTGGTCTAGCCACCATTACATCATTAATACGGTGGCACACAGGGATCCCTGGAAATGAAACCTCTTTCAATCTCCACTCACTAAAATGGGGCAACGGGAAGGGATAAGCCTGGGGAAGGATGGTAAACAAAGACTGAACTCTTTCCCAGATAAAAGCAACCCGATCCTGACTGGTCTCAGCCAAAGGGATGGGAAAAGTAACTCTCGAGAACGACAACCCCATCCTACTCCCCTGGGGCCCAAGCGATACTCGGGTTTTCTTGCTGGCAGGATTAGGGACAGCTGTAGCTATTTTCATCATTACTTTATTCAACCCCCTGGCAACCAACTGTTAATCACCTGGTACCACCTGCCTCCTTCCATGACTAGGAAGGATACTTTCCCTCCCTGCTCCACCTCCATTGTTAATATTCACTACACTGCTAAGTGCCTAGGCAGTTCCTAACTCCTAAGAACTCATAACATCAGTGTCCATGACACCCTCCTCATCCCCATCAGCCACCACAACTGATCCCCAGACAAGGGATATTGCTCCTCCCCACCTTCACCCCCAAACCAATCTTTCCCTCAGTGGTTTGCCACCCCACCCCAACCTCAAAAGAAATGGAACTGGCCCCTAATGAGCCATTCCAGGGTCCAATGGATGCCTCATCCTTTTTTCACACCACAGTGACTCAGGCATATTAAAACAGCCCAAACTCTGGGGGAACCTTGGCTTTCATCATCTATTACCCTGGTCCCTTGACATGCTACACAATTTTACTAATATGTTTGTGGGTTGTTTATCTTATTTATCTGCTACTACCAAAATCCATCATGGGGGATGATATCATAGCCTTCTACTCACCTAACACATTGAGGGGCATGTGTCTCCAGGGTGCCTGAATGTGTTAACCATTCTGTTCATCTGAACTGTTTCTAAACCTGCCCTAATTATCCGCTGAAATTTCCCCCAGCCCAAAGTGAGCTGGTAATGCGGGACAGTGGGGGGACACTAATCTCTTTAAAAACTTTGGAACTGCTCCCCCTCCATCACATAATTGGGTAGAGAGAGAGAATCCATCTTTTTGAGGTTAATAACAGCCGCCACTTTATCTAGCTGAGCAGGGATAAAGAGGGGTCCTCGTGGAGGCCTCCAATTGATTCAACCGATTTTACAAGCTCGAATCCTTTGTCAGCTCTCATAAGGAGATGGGTGGAGTTGACAAGTTGACAGGCATCGTGACCTCCAGTCAGATGTGGTTCAGTCATTTCAGTCGTGTCTAACCCCATTTGGGGTTTTCTTGGCAAACCGCTCGTTCTTGGGCTCATTCACAAATGAGGAAATTGAGGCAAACAGGGTGAAATGACTTGCCCAGGGTCACACAGCTAGTGTCTGAGGTCACATTTGAATGCAGGAGGATGAATCTTGTTGACTCTAGGCCTGGCCCACTATCCACCAAACCCTAAGACCAATCAGACCCCACCCAGATTAGTCATTGTTCTAATGTATAACTAACTTGTTTAGACTTCCTTTGCAATTTTCGGGTTTCTTTCACATCAAAAGTTTACCTTCCCTCTCCCTCCCCAGCGGGAAGTCTTCTTTCGGAAGTGAGGAGATACTCTGGAGCAGAGTGTGAGACTCACTGGAGATAATGAATCTAAGCCCTTGGCCAGAAACTCAGATTTAAATTCCAGTATTATGTATTAGCCCTCGGTCCCCAGGTGATGATGACTTCATTCCATGAACCTACTTTCCTCCTGCTGAGCTAAAGCAATGTTTCTAGAACAATACCGGCTGTGCTGGGAAATGTTTCACATTCGGGGGTACTTCTAATCTCCATCATTAACACTTAAATCTACACAATCAATAAAATAATCAACCCCTGATCCGGAGGGACGGCCAATTTCTGAGGTGGAAATGTTCACACAAAAAATTTAGCAAGCAGCTTCTGGTTAGGGCGGCTCAGGCACCTGGCACCAAAACCTCTCTGGTTTACCGCCTCCAGTTCCAAACGGCCTGATCCGGAGCAGAATACAGTCTTTTCTCTTTCCCTCCCAGTCTCTGCCTGCATCAGGATGGACCTCTTAACCCGATAATCAACAAACCCATTAAGTCAACGCCCATCTGGCTTCAGTGCTCAGCTTTAAAAATAAAGCGCTCGTTTACATCTGCTCCTAATTGCTCTGTCTTTGAACACAAAGTAAGTAAAGTTTATGTAACTAGCACAAAATGCTTTACAAATATGGCTTGATGTTCAACAACCCTGGGAGGAAGGTGTTATCTTCATTTTACCAACAAAGAAACTGAGGCAGAGTTAAATGATTCACCCAGTCACACTACTACGGCAAACCCTGGATTCGAGTCTTCCCGACTCTCTAGCTACAGCCTTATTCACGCATGCCTTTCTTCTTGCTTTGACAACAGCTTTTCCCGAGGTGACCAAAGGAAGCAAACAGTGCTTCCAGCATCGATTTCTCCTGTCTGAAAGATCTTATTCCAAAAATATTCTCTGTATCTTCTAAAGGGGGGGTGGGGTGGGGAGGTGGTCAGTAAAAAAAAAAGAAATCTGGTTCTAAGTAGCCCATCGTGCAGGAAGCTGAATCTAAGGCCACTTGAAAAAGGAGCACCCGGCCCGATGACTGCAGGCTAAGCAGTAAGCAATTTGGCTGTTTGGCACGTTCAAGGTTTTGTTTAAAATAAGCACTCTCGAGCCCTCCAAATCCAATTCAAACTACTTTAATAATCGAAGTTTTCGAACACACATCACAACAGTAAAAAGGAAAACACACAAAGCACAACCCCATTCTCCGTCCAGAGTCAGGAAGCCGCGGAAACATCCTGCCGGGCAGGTGGACATCAGGGACACGATGAGGAGTCTAGTCACACACACAAATGCTCAACAGGGCAGAACTGGAGCACACAGGAAAACAACGGGGCAACAGGCTTCAGGAACAACTCTGGTTACAATCGGTGGGGAGCGAGATACTGAAAGCTCAACAGAACAGAAAGCCACTTTACCCGCCCGCCCTCGGGGGTTTCCATTTCATCTCAGCCCCACGCTGTCCAAGCACTCCTGGCACTCCTGTGCTGGCACCGTGGGCTTGGCCTCTGGGTGGTGGCTTCCCCTGCTCGGGACCATGGCAGCCATGGGAATCCCTAAGGCCTCTCCAGTCCTGGTACATGCAACACGGGATACAGTTACCTAAAAACTAGGAACATTCACCTAAGCGCACAAAACCAAACAGACACACACAGACAGGGACAGCCATTCCAATGGCTGCATGGGGGCCAGGCAGGAGGTGGGGTTTGGCCCCGCCTCCCACCTAGCACTGGGGACCAGCTGGAACCAGTCTATGTGATTCCCAGCTGGGGAGGTAGAAAGCCCTTGCTTTTGACATCTACTGTGCTCTCGTGGCCCAGTAGGGGGGAATCTTGCTTCAATCAACAGGCATTCACTAAGTGCCTCCTATGTGCCAGGAACTGTGCCCAGTGCTGGGGATACAAAAAAAAATTTTTTTAAATCGCCAATTAATACAAATACAGAGAAACCTGTTGGGGGAGAGGTCATCGATGGGCAAGCTCCTCCCTGAGGGCTCCTGCACTGTCAGCCGGAAACGCTACAGGTTACTGATAACTACCAAAGGGCGGAATCCCTGGATCTTGGAGCTGCAGGACACCAAGGCCGTCCCGTCAAAACCAATGGATGAACGAGAATTCCAAATACGCCAGACTAGCAAGCGGCGATCCTGCCTTGGGGGGACTTAAGGGGAAAAACAGGTGAAGCCGAGGGTGGGGGTCACCAAGGAAGGAATAAAGAAGGGCAGGCTGCTGGGGTGAGAGAGGAGGAGTTTAAACAGCTCCTCCCCCACACGAGTTTCTATTTATCAGGGATTCTTAATGGCACCCATTAGGTAACAGTCAATTTAGTTGGAAACAAAGTTATACATTTCTTTCACTAACCTCTAACTGAAATAAAGTAACTCTTGTAATGCTGAATCAAAAAAACCCATTCTTAGGAGGGCTCCACCTCACTGCCAAAGGCTCAGGGCTGAGCCTACCTCTCACTAAGGACCAGGGCATCCTAAGCTCTTCTCCTGAAGCCCCCCAGACTCCTTAGCAGGCACGTCTTGGGCGGCGATTATGGTGAAGAACAATCCCACCCGTCAATCACTGTTAAAACTTTTATCCCTTCCGGTAAGTCACTTAACTGCTTTGGGCCTCAGTTTCTCATCTATATAATGAGTGTCATTTTATGGGTCTAGGTAGAAATGGGGTTTTCTTTGTGAGACTTGACGCTTGCTCCAGCTCCAGCATCTTTGCCTACAGCTTTTCTCCACACCACGGAGGAGGGTAGGAGGGAAGGGCACCAAAACAATGCCCAGCTTCGGGAGCGCCGGGAAGGAGGGGTTTTTTTGTGTGTGTTCCCAGAACTGGGCACATAACAGAAGCACTTAACAGATGCCTGTTGAATTGAATCTAATGGAAAGGGGGGAGGAGATAACACACGTAGGGAACTCTAACTACTAAGGAAGGTTAGAGACAGGAGAGCCTCCTGGCAGCCCCCGGAGGAGGGGCAGGAGGGAAAGGAGAGAAATCTAGAGATCTACGCTGTCGGCAGGGTCACTCCTTCGGGGGGGGGGGGGCAGAGAGGATGCCCCCTTGTCCATTCTAGAATTCACCGTCTTGAAGCGGGGGACCCTGAGCAGACGAAAGGTAAAGAGAAGAAGAGGAAGAGAGAAGAAACCTGCCCGACCCCGAAGGCAGGGGAGAAAGGCGGCCGTTCAGTCCGTCAGTCTTGGCACAGGGGCAGCTTCCACCAGGCGGGTGGGAGGCCTGGGTATGGAAATCCTGGAGCGTTCAGGGCCAGGGCGAGGCGTCGGAAGGCCCCCGGGTGGGATTCCTGCTTCCAGATCGGTAGCGGAGGCTGGAGCCGCCACCGGCAAGGCGCTGGAGAAGGCAGATAAAATCTTCGGGCCCATCCAGGGCAGAACCGCCTCGGCGGACCGCGGTCACATGCCACTGACCGGACTGAGGTTGCTGCGCGGCCACCGAGGAGCCGGCGATGGACCTGGGCCCCAGGTCATTGCAGCGGGGGCCACGCTGCGGGGGGGGGGGGTAGGTGGGGGCTGCAGCGGGCGTGGGGGAGGGGCTACCTGGCGGGGTGGCGCTGCAGAGGGGAGGTACGGCGGGGGGGGGTCGCTACGGGAGTGGGGGCTGCAGCGGGGGCGGCGCTGCAGGGTGCGGGAATCGGGCTCCGGCCGTCGGCGCTCGCAGACAATGGGGGGCGGGGCCCCGCAGCACCCTCTCAGACTCCCCGCACCCCCGGGCCTTAGGCCCCCATCCCGAGCCGCCCGGCCGGTACGTGGCCCCAAGAGGCTCCTTCTGCATCCAGCAAACTCAGCCCCAGGCCGGGCGCCGCTAGGGACCTGGGGGGGCCTGCCATGGGGGCAGGGACGGAGAGCGAGGCGGGGGTGGTCAAGGGCATGGCTGCGCCCCAGGCCCCCGCTGCGGCAGCCCGGGGATCACGGAGGAGGAGCGGGAAGAGGAGCAGGAGCGGCCGCCGCCCTCCGGACCCCGGACGCGGGAATCCTCGGGCCCCGGCAGCAGGCGCGGCAGCACGATCCGGTCGGAGACAGCGGCTGGACACTGGCGTGAACATGTAGCTGGGCAGGACTGGACGCCGGGCGCAGCACAGGAGGGGGAAGGCCGGCCGCCGCCCCGGCAGCGCCCCGGGCCACAGCCCGGAGCTTGGGCGGCGGCCGACTTGTAGAGCGATGGCGACTGCTTCGGCTCTGGGCGGAGGCTGCGGAGAAAAAGGACTGCAGTGGAAGCGGGAGGGGCGTGTCATGTGACCTCTTAAAGGGACAGCCCTAGTCTGCCGCCGTAATCCCCTTTCTCTGGGCTGCTCAGTACTGACCCTCGACAGCCGCCGTCCGGCAGGAGGCGGGCTCGGTCGCCATGGAAATGGGACGAGTTATTCTGAGCCTGGTCTTTGTCCAATCCAGAGATGACAAGCAGCCGGAAGCCCCAGACTGGAAGCCTGATGATTACACGCCCCACCCCTACCGGCTCTGCCTCTGTTGCCTAGGTTACTCGTTCTGAGAAGGTACGGATGCGCTGTCTAACGTAGTTGGAGGTGATTCTCCCAGTGAAGAGCCTGGGCAGCATCCTGAATGACAGGGAGTGAATCCAATGGGGTCCACAGGCCACATACTTGGGTTGAATATAGCGAGGTGAAATTTAATGCAAAAAATATAATATTAAAAAAAACAAAACCTTTCTTCTAGGTTCAAGAAATAGAATTAAGGTCAACAAGCCTCTACCACGTAGCAGGCACTATATTATTTGGAAAGAGCCCGGGGTTTTGGAGGACTGTGAGGCCAAGGAGAGTCAGAAGGCTGCTCTGGCAGTGACAAAGCCGATGGAGAGGAACGTAGCTCCCGGAAGAAGAAGGAGGAGGCAACAGGCCTGCCCAGCTCTGGTCAGATGCCGTCTGCAGCGTTGGGTTCAGGTTCGGCAGTCACGGTTTGGGAAGGACATAGATGTTCAGGAACGAGAAACAAGCGTCGTGAAGGGCCTGGACTCTGCGCCCGAAGAGGATCTATTGGAGATACTGGTCTGACCATGAAGATGATACTGCTGTGGTCAAATCCTTGAAAAGCTGGCCTGTGGAAGAGGGATTCTGTCTGCTCCGTTTGGCTTCTGGGGGCTGAACTAGGGCTTATGGGTGCGAGTTGATGTCAGGAAAGACTTCCAGAAAATTAGAGCTCTCTGTAAGTGTAATGACTGCACTTGGAAAGCAAAGTCCAACATAAACACTACTCATTGTTGTTGCTCTTATTATTCCTCAGGGAGGGGGGAAGGAGGGGAGGTAGAGATCTCCCCCTCACTGGAAATCTTCAAGAAAAGGCTGAATGACACCTGTCAGTTGTAATGGTGGGGGGATTCTTTTTCAAGTATAAATAGATCCGTAGGCCAGAAGTCAGGAAGACCTGAACTCAAATCCAGCCTCAGAGTCTTACTAGCTGCATGACCTTGGAAAAGTCACTTAACCTCCATTTGCCTCCCTTTCACTAACTATAAAGTGAGAATACTGATAGCACCTACCTCCCAGGGTAGCTGTGTGAAGATCAAGTGAGAGAATATTTGTAAAGTGCTTGGCCTGTAGTAGGCCCTGCCTAGATGCTTATGCCTTTCCCTTTCTCCTGGGTTTCCTTGCAACTCTGACATTCTGTGAGGAGCTCCCTCCTTTCACCCTTCCAGTGTTTTTCTGGGCAGTCACTGTGGCTGGAAGGGACAAATTCAAAGCACTTTGAGAAGACTGTGTCCTTAAGGAGGTGTACAAAAGAGGCAGTGAAAGAATTTGGGGAAAAATGCAACAGAGGTTAATGTTTCACTCCTTCCTGTTATTCTGCTCCATTTGAGGATTTCTTGGTCAGAGATGTGCAAACATAACACAATGTAGGATCAGTTTACCCATGTGAAAGGCAGAAGACAGTTTCTCCATCTTATGTCTGATCTGAACCATGGCAGGATTCTGTTCTTATTAACTGTGTTCTGAAGCTAGGTGGTGAAGACAATAGAGAGCTGGGCCTAGATTCAGGAAGACTGATCTTCTTAAGTTCAAATGCAGCCTCAGATACTTTCTAGCTGTGTGACCTTGGGCAAGTCACTTCACCCTGTTTGCCTCAGTTTCCTCATCTGTAAAATGAGCTGAAGAAGGAAATGGCAAACCCCTCCAGTATCTTTGCCAAGAAAACCCCAAATGGGCTCATGAAGACTCAGCCACAACTGAACAATGAAGGAAAGTAAATGACTTTCTAGTAAATATACAGCAATCTTCCCTCATCAGAAAAGGGTGTGGTTTTTAATCTAGATTACCCCACTGGGTCCACACCTCTCTCAAAATGCATGACTTGTATCTAAAAGTCGCTTGTACAGCATTGCCCAGCTCATCCCACCCCACCCCCACGGAATGTATTCCCTTTAGCTAATATTTTCTGTTGAATACCTTTAATATTTCAGCTGGGTCATGGGTTAACTAGGCATATGTGAACTGGAAAGCTAATGGTCACTGTATAATATTTATAACATTGTTTCAGTGGGAAGAATGACCTAACTAGATTCTGTTCCCCCTCATCTCCATTCTCCATTCCCCAACTAACTGCCCTAAAGCTCTCATTTGGCCTGTTTGATCGATCCTGACTGATCAGCTCTATAATTCTGGGTTCTGGGCTTCCTACCCACCTGGTTCTTATTCTGCCCAGGCCTTTTCCATTAAGTCATCACTAGAAAGTGCTGGTTGAGCATATTACAGTGTAGTTCCTCTGTATCATTTCCACAGTGGGGAAATAAGAGTAAAAATGAACAGCTTATAGCATTGGAGGGTAAATAAGTCATTGAAGGGTGTATGGGGTGGAGGCAAAGAGTGTGTAGAATTGCAGAAAGATCATCTCACTCACTAGGCCTTGGTGTTAGAAGTTGGGAGAGAGAATGGAGAATCTGGATATGTGTGTATGGGAATGTGGGGGGAGATGTGTGTTAGACCATGATAGCTGTCCTCAAGTATGTGAAGGACTGTCAGTCACATGGAAGAGAGATTAGACTAACTTTTACTTAACTGCTTCACACATACTTGTCTGTCCCACTCATATGTATGCTGCATACAGGTCTTGCTTTCTTCTCCACTAGGATATAACCTCCTTGGGAGTTGGATTTGCTGCATTCTCTATGCTTGTATCCACGACATGTGCCCAATGATTGATTGACATGTTCTTCCTGGCCTTAGAGGCCTGAACTAGGGGTCAGGAATAGAAGCTACAGTTTCTGTTTTGAAACAAAATAAGGGCTAGAGCTGTCCAAAGTAGAAATGGCTGTCTCAGAAGGTGGTGAGCTGTCTTGTTGCGATGGGGATTCCATTGTACCTACCTTAAAAAAAAGCAACACAGTACAATGGAAGGAGAATGGGATTTGGAGTCTGAGGGCCAGCTCCAAGATCTGTTTATTACCTTTGGTTGAGTCCCTTGGCCTTTATGAGGCTCAATTTTTCTCAGTCAAAAAGTGAGAAGGTTGAACTATGGATACTAAGGGTCCTTCAGTTCTAACATCTATAATAACAACTGAAATTTGCTGAGAGGCAGAAATGAGGTGATCTATATAAAGGCATTTAGCATTTAAAGAACAAAATACACAGGTGTTAATTATCATTTCAGGTTTGTTGTGCAGCCTCTGAGTGTCCTGGTTCTAGGATTCTAGGATTCCTCCTGAGATGGCTCTCCCCCTTTAATCTGGTTCCTCCAGTGACTTGATGTGTTATTTTGTGCAAGCTGGTGAATGTCTCTGAAACCCAGTTTCTGCCTTGTAAATCAGGCTAATTATACTTGCCCTACATACTTCATAGGATGCAAGGAAGGAAAAGATGAGATAATTAATAGCAGAGAACTTTGAATGTAAAGATCGCTATGAAGATAAAGCACCTGCCTACTCACCAATTTTGATTCCTTCCTTCCAACACATTTTTAAGTACTTAATATGGGCAAGGCAATGTGTTGAGTACTAAAGGGCATACAAAGTTGTACAAAACTGTCTCCCACCATACCCTCCAGAAGTTCATAAGCTCCTGGATTTGCATAATTTAATTGCAGATGTCTCATCTCTTGGAAAACAGAATTAGACAAGGCAGTGTAGGATGTAGAACAGGAGAAGAAGCAGGTATGGAAACCTGGGGGAATGACCCTGTGTGAGCTGATGTATTAGACTGGGAACTGAGGTTCTTTAGGACTAACTAATAATGGCTAAAGAGGCAGCTACCCTGTTTAGCAATAGCAGAGGTTTCTGAACACACAGGTCTGTGCCTGTCCTGGGTTCAGTATATGGTGTTACAGAATAAAAAAAATGTACATTCATTGAGGGCAGCGACAATTTTATTTTTGTCTTGGTACTCCCAGTGCCTGGCACTTGGCAGAAGCTTGTTCTAGGCTAGCTGAATGACCTAATCTGGTTGTGGCCCTTCAGGATACTGCTGAGGAGGGAAAGAATGACTGTCTAAAAGTCTGGGAGTGTGCATGTTATTCTGGAGATGAGAAGGCTTCTGTTTTCAAATATCTGAATTGATGTTATGTGGGGGAGGGATCAGCTGTGTTCTGTTTGACTACAGAGGACAGAACCAGGAAAGCCATGGGTAGCACACGTAAAGAGGAAAACTCAGGCTTGATGGCAGTCACCATCTTCTAGTTAAAGCTGCCTGAAGTAGAATCCTCTGCCTTGAGAGGCCAGAGAAGTCTCCAAGGACAATCCGGTTCTCTTCTTATCAGGTTAGTTATGGTGGGGATTGATCCTTTGGTAGATGGGGTTGGCTGAGCTGCTCAGGCCTCTTCCAACCCTTCCTCCTGGGATGAAGGACCAGTTCAGTGCCCAGATAGTAGGTATTGACATAGTCCTTGCCCATTCCCATTGGCCGCAAAGGTAGCAAGTCTTTGAGGTGAGATCTGAAGCCAAGGCCCTTTCCACCTGATGCCCAAGGCTCTTCCTGCTGCACGCCACTTACCACACTCCTCCCTGGCAAAAACCAGATGAAGAATGCCCAGTAGCAGGACAGCTCAGGAGCACCATTCTGAGGACACACTGAAGCCCCATTTCCTGGCCTACCCTAGATCTGTGCACCACTGGGATTCTACCAGTTGCTCTGGCAAGAAGGGCTAACATGGAAGAGTCCCACAGACAGTGGAGAGCTTTTTCATGCCAACATCATGGAGAAGGCTTCTGGGCAAACAGGGATCTCATCCCTGCCTAGACACTGGGCTCTTACTACCATGGTAGCATCTGGAGGATAAATCTCCCCTTCCCTGGACTTCAGTTTCCTCATCCGTGACATGATATCTGAGCTTGACCTAGGTCCTTTCCAGATCTAATGAGCCAAGAACTAACAACTTCTTGGCTTATTGTGTGTACCCAGATTTATGCTTGAGTGGGCCTGCTTCCCAGCTGGCAATACCAGGAGACTAGTGGGGCAGAAGTGAGAGAGCCTCCCTGCTCCTTGGCATTGGCACAGCTGACTGCCCTATGTGGCTGCAGTGAGATAATGAAGAAGGCTCTATGCCAAATTTCCCATGATACAGACCAATTCAGATGTTTTTCTAGTATCAGTTTGTATTTATAGTTTTGAAAGCAGAAGCAGACATGTATTCTGAGGAGGGCCCATGGCCCCATTCCTGGCTCCTCAAAATCTGAACCTATTTAAAAATGCACATGCAGAAAAAATGTGATCACATCTAAGTTTAAGATTTCAAATTTGGCGTGACAAAGAAATTGTGAGAGGCCTCTGGTTTGGAATATTAAGACAGTCACGTAAAAAAGTCTGAGACTCTGCAGCATATGTTAGTCATTTAATTTACTACCAATTTGCAACCTGAACAGGGAGGTAGGATAATAAGAAGCCTATGAGGTAAACATACAGCACCTACTCTTCTTCTCATAGGTCATTGCTTCCCAGCCTTTTTTCTCATCTTCTTTTGTGAGCAATTTCCCCCTAAACTCTTAATTATATAATTAGAGGCTGAAAATAAAAATACCAGTTAATAGGCAGGGAGGATGCTGTGGATGAAGCAAGCACCCAAGGGAGATGGGCATTAATGGGATCAAGTCACATGCCACATAATTAGCCTTAGTCAGGCCAAAATCCAACTCAGCCTCTGTGTGGTGACCAAAAGAGAGTGTTCTGTTGCTCTATTCAGGGATCTGCTCTCTGGAGTGCACTAGACTTTGCCTATTATCCAGGCTAGGTCTTTTGGGACTAGATGCTGTGTGTGTGTAGACTATATTAAATGCTCCCAATGGTTCGTCACTGGATCCTAGAAAGCTATGTTAGCCCAACCTGCATTGACACGCCATGGACCGAGGCTCTAGAGTGATGGATGATGCCGATAAGTAGCTTAGGTCAGTACATAAGGAATGGAGAATGTCACTATGACCCACTATCAGACACAATGATAGGGCTGGAGAACCATCCCCAATCCTTAGCCTGGAGAGACAAGACACACACAAAAAAGGATCAGTGGCTGAATGTAAGCTCCTTGAGGGGAGGGATCATTCGGGCTTTTGTCTTTGTATCATATATCATATCACGTGTGTGTGTATGATATGTATATATATTATGTATATATACATATATACACACACACACACACACACACACACGATACAAAGACGGAGCACCAAGAGATGGCCCAGGGCCAGGAGGCTGATAGGGAAAAGGCAAGAAGTGAAGTAGATGCTTTGGAAAGAACAGAAGTTTGATGCTCAGAAGGCCTGGGTTCTGGTCTGTGTCATTATTAGGTGTGTAACTTTGGGCAGCTAGGGGGCTCAGTGGATGGAGCTCTGGGCCTGGAGTCAGGAAGACTGATCTTCTTAACAGGATTTGAACTTAAGAAGTTGAGGCACTTAGTAATGGTGTGATCCTGGGCAAGTCATTTACCCATTTGCCTCAGTTTCCTCATCTGTAAAATGAGCTGGAAAAGGAAATGGCAAACCGCTCAAGTATCTTTGCCAAGGAAACCCCCAATGAGGTCATGAAGAGTCAGACACAACTGCACAACAATCTTGGATAGTTCATTTTCTCTCTCTGAGTCTCAGTCTCCACATCCACAGAATGCCAGGATTGCATGAAATGACAGCCAGTCATCTCTCTAGGACCAGATACTCTGTGGGGTCCACTTTTAGCTCAAAATCTTTCGCTCCTTTAATCTGTGATAAGATAAAAAACGTACCCACAGTGTGCATGAGTAGACAATGAAAATACCTGGGATTTTAAATATAACATATGAAATAGTATGTTTTTAATCACCTTCTACTGAAAGCCTGAGATTGTTTCTTCCATAGTTCCAGCCTAACCCTCTGGGATAGAGAAGACTTTGGTGTCAATGTAACCAACGTCCCTCCAACATTGTAGCTGGAGCTACTAGTTTCCTCACAATAATAAGCAATGTATACTGTCTCACTTCAGCTTGCTACATGAAGCCATTGACCAGGAAAAGACGAGCACGGCTCTCTCCATTGTACTTCTCAGCCTCATGGCCTATGTGCCAATGAAGCGGGTTCACCCCCAACATCTTCCTGCCTGCCTTGTCCTCATCATGTGCAGATTCATCTGTCTCATCTGGCTTCATGATATAGAAACATTCAGACACTTGTTTTGTGCTAAAAGGCAGAAGATAGGAGAAATTCTCGACCCCACTAGTGACAGCTTGTTTAATAGTCTTAAAACAGGGCAAACTTGCACTAAATCAATGGTGTAGTGTCAAACTGGAATAGAAAGGGGCCATTTAAGGATCCCTGAGGGTGCATAATGGCTTGGAAAACCACATATTAACACAATCTATGTTTTGTTGTATTTTTATCTATTTTGTTGAATATTTTTAAATTACATTTTCATCTGGTTCCCCCTTTCATCTACAGCCAAGTCTATATCACGGGTTGGATTAAGATAGGCAGAGTAGTGCTAGCCCAGTGCATTTACTGTTAGGAGACTTGGGTTCAAATCTTACTACTTACTCTCAGGTTACCCTGAACAGTCCAGAGGATTGTAGGCTTACCCCTGAAAGGAACCTTAGAGATAACTGAATCCAACCTATGCATTTCATGGATGAGGAAACTGAGGCTCAGAGAGGGAGGGTGATTTGGTTGTGGACAGAGTCAGTATGTGGCAGTCAAGATCTGAACGAGTGTCTCTGATCCCACAGTCTGGGTTCTGACTGTTGCAGGCTGCACCCCTGACTGTCCAGACTTACTCTCCTGTGCCACAGAAACTTCTTCAGCCTGGAAGGACCACCATGGTCTTGTAGCCTCTTCTAAACTCTGAATGGCTGGTTCCTCCCAGATCCTCCCTTTAAGGAAGACATCCAGAGCAGCCAGCTCTCCATTCCAGTCAGCCTGCACTCCTGAGTGCCCAGACTTTCTCTCCCATGACCCTGTGTGGGGAATCCCATTTTTGGTTGTGTGTATGTGGGGTTTTCCTCCATTAGAATGCAAGCTTCTCGAGGGCCAGGGTTCTTTCTTTCTGCTTCAGTCTGTATTTCCAGACCTCAGCCCTGTGTGCATAAATGGCTGCTAACTTGACTTGCTTCTCTCTCTGCCTCAGCTTCTTCATCTCTGAAATGACTGAGGGAGGGGGTGGGGGGAAGCTGGTGGGTTAGACTAAGCCATCTCTAAACTCCCTTCTTAATCTAAATCCCACGGGGATTTGGAGCCAGGAGACTTGGATTCAAATTCAGGCAGTCTTTCAGTATTGGTAGAACCTTGCAGAGTTCACAGATATTAGATCCTGAAAGGATCTCAGAGGGTATCCAATCTAAGCTCTTTATTTTACACAGGAGGAAACCAAGGCCCAGATATATGAAGTATCTTGCAGGTCACACAAGTGGGAAACACTAGGATCTGAACCCCAGGTTCCCTGACTCCTGATTTCGGAGTGTTTTATGTTGCAACGTGAGGCTCCTCTGACCTTTGCCCATCGGTAAAAGGAGGCCAAGCGTACCTGTGCTGCGTAAGTCAGTATGGCAAGATGTTCAATGGTAAACTTGTAATTAGGACAACCTGTGTTTGAACTCGACATAGATGCAGTTATAAGGAGCTGGTGGGGTCACTTCTTTGAATCTCAGTTTCCTTATCTGTAAAATGGTGGTAATAATGAGACTGCAGGGCAGGTTGGGGTCCTCCTGGATCAGAGGGTTTCCTCTCTGGGTGCTGCTGACACAGGCTCAGTCCTCCTCTTCCTCCTCATCATCAACAACAAAACAGCCACAAGGCAGCTACCTCCCAGAGTTATGAGAATGCAATGAGACAAAGTCCTCTGCACACCTTCAAAAGGCACAGAAACACCAGCTCTTCTTGGGCTCCCTATGATCTTCTGCTGCTTTAAATCCCAGGACTTTCCGCAAGGTTGTTCATGCAGCAGACATTGATCAAGCACTTGTTGTGTACCAGGCACTGTGGTGAGCCAAGGACAGGCTTTGGCTTCAGCAGGTGTGTGTATGGCAGGAAGAGCCGGCAGACAGAATGCAGCTGCACCGCCCACCCACCAGTTGCAAGAGTTCTCTCTAAGGCTACTTTTCATCTTCTAGAATGCGTATTTTGGGCATTTTTTGCAGACGTACACACACATGATGGAGCATTAGACGGTGAGCTGCTGTGCGCAGGTCTTCCGGTGCTGGCTTTTCTCCCCAGGCTCGGGGCAGGGGCTCATTCTGGTGCTTAGTGACCGACTGATGAAACACAGGGGAAGCATATCTGGGGGGTGGGGGTGCAGCACTGGGCTCGGGCCAGCAGGGTTTCATGCTGGAGCCCAGGGAGCTTTTTCAGGTCAGCAGAGCCATTGGCACACAGAACCTCGGCCCAGGGCTGAGCTTGGAAGGGAATCAAGGGAGTCCAAGGGGCAGAAGTGAGCAAGGAATGCATTCTAAGCACGGGGAACGGCCAGGGCAAAGGTGTGGAGGCGGGAGATGGAAGGCCAGCTGCTTCAGTTTCCAAATCTGTTAAACTGGTGGTCTCAAGAGTTCATTTCCACTCGAACAGCCTCCTAACGTGGGCTGGAGCGGGAGCACAAGATACGGCCACAGCCATTAATCTTGGAGACCCCTCCTCGACCTGCCTGCGCCTGCGCAGGAGCGGCTGGAAGGCCCCAGCGTTTCATCTAAAAGCGCTGGTGCGAGGCGAAGGCGGGGACGGGCCGCCTCCGCCCGTCCCTGCACATGCGCCCCGGCGGCTGCGCCTGCGCAGCCCGGGGTGGGAGCCGGTTGGCCCCGTGCCCGAAAGGCCCGCCCCGCCCTCGCGGAAGCGTCGGTGCGGCGGAGGGAGGCTGGTCGCGATGCTCCCCCTGAGGCGGCGCCAGCGGCGGCGGCTACGCTGGGGGCTCGGGGTCCCGGGCGCCGCCGTGCTGCTGGCCTGTACGGCGGCCTGCGCGCTGGCGGAGCGGGCACCCGCGGGCCGCGCGTCTGCGCTGAGCGCGTACTTCGGCACCAAGAGCCGCTACGAGGATGTGGCGAGGCCGCGGGCCGAGCCGGGGCCCCCGGGCCCTTGCGCGCCGCTGCAGCTCGTGGCCCTGGTGCGCCACGGCACCCGCTACCCCACGGCCAAGCAGGTGGGCCGCTTGCGGGCGCTGCGCGGGCTGCTGCTGCGCGCCGGGCCGCCCGGGCCCGGGCTGGCGGGCGCGCTGGCGCGCTGGCCGCTGGCCTACGAGGACTGGATGGACGGGCAGCTGGTGGACAAGGGCCGGCGCGACATGCGCCAGCTGGCCGGCCGCCTGGCCGCGCGCTTCCCGCCGCTGCTGGGCCGCGCCGGCCTGGCCCGCGTGCGCCTCGTGTCCAGCTCCAAGCCGCGCTGCGTGGACAGCGCCGTGGCCTTCGCGCGGGGTCTCTGGGCGCACGGGCATCCCGGCAGCGCGGAGCCCGAGGCGGCAGGTAGGTGGCTGCGGCGCGGCCCCTCCTGGCGCTCGGGGGAAGGGGGGCAGCCTGGAACGGCCGGTCGGCGCAGGGGGCAGGGACTGGGACGGGGGCGGGGGCGCGCGGGTGTGCATGTGCGTGGTCGTGTGTGTGCCCGTCCCCCGTGGGGCGCCCGCGGGAGCCCCTGGTGTCTACGCACACTCATTCTGGCCCAGGGGTAGTGCCGGTCTCCTACCCCTCTTCCTCGTCCGAAGAATTGGGTTCATTCACCCGCGTGATGCGCCCTAAGTAGTCGTTAGTGGGATCGGCTCATTTTACAGATGAGGAAACCCGAGGCCTGGGCAAGTCATTAGTGGGAGTAATTATAGACCCTGGGTCTGAGCTCTCATCTGCCCGGCCCGGGCCTCTTGTCACGTTTGTCCGTGTCCGTGGATTCCCCACGGAGGACCCCGGACTAGTGGACTAGTGGCCCTCCCGGGGCCCTGGGGCGGCCTCTGCTGAGTGCCACACGGTTCATGGCTGTCTTTTACCGCTTCTTGCACTGGGGCTGCCTCTGCCCCTGCGTTAGACCCGACATCCTGAGATGGGTGTGTGCCCGTGGGGGTTCCCCCCTAGGGGGCTGCCCAGAGTTCGAGACCGGACTGGGGGCTCTCCCATGGGGCTCCTTTCACACACACAGCAGGTGTAAGGTCAGCTGAGGTGGGAGGCTGGGGTGGGAGCGGACTACCCTGAACCCTCGGGTCAGGGCCGATATCATTCTGCTTGCCCCCCCACATTCTGTGGCTGGCGCCTTCCTGGCCGCGGGCTGATTCCCGCTTCTCACTGTCGGGTTTGGGGTTCTCCAGGCCACGCCCCTCGCCCCCCCCCCCCCCCCCCCTTATCTGCCCTCTGCTGCTGTTCTGGGCTCTGAGAAGCCTGGACTTGGGACGATGGGTCTTATCGGCCTGTTCCCAGCGCTTGGGCCGCCACCCTGGAAGTTCAGAGGCTGCCCTGCCTTGAACGACTGCCACGGTGGGTTACTTGACCAGCTTCGAGGCCGGGGGTGGGGGTGGGGGAGAGAGTGACAGAGAGCCACTGAAAAGTAGTGGGTAGTGGGGTGCTGTGATCAGACCCTGAGTTTAGGAAGATCCCCCTAACACCGAGGTACGGACCAATCGGAGAGGTGCAGCGAGAGCCCAGGCGTGCGGGGATAAGGGCCTGCATCCGTGGGGCAGCCTGTGTGGGAGGAGGTGAAAGGCACCCCACTACCCACTACGTTTCAGTGGCTCTCTGTCACTTCCAGAGTTAAGTATTAAGTCCCGTGGCTCTGAAAGCTTTCACAACCCGACTCTGCTACCTTTCTGCTCACACCTTTCCACCTCCCTAATCTATGGTCCAGCCACACTGGTGTCCTTGACCCTCAGCTCCAGGCATCTTCACCGGCTGCCCTCCTCCCTGGAGCTCCCTTTAAGCCTCGGGCAGGCTCCCCCCTCCGGCGGAAGACTTTCCCAGTCTTGCTGCCGGCCTCTCTTGATTATCTCCAGCTCATACAGTATCTCTCCTGTGTGTACAGTCGTTTGCGGGTGTCTCTCCCTATAAACTGAGCACGAATGTTTTTGGCCTTTCTTTATAGCCCTAGTGTTTGTTTAGCACAGTGCTTTGGCAGTAACTTTGGGAGAACAGTTTCAGTTGAATGATGAGGTTGGAAGTCAGACTGCTGAGAGCTAAAAACATTAGAGGAAAAGAAGGGGAGGCACTGAAGGCCTTCTCAGGGACTTATGGAGGGGAGAGAAGAGGAGGCAGCGGTCAGATCCAGAGGGTTTTTAAGGTTGGAGGAGCCATGGTTGCATTTGTAGGCTTCAGGGAAGCGGCCAATAGATAGACATGACTGTTTTGTGGAGGCATGATAGAAGACAGCATGGAATGGGATCAAGCATGGAGAGGGGTTTCCCTTAGCAAGAGGAAGGGGCAAAGAGTAAGTTCTCCACAGGTCTCAGGTTGTTTCGGTGAAGTTATAAGGCCCTCCGCTGAGGGCGTGGGCAGGCATGGGAGACTTTAGGAGAGATGACATGGTTGGTGATGACTGGGGATGGTGCAGTCAGAGAATCTTCTTGCTGCTTCCAAGGCCCAGTTGAGATGGTTTTGTAATTTTTTTTTTTCCAGCTTGTGAATAGGAGGAAAGGTGGAGAATGTGGGGAGGCTGGGAGTGACCTAAGGTGAAATCTGAAATAACTGAAGAAACAAAGGTTTGGGTTTCTGAGTGTATCGGTTTATGCCAGTTACCAAACAGAGCGGGACCAGGCCTTCTCAGCTTGGCACTGGACACCAAATACAGGGGAAGACATAATAATTGATGGAGTAGAAACCGGATACAAGATTAGGCGATCTGATTTCTGATTGGATGAAAGATTAGGGACTTTTCAGGTTGGCAGGGGAAGAGTAAACAGATACAATTCCCTGAAAAAGGTATCCCACTCCTCTCAAGTGTCTCTGAACAATCAGAGGAACGTGGAAACAGTACCTGGTTGACCAGTACAGGCAGAATTTCAGACAAGACATAATGGATTGCCTGAGATGTACAATTGTTAGAAAACTCATTACATCAGTCTTTGGATCTGATAGGGTTTCTGGTCAGCATATCCCAAGTTCTTGGTTAAGGGGCTCTAAGCAGCAGGTAAAGGTGTTCCAACTTCCTAGCCATCCAGGGATAGGTTCAAGCAATGCAATAAAGTTTCCTCACAATTCCCATAATTGAATAAAGTTTTCTCACAAGACAGAATTTGGACTAGACCTATAGTTGAAAACAAAAGGAACTGAGCTAGATTCAGAATTGAGCCCCAAGATGAGTCAGTGTAGTTCACTTGATTCCCATGATTCCTACAGGTAAGAATTTGACAAGGTCAGCAGCAGGACAAGGGGGTAGAGATTTGAGTCGCTAAACTTACTCTTTTTGCTTATCTTTATATCATTGGAGCTTAGCAGAGTGCCTGGCACATTAAAAGCACTTATTAAATGAGAGACTGTAGGGCAGCGGTTCTTAACCTGTGGGTTATGTTCAATTTGTAACAATGAAAATACATCCTGTATATCAGATTCATAACAGTAGCAAAATTACAGTTATGAAGTAGCAATGAAAATAATTTTATGGTTGGGGGTCACCACAACATGAGGAACTGTATTAAAGGGTCCCGGCATTAGGAAGGTTGAGAACCACTGACCTGGGGGTTAGTTTGCTAATCTGTAAAGTGAGAGTGTTGTACTTGAAGACTTTTAAAGTACCTTCTAGTGCTGAATCCATAATTCTGTGGCCTCGTGTTTGGCTCACTAGCCTTCCTTTTGACTAATCTTTCCTGGCTCCCACTCCCTTAATGAGCTAGAAGCTCTTTCAGAGCACTGGCGGTCTTGCTTTTGTATTTTTGTACCTGCATGTTGTAAGTGCTTAAAAGGTGCTTTTTCTTTCATTTATTTATACTGCTAAAGTTTAATTATCTCCTGAACATAGGAAAAGAAAGCTTTTTTTCTGATTTCTTTAAAAAATTTTTTCCAATTATATGTAAAAACACTTTTTAACATTCGTTGTTTTTTAAATTTTGAGTTCCAAAATCTCTTGCATCCTCCCCTGCCCTCCTTCATTCAGAAGGCAAGAAATTTGATAAAGGTTATAAACGTACAGTGATGCAAAACATATTTCCATATTACTCATGTTGCAAAAGAAAACATGGACCAAAAAAACTGCAAGAAAAATAAAGCTAAAAAAAAAACCCCAATATACTTCAGTCTGTATTTAGATTCCATCCGTTCTTTCTCTGGAAGTGGATAATATTTTTCATCACAGGCCTCTCAGAATTGTCTTGGATCTTTGTATTGCTAAAAATAGCTAAGTTATTCACAGTTGATCATTGCACAGCATTGCTGTTACTGTGTACAGTGTTTTCTTGGTTCTGCTCACTTCACTTTTCATCAGTTCACGTAAGTCTTCAGGTTTCATGAGCGTCCTGCTCGTTGTTACAGCGTGATCAGTCGTACTCTGTCACAATCACATATGACAGCTTTTTAAGCCATTCCCCGGCTGATGGTTATTCCTTCAGTTTCCAATTCTTTGCCACCACAAAAAGAGCTGCTATAAACACCCTTGTACAAAGAGGTCCTTCCTTTTCCCCCAGTCTCTTTGGGCTACAGACTGGTAGTGGTGTTGCCTGGTCAGAGGGTTTTACAGCCCTTTGGGCACACTCCCAGGTTGTTCTCCGGAGCGGTTAGATCATTCCACAGCTCTGGCAGTGGCACGTCAGGGCCCCAGCTTCCCTATGTCCCCTCCAACATTTGCCAATTTCCATCTCTGTCATATTAGTCAGGTCGATAAGTGTGAAGTTGTATCTCAGAGTTTTTATCTGCATTTTTCTAATTGATAGTGATATAGAACCTTTTTTCGTATGACTATAGGTCGTTTTGATTTCTTCATCTGAAAACTGCCTGCTCCTAATCTCTAGATTGTGTACTCATTTTGACCGTATTGTGGATGATGTATTTGAGATGTTGGTCTGTACCTAGTTTCTGCCATAATATTTTCCAGTTTTCCTAGGATTTTTGTCATATATTGAGTTCTTATCCCCAAAGCTTTGATCTTTGGGTTTATCAAACACTATATTCCTATGGCCAATCTATTCCACTTATCCTCCACTTTATTTTTTTTTCTTTTGTCTTTTTGGAGGTGGGAAGGCAGGGCAATTGGGGTTAAGTGACTCGCCCAAGGTCACACAGCTAGTAAGTGTTAAGTGTCTGAGGTCTGAATTTGAACTCAGGTCCTCCTGACTCCAGGGCTGGTGTTCTATTCACTGTGCCACCGAGCTGCCCCTTCTCCACTTTATTACTTAGCCAGGACCAGATTGTTTTGGTGATTACCACTTTATGATATATTTTGAGATCTGGATCGGCAGGCTGCCTTCCTTCACTTTTTTTCCCTTAACCTTGATGGAAATAGAAATCATCTTAAGGAAAACTTTGTTATCTTTATTGAAAGAAATCTGTTATTTCTTGAGAACTGCTCAGTGTCCTTGTGGCAATGAAAGGTTTGAGAGCTTTCCTTGTTGCCAGAAATGAAGATGATGTTAATCTCAGGTGGAATGAATTAATATTTTTATATCCCCTTCATCTTTGAGGCTATCGGTAATAGCTAGTCATTGCCTTAGAATCCCTGGCAACTGGTAAAGGAAAATTTGGTGGATCATCACTGGTGATGGTGCCTCATCTGGAGCGCCACAAAATCCTTGGGACTGAAGTCCCCAGCAACTACTTGCTCTGAGTCTTGCTCAGAGAGTCTGTCATAGCCTTCAGAACTTCATCTCCATGCTGTGCTGAGACACCGGGAGAAGATTTGTATGGGACTATCTGTCTGTCTGTTGAAAGGGATCACATATCTTACGGGATCTCAGTGCACTCTAGAAACACCGCATTTCTCTGTCTTTTGTAACAGATGAATAAACACATCACAGAGATTACAAATGGAGGGATAGTTAAGTTTGCTCTCCTACTTGAGCTCTTCCATCATCAGTGAGTACTTAATCCAGGTATTCATATGAGTAAGGTATTGGCTTTTACTGTCCACACTGAAACTAAATATTATTTGACTGATGCTTCCCAGATTGTTATTTCAAGTGTCAGTACTTTACTGTAAGACTTGCCTTTCTTATTTTCTCTTTCAGATATGGAGTTTGGGCCACCTGAGATAAACGATAAACTTATGAGGTTCTTTGATCATTGTGAAAAGTTCCTAACTGAGGTGGAAAAGAATGATTCAGCTCTTTATCATGTAGAAGCCTTCAAAAATGGACCAGAAATGCAGAAAATCATTAAAAAAGTTGCAGCTATTTTGCAGGTGCCAACAAGTGATTTAAATGCTGGTAAAGTACCTTTTCGTATTTGTTTGTATAATATCAGATAAAGTTACTACCCTTCAATGAGCAAAGAAGCCTGCTGGGCTAATCTGTTTTTTCATTCACTCATTCATTGTAGAAGACTGGATTTCCCAATCTTTCTTAGGCTGGCAGTTTAGGAGCTACTCACCAGAGACCTCAGTACTGATTGTTGCAGGAGTTGGTCCATTTTCACCCTGAGCAACTTCCCGCTGCCCCCAGCCCCTCACATGTCAAACTGCTGAACTTTGTGCTGGCTCCATTGGTGTGACCCACTGTGGCTCAGAACCCCTAAAGTCAAGAGATCCTTTAGCCTGAGCTTTTTTGGGATTACAGGTGGGATTGCAGATGGGATTCAGGATTGATCCTACTAAAGAACCCGAAAGTAAATATATTTTTGTGCCCTAAAGATTCAGTTTTGTGCCTCATATTTAGAATCTTATATCTTACTTTTTGTAGACATTTGTATTTATGGAAGATACTTTTTGACAGCAAATAGTCTTGAGAAAGAACATTTTTCCATTCAGTTAACAAACATCTATTGAATGCTTACTTATGCAGTAGACTATTGTGGGTACTCAGGGAGGTACAGAGACAAAGAAGACAGCCCTTGCCCTCAAGGAGGGTAGATTCTGGCAGCACAGAGGGTCAGGATGTTGCAAATGGACAAGTGGGATATAAAATAGGACAAGTCAATAGGCAGGGATCTGCAGAATAGGTGTGCCTGCGTAAGGCTGTGGAGACAGGAGAGGGTAGGATGGTTGGGGAGGATGGGTAGTGATCCAATGAGAGTACATAATGGAAGTCTGTGAGGGCCACATGAAGCAGTAAATATCTGAGCACCAGTCTTACAGTCGTGTGTTGGGTAGATTGGTGTAGGAAGAGACTAGAACTAGAGACGTCTGTTAAGAGGTGGGAGGTGCTGAGCACCTGAGCTGTGGTGATGTTTATGGGTCCCCAAAGCAGAGGTGGGGAGAGCAGGCTCTTCATGAGTGATTGGGACATAGAGTTTGGTAATTAATTGATTGGGCAGGTGGATTAGAGTGGAGGAAGAAGCCAAGAATAATAAGGTTATGAACAGGTATGAATGGTAGGGCCATCATTGATGTGGAGGAAATTATAGATAGGATATGAAGGGGTTTATGCTAAGGCAAGGTCTAGATAAACTGTTACAAGAAAAACGAGGAGGGAGAGATGACTTTCAAAGCT
Source organism: Pseudochirops corinnae (assembly GCA_028646515.1). Lineage (NCBI taxonomy): Eukaryota > Metazoa > Chordata > Mammalia > Diprotodontia > Pseudocheiridae > Pseudochirops > Pseudochirops corinnae. The sequence continues at coordinate 198,556,179 of CM053589.1, forward strand.
AGGGGAATGTGGGAAGGCTGCCTGGGGGTGATGGCACCTGAGCCAGACCTTGGAGGAAAGGAAAGATTTCACTAATTAGAGATGAGGAGGAGGTGGCCCCTGCTAGGCATGGCAGATAGCAGGAGCCCAAGAAGGAAGCCTAGAAGAGTTGGCTCTTTAGAAGGTGTTCATACTTTGATCAGAAGTAAGACTTTACCACATGTTGTGGAGTAAAGAAATCCTGTGATCAGAGTGGTAGATTCAGACAGTGATTTGAACAAGAGTAGGCAGTGTGGGTTGGAGAAGGGAGGAACCGGAGGCAAGGAGACCAGGTAGAAAGTTCTAAGACAGAAGATGAGCTGGGAGCAGGATCTGTACTGTGGGGGGGGAGGGGGAGGGGGCGAGCTGTAGAAGTGAAAAGAGTGGGGGAGAGGTTGGGAAGTAGAATTGATAGGATTTGGATATGAACCAGAGATTGGGGGGGGGGGGTATGGGTCAGGAGGCCAGATGAATTCACTGTTGGATCATTTGTTTGTGATGCCAGTGGGACCTGCCAAGAGAGCTGTCTGACTAGAGCTGTGGCAGGAGCTCATTGGTAGAGGCGTAGATTTGTATGTAGGTGATGGGATGGGGTGGGGAAGGAGAGTGGAGTCAGCAGGGGCATAGAAGTGGGTCAGAGAGTGAGGGCTCTGGGAGGAAAGAGAATGGAGAGGATCACAGAAATGGAGGAGAGTTGAGTTGGGACTTTTTGCTGGTGTCTGCCTCTTGGGACCTCTCTGTCATGACCGAGGTACAAACAGTTACTTGGCAGTCAGTGTATTCATTCTCATCAGGCCACACCCTCTAATTTGGAATTTACTAGGAGGATGGAATTTTAGGTCTGCTAAGCAAAGGGTACAAAAAATCTTAAAGGAGGGATCGCTTTGTCCTTAAGAAATAAACCATTTTGCAGTCACTTTGAGGCACTCATTTGCACATTAGTGGCATAAAGGCATTTCCAGAGGGTCTAGCACCCCTCTTGTTCACTTCCTTCTGCTTTCTGTGCTTAGAATGTCCTGGAGTTGTGCTGTACCATCCTTGTTCACCACCAGCACCCCCTAGTTCTGCACATGCTATGCTGAGAGTTCTCTCTCTTCATTCCCAATCCTCTTGTTCCTTCCTTTCTGTTCAATTTTGTGCTCTTCTGAGCCCTTGGATCCCTGAATCACCTTGGAATCACTTCTGAGGTTGGTGGTTTGGGAAGGTCTGTCAGTGTCTGAGCTGTTATTATTCATTACTCTTACTCCAACACAGGGGTACCTGGCTGGGATGTTTCAGAGGTAGGATGTGAACCCATGTCTCTGACTCTCTAATCAGCTTTCTGTCTACCAAACCAGCCCTGCTTCTCTCTGAGGGCATAAATTACAGAATGGGTGCCAGCCAGCATTCATTGGGGGCTTTCTTCACTGGAATTTCTCTGTACTGATGAAGTCATCACAGTAGTCAAAATGCAAAACCCAAATGCAGAGTACTGTTATTTCTTATATGGTCTCATTGGAATGGGGAATCCCTCTAGTGATGAGAATAATAGTTATTATAGTTCTTCATTTAAGTCATGCTTCAGGGTCTCCCTCATTGTGGTGTAGCAGCTGGGATTTCTCAGAGCCTGTTCTAGGGGGGCATGAACCACCCCTGCAAGCCCCCCCCCCAATCTGAGAAGCAGAAATAGTGGCCCCAGGACCATCTGTGGACAGTCATCAGACAAGGAGTTCTTATGGCCACAGCAGCTGGTAAAGTCGTTAGCTGAAGCACAGTGACGATGAGCACAATGCTCTTGCTCTTGAAATGACATTTCAAATACAGAAGGGCAGCATCTGATAGCGCCCTACTTTATGTGGCATTGATAGGACCCTGTCACCTGCTCTCATTCCTGCACCAGCTCGCAGCAGAATTGAGAAATGTTTAGTGAAATAAGTAGTAATGCAGTCAAACATAGACCATGTTAATGTGTGGTTTAGCTATCGTTTAGGAATTGAAATGTGGTGAATATGTTGAAGGTACAATATCTTTTTTGAATAGACTGACTGCTACATGGGGAAGACCTTCCTACACAGAATTTTTACTTTTAAAAATCATGGTAAAGCAGCGTTAACTTTAACTCTGACCTTGTAAATGGAGAGATCTTTATTACATAGAGCTCTGTGTTATCATTATGTTCTTTAAATAGATTTTACCTATATATATGAGGAACTCAGTGTAAACATAAAAGAGACTGAAACACTTTTAACTAAAAAGAGCACTTGTAAGAGCTGACACTGATCTGTAAAGTGCTATGAAGTTCATTAAGTGCTTCGATGACATTCTCTCCCTTGAGGTTGAATTTAATATGGTACCAGCTGGGTGAATAAAAACCGTTATTGTATTAAAAGAAATACCTGAGGTGATTCTACATCTTTACTGGTTGTAGAATTTTAGAACTAGGATCACCCTTAGATACGGTAGGGGGGAGATGAGTGAAATGAGGCTCCAGTTAGGAAGTGATAAATGCTTATCTCCTTTAGGTCTCCCCAGAATCCATTTCAAAATGAGGAGCCTGGGGGCCAGAGATGCGGCGGTCTGCCCAGACGATAGGCTGCAGATAGAGCAGCATCCCACCATTGTGGCTGACAATACAGACTCGTACATGTTAGTGCTTGGATCTCACTTTTCCAAAATATGATCACCTACACTGACAACCTCACAGAGCACAGTCTGTTAACTTGAGTGTTGCTCTTTTTCCTCCTACTCCATGTCTTACACACAGATTATACTAAATAAGTTATCATTAGATCCGCAATTTAGAAAAACCAAAACCAAGCCAGACCAGGGTACGAGTCTTCCATAGCATAACTTCCTTAGTGATAGAATAGTAAGTCATCGAGTCTTTTCAGCTTTAATTCCTGCCTGTTTTATGATTTTCTTAATCACCCTCACTCCTCATCGTGGTTATTGTATTGGGTTCTTCTCTCTTCATCCTTCCCCACTTCTGGACGACTGGTAGATCCATCTTGCTTCCAGTTACCACCTAAACTTAGCCTGTTGTAACAGCTGCTCAGCTGGTCTCCTCACCCCTTTCTCTCCTTTTTGAATATATGTGTGTGTATAATTATAATTAAAAGCAAACCCCCTAAATATTAGCCAAATTAAGCTGTACCGTGTTTTTATTTTTAACCTTGAATTTGACCCTTAATAGAACTTTTCATTTTTTCTTGGCCCTAGTAGGAAAAAAGTCTAACTTTAGTGCAACTTACAGAATCATAGAATTTCAGAACTGGAAGGAGCCTTAGCAAGCAAGGCCATCCCTTTTATTTTACAAAGAATTACTGACATTCCACTTTTTTTTAATAGCAGAAAAATAGTAACTCAGAACATCTTGCTCTCTTTCACCAGATTTAATCCAAGTCGCTTTTTTTTCCTGCTCATTTGACCTGGCTATTAGAGACATTCAGTCCCCCTGGTGCGATGTCTTTGACACAGAGGATGCTAAGGTAAGTGTTACTTTTGCAGTTGTGTTAACTGCTCAGCATTTAATCAGGCACAGCTTCTAAAGCCACAGACGTTGTGAGAAAGCGCGGCTTATTGCTGGTGAATTTGGGAGCACACGTATGGTAAAGAGACCTGTGTGTTTCTGCTTCTTTTCTGTGAAGTACTGAGTGGGTGTCCTAAATAGGGATTAGAATGAGCAGTAATATAAGACTTCCTCTTGACAATGGATAAATTAATTATTAAATGAAATTTTAAGTTCATTTTTTAAAAAAATTAATAGAAATCTATTTTCCATCTCTCCCCTGAAGAAAATCCAACCCCTTGCAACAAATCTGCATGGTCAGGCAAAGCATACCCCGTGTGCCACATCCCCAAAACAGGAGCCCTTCGCCTCCGTCAAGTGGCGAGCAGCAGCCTTCGCCCGCTGCCTTCTGCAGTTCCTGTGGTCACTTTGATCAGTGTTCTTCAAGTCTTCTCAAGGTTTTTTATCTTGACCATGTGGTTATTGTTGAAATTGTACTCCTGGTTCTGCTCAGTTTTTTCTGGATTAGTTCATGTAAGTCTCCCCCAGTTACTCTGACCCTGCCTCCTTTCATTGTTTCTTGTGATACAAGATTATTCCATCCCATTCACTTAGCATATTTGTTCAGCCGTTCCCCAGTTGATGGACAAACACTTCTTTCCCCTTCTTCCTTAGTTACCACTGCAGAAAGAACTACTATAAATATTTTTGTGCATATGGATCCTTTTCCTTTGTTCACTTGTAAAATATTTATTTGGGGCTCAAAACAGTTTCCCACAGAAACAATGTGTAAGAAAGGGAAGTTAGGTTTTTCAAGGCAGCCCCTGAAAGCCCCAGGTGGCAGATCGTTTTTGGCCACAGTAATTCATGAAGATAGTGTTAGGGACTTTGAGGGATTTTGGCTCCTGTGAGTGGCAGGGAGCCTTGAAATATTAAAAGCAAATATAGCTGCATTACATTGACACTGTAGAAATGAGAGGCAGCTGGGGTAGTGGCCAGGGAACCCTGAGATGAAAATGCAGACAATCTGCCGACCTGCTTTAGTGGGAGGAATTGACTCATCCAGAAGAACTTTGTACTGATGAAATCACAGGTTCCCTTCTCAGGGAAAAATAAAGCAACTACTTTGCATTGAGATCTTGGCTATAGATAGAACAGCTTCTGATGGCCAGTCACACCTGCCTGAGACAGGAAGAGATGACCAGGGCCAAACCAGCAGCAGCAGCCGGGAGGACAAACTCCCTCTCCAAAAATCCCCGCGTTCTTCAGTATGTGGATAGTTTTCTAACTGCAGAATCAGTAGATGTTTTTGGCCTCCCTGCTACTTTCCCATGCCAGGCATGTCTAGAAGTGGTTTTTGTTGTGCTGTTTTCTGTCAGTCTGGCCTTGCAGGTGGGTGGTACTTCTCTGTATCCACAGAGCTGTGTCAGAGACGATTGTACAGCACTCCCCTCCTGCTCCTGGGGAGCAGCCCACCTGATTCAGCTTCACGATGGAATTTTGCTACATTTCGGACCTCAGATCAGATGGGCATGGCTTAGTGGTAGTTACTTTTAGTATTCTTTTGACCCAGGTCCAATTTGATTCCAGAACTGTAAATCATGTGCTCCATCATCATTCTGATGAGGCCTGAAGGGAGGCAGATGGAGCTGCCCCTTTCCAAGCGGGCCTTGAGAAGAGGCAGCAGTTCCTGTCCTCAGCACATATCTGCAGCTTAGCCTTGTCACATGGCCACATGGGCACATGGACGTGCCAGCGGCCATGCTGCAAGGGCAGAAGCTACTGTGGCCTTGAAAAGTAGAACAGAACTTTTAAACGTGTGCGCTTTCAGGTACTGGAATACCTGAATGACCTGAAGCAGTACTGGAAAAGAGGGCATGGCTATGTGATCAACAGTCGCTCCAGCTGTGGCCTGTTCCAGGACATATTTCATCACTTGGACAGAGCTGTTGAACAGAGACAAAGGTAATTGCCTCGGTCATGGTCAGTCTTGCTCTGGCCTTACAATGAGATTATTTTGTTTCATGTTTGGGATTTTTTTTGAGGTGCCCATCACAACAAGCATTAACCATGTGCGTTTGTGACTTCTTATCTTAAATTTAGATACCTTTGAACTTTCTTAAGTAATCCTGTGGGATCAGTCAGTATAAATGAAACGTGTGCTCCACCCCAGGGGTTATTAGGTGGTCACTTACTAACAGTAGTGGAGAGCAAGTTCAGACTCTGAAACCAGAGACACAGAGATGGAGTCAGAGACACATAGAGAGAGACAGGCAGAGGCAGATGGTGGGGCTGAGGGGAAGAAAGGAAGGGAGGGAGAGACAGAGAGAAAGACACATGGACAGACATGAGAGAAGCCAAATTCTCAGGCTTAGAGCTGAGAGGGAGGGACTCCAAGAGGCCTTCGGGTCCTAGAGAGGTTACGTAATGTGGCCCAAGATCACACAGAGAGTGAGTGACCAAGGAAGGATTCAATTCTGGGTGCCTCTGACTCACACTTCTTTCTTTTAATATTATTCTTTAAAGAACCTCTGGCCCTGTAGAAACAGAAAAAAAGATTTCCACATCTCTCCCTGTTATGTTTTTAGATAATGACCTCCTGCTAAGCAGATTGGAGATTTTGCAAACAAAGTAATATGACTTTCCCAGGATTTGGTGGGTGAGGAGCCCTGTTCCTTTGTCCCCTTCTTAGGAGGGGCCTTGAAATGGGTGGAAAAGGCTTTCCTCGCCATTTCTCCCCCCCCCCCCCCCATCATATGTCCAGCTGTGTCTCATGCTGGTGGACAAGGTCCTTCCCATCTCTGCCTCCAGATGGACCTCTTTGCCCTCCTTGTGCCAGTGCCCACTCTCCTGGCCCAGCTCTGGCTTCAGCATTGTTTGTTGTTTGGTGGGGGTTTGACTAATCCAGAGACTGTGTAATCAGGGTTTGGCACAAAAACTCTGTCAGTTGGTAACCTAGAAATGAAGCCCTTTACCTTTGAGCAATGAGTAAATAAATACCTCATTGAATTACCCAAAGAAGGAGCAATTAGAGAGAGAGAGAGAGAAAGAGAGAGAGAGAGAGAGAGAGAGAGAGAGAGTGTGTGTGTGTGTGTGTGTGTGTGTGTGTGTGTGTGTGTGTGTGTGTGTGTAAATTGTTGAAATAAAGATAGTGAAGTTAGGGGCATGAAATCCTATTAGCATATTTTGTAAGCTAAGTTTCTTACATGGATAATGGCTTTAAAAATCTAAGATGAGGTGTTTTATCATTAATATTTAATAATGCGTAAAATATCTACATATGTGAAAAGTTAAAAGAAACTTTAGTTCAACAAAAATACTCCTTGGAAAATTATTTTAAAATTGGTAGAAGTACCATAACACCATAGTTAGCCTGCCTGGGTCTCAGTTTCATCATCTGTAAAATGTCAGTCTCTTCCAGGTCCAGGTCTGTTGTCCCATCATGTAGGTGTAGGATAGAGCTTTATGAGGTGTTCACTGTGCCTATTGTGTAGTAGGGACTTTCAAAATATTTATCAATTGGCCAACAGATTTCACTGGTCTAGGTAATTCCTTTGTCAGTGTAGATCAGGAGCTACCATTGATGGGGTTCAGGGAGTCCAGGAACTCCAATAACCAGAGTCCCTGGAAAGCAGTGCGGAGTGAATTCACGGACTCAGCCATTCTCTAAGTCAAGGTGGCAAAGCTTTATTGTTGTGCTGTACAGCGGGCAAGAGCTCTTAGGAAACCTGCAACCTTAGAGGGGTACAGTTAAAGTTTATATAGGATAATCTATAGTAGAACCTGTGCCAAATATGCTAACTAGGTGAGTCAGGGTGGAATTAGGGAGGAGTTAAGGAGTGGTCACTTCTTAAAGGATCATGCACTTTTAATATCTACTACACAGGCGTATTGCCCAGCATTCACTGGGAAATAGCCCAAGGTGGGGCTGCATGGAGGTAGCTTTAGGCATGAAATGTCACTAAGTCAGCCAGCGGTCAGGGCTGACCAAGCTGCCACCTATCAATGTCAGGTTTGACAAGATGGATGTTGGGAGTATACCTGTGTCCCAAGCCTAAGGCATATATAATGAGGGATTCAGGATGTATATAATGAGCTAGGGAGTTACTTATAGATAATCTAGTAAAGGATTCATAGATGCAGCTTGTTATTGTACCAGAGGGATATAAACATTTTGCTGAGACTTGATCACGAGTGATTGCTGGGCAGAGTCCCGGCCCGGGGAGAAGCAGGCAGAGATAATGCTCTGAGGTTAGGGAGATTTGGGGCTAGGGAGAGATGTAATTTTACAAACTGGGGTCCAAGCACAGGCAAGCAAGCACTCCATCACTGTATTCTACAATTCAGAATTTTAGGCAGGTTGCCTGGGGGCCTTGAGTGCTTTTGGGGCCTTCCCCAAATGGTACTGTCAGTCTCTGTGTCAGAGAGAGCTTGAGAAGGCACTCCCATCAAGGAGTATTGGGAAAGTGGGACTTCATCTGATATGGAAAGGAAGCAGGAGGCAGCTCCCAGTCCATGGGAGTATAGTCCTGGGGTGGCCTCCAAGCTGCTCCTTTTACAGATGAGGAAACGTGATCCCAGAGAGGCTGGGTTTGCCTACGGTCACTAGCCAGTTCCTCTGGCCCCAGACCCAGTGCTCTTTGCTGCTGTGCTAAGGTGACAAGTGATTTTGTTTTCTTTCTGCTCAGAGCTATAGCAATAGAAAAGCCTGCCTCCGTTGTCACTTTTCATGTGTTTGCTTTATAAAGACTGAGCCACTAAAGTGCGAGGAAACAGGATTGGGATGAGGGAGTGGGGCAGATGTGATGAACGGTAAGGTTTAAAGCAGCTATTTTTTATTATAGAATTTAGTATTTAATAGGACAAGAGATTTGCTTCAGCTGAATAAGAGCTAACTTTGGAACACAGAGCCACCAAGAGTGAGGCCCTCCAGGATGGATGCTAGATGCAGTTGGTATGGGGCAGGGGGGTGTATCCAGACAGGGAGGGGAGGGTCGGCCAAGGCACATTTTGGCTGTTCGGAGATTTTGACCTGAGCCTTCTTCTGCACTGACAGTGAAAGTGGGGACCTGGAGAGAGGAGCCAGCTGTGGTGACTTGTCCAAAGCGGGAACAGTCTGGATTCTCCTTGGGGGGGAGCAGGAAGGGGAGAATCGCCTTCTTACGTCTCAGTTTGCACCGCAGCCACCTGGTGTGTGAGGCCTGGGAGGGTTAGGAGAGCATTCTTGGTCAAATTTCTGATAATAGATGAGAGTTTCTGTACCATTCTCTTAAAATAAAAAATGATGAAATAATCCTCTCCTTTGGAAGTCTGAGATTTCACAGTTTATGCCCCAAACACACTGTAGGGCACAGTTTTCTCTAAGGGAATGGCCTCTGCCACAGCTGCCACTGCTGTGTGGGGATCCACGGAGCCAGAAGCCAGATGGACGTGGCAACCTCAGTGCTGTAAAACTGAGCAGCGTGGAGGGCGGAGACTGAAACAAGTGGAGCCAGGAGCGCGGCCGATGCCGCGAGAGTGGAGCCCTGAGAGCGGTGCTGCGATGACCGCTATTCTGGGGGACTGAGGCCGCGCCTGCTGTCCTTCACGACGGGGAGTGGGGGCAGGGTGCAGGAGGGGACAGCTAGCTTTGTACGCCGCCAGTGGCATGCCCACACGGGCCTGGCGCGGCGCCGAGGGCTCTACAGACCTCGCTTTACCCTTCCAGCCCTCCTCGGGGGGGGGTGCGCTTATTAGCCTCCCTTTACAGGTGAGGAAACTGAGGCAGACAGGAGCACACAGCTAGTCAGTCAGAGGCTGATCGGGCCTCGGGTCTCGCGACTCCAGGCCTGGCGCTCTGGGCACCGTGCTGCCCTCAGCTGCCAGATTGGTTTTGCTTGGCTCTTTTTTCTTTACCTTTTCAGTGGAGTGAGGGGTGGAAGGGAGAGAAAATCAACACAGTAGCAAGGGGACGCTGCCGACTTGGAATGTTGCTGGCTTCCGGGTGTCAGTGTGAACTTTGTTACGAGAGACCTCAGAAAGCGGGAGTGATCTCCCCGTGTGTGTCTGGTACAGAGACATCAGTAAACTGGGAGAAAGGAAAAGTCTTTCTCATGAGGGCACTGAGAGTTCAAGGAAAGGTGGGCTTCAGTGTAAAGAGCATGTCTGTTGTAGGAATAACTCTTGGCACCTGATTACTGGAAGCCCTTCCCTTTGTGGGGTCCTCTGTCAAAAGAGAGGACGTGGAAAGCACTCGGCAGACCTTAAACTGCTATGTAAGTGCTGCTGTTACTGTTCCTGTGAGCCTTGTGCAGGTCCCTTGGGGCTTGGTGTAGCCCTCTGCTCCCCCATTGCAAGCCTTTGGGATATCACATGGCCTCCAGGGGGAGGGGGAAGGAGCCAGAGGTAGCCCCCCTCAGAGAGCTTCCCCCTCCGGCCTCCTGGCGTCTGAATCCAAACAACGTTGCTGTTTTACCTTGGCTCCACCAAAGCCATTATTCTGCCTGGTTATCGTTATCCTGCAACGTCTAGATGTGATTGTTGAAGGAAGGTAGGGGCTGTCTGGCTTGTAGTCTGGCTTGTGTCATTTATCACCAGAGATGACCTTGAACCTGGAAAGTTGAAGAGCCTGATGTTGTGGACCCAAGTGTTTGTGATTGTTGTAGCAGCCATGTCCACTGCTCCTGCTCCTGCTGGAATGCTGTGGTATGTTTGGTTTGGTTTTGAGGAAAACAAATGATTTCACTCTTTTTAAGTTCAAGGAAGATTACCTTCCCCTAGCCTCGGTGCTGAATGAGTGCTTTTTGAATCAGCTTGGTGTCAGCCAGGATCCCCATCCCGGGCCTCACTTCGATAGCTTTAGATACTGCATTGGAGCATGAGATCTAGAGCCAGAAGGGCCCTCAGAGACCCATGAGCGCAGTGTTCTCTTCATGCAGATCAAGAAGCTGCGACTCAGGAGGTGACCAGGCTTGCCTCACGTTGCAATATCATGAAGAGGTGGCTGGGATTTGAAGCCAGGCTTTCTGACTCCAGATGCAGTGATGTTTTATATTTCTGACACCAGGTAGGCCTGCCTGGCCATGAAGCTCCTCTTGCTTTTTCCTGAAGATCATGAGTGGAGCAGGATGCTTATTCCTCAGCCTTGTCCCTTCTACTTTGGGACTGATGTGAAGATTCCACGGGTTGCCTTCTGGCCAGCCCTCGATTTGCTTCTTGGCCTCTTTCTCCCTGTGGCTCCTCATGCCGCTCTCTCTAGCCAGGCGGAGTAAGTCATAACCATCTCCATAGCTGACATCTCTACTTCAGTAGCAGTAGCGTGGTGGAGAGGCAGGAGTGTGTAGAACAGTGGGGAGGCCATTGAAGAAATGTGGGGTTTTATGCCGCTGAGTCCAGCCAGCAGACTGACTGCCCCCATCCCTTGGAGACAGGGCTTCCCTAGGAAAAGCACTTCCTCCTCATCATCTCAGTTCTGGATTTTGTTTAATTCTGAGGTTTGTCTGTCTGTTCTCCATCAGAGCTGTTAGTGGGATTGGTAGCACTTTAAAATGAGCTTTATCTACGGAAAGACTTGCCTGTCCTAACAGTTGATTAGCTCATGCAATTTTTCCAATAATTTATGTAATCTTGGGCTCTGAAAGGTGATTTAGTCATTGTGGGGTGTACTCCCCCCCCCCCCCCCAGCTCAGGAACTTATGGGCAAGGGGTGATTTCTTGGTTGAGGCGCTGATACTTATTTTTGCTGAGTTTATGGAGTGAGAATTGGAACCCTCCTAGGGGCCACGGATTGGTGCGGAGGGTTTTTTCAACTTCTCCATAATTATATAGAGCATCATGAATGTATATTACAAATTAGATTTCACTTTTGTCCAAGGAAAAAAGTATTGACCAACCTGCCCTCTGACTATGCACATATTCATACACTTCCTTATTTCTGTCTATAATTTACATTTTCTCATTTTTGGATCAAGGTCTGGACATCTTGCAGCCAGACCACTCAGTACTTTGCTATCACTTGTACTTGAATGCATGTTTCATTATGAGGCCTGTCATTCCCACCTTCTGGGACTGTGAGGTCAATCAAATGCCATCCTGTTTTAGCACGGCCTGAATGTTTGACATCCTGTTTAGCTAGTTAGGATTCTCTGAGGCATGAAGACCAAGAGTAAATGAAGTAGATCTGAGTCAGATCTGTGTGTGCCAGTCAGAGATGCCCTTCAGGTGAACAAAAGGGCCACTGTGTACCCAGCACAGTGCTGAACGCTGGGCGTGTGAAGGAAAAAACAAGCCCATTTCTGCTTACGTTTTTATTAGAAATGACTTACGTACGAGAGTTGGGCTGAAGGAGAGACCTGATCCAGGTCCGCTGATCCTGAGGAGGGTGCAGCAGCCACATGGCCATGTGGGGTCTGCAGGGCAGAGTGCCAGGCAGATGTGAAGCTTGTAGGATGAGCATCCACGCTACGGCTAGAGGGCAGCAGGGCTCTGGGGTGGGGAGGCAGCAGAGAAGGAGCTCCATGGCTTCAGTTCTTCATTTGTTGTGAGGATCAGGTGGGCCGTGTGTGGGGGCCGTGGCACAGCCTAGTGGAAAGAGCACGGCTCCTGCATTCCTGGGGTCCAGCACTGCTGTGCTCACTGAACTTGTCTTCCATGAGTGTGTGGGAGGCTCGGGATCTGTGTGCAGGTGCCCTCTGGAGGCCTGTTACTGGGGGTGGGGGGTTAGCAGAGGCAGTGTTGCCATAGCAGACCGGGGTCCATCTTTGGAGGCAAGAAGGTGTAACTGGTAGATGAGATCTGCTGTAGAAAAGCCGGACTGTACTCTTCCTTTCAAAGTCATGGTGGCCCCACTCCACCCCACCCCCGCCGTGCATGCTGAGACCATTCTTAATTTTATGGAGAGGTAGGATGCTTTGAAGGCATGGCCAAGGAATGTGGGCTTTATTCTGTAGGGAGTAAAACAGGGATCTTTCTGTTCGTTGATGTCTTGCTTTTATATCACCTTCATTTCCAAACATATCCTTCTGCCTTCTCCACCTCCTTGCAAGCAAAGCCTAAGAAGAGGGTCAGCCATCATTAGCCGTGTCTGACGGTGTCTGTAGGATACACATCCCTGCCTTCCTTGGCTGCCCTGAATTCTTCAGAGTCATTGCTGCTTTATGTTGCAGGGATGTTCCATCACACGTGCCCTAATTTGTTTGGCCTTCTTCCAGTCTGTGGGCATCTACTTTGTTTCTAATCCTTGGCTGGCAAATGGAGCTGCCGTGTGCCTTTTGGTGCCTTTTGGACTTTGCTTTGCGTCTGATCTCCTTGAGGATCGTGCCTCACGGGGATGTTTCTGGGGCCCAGGGATCCAAGGAGCGTGGGAAGTGTTTGGAGCACAAGTAACGTTGGTGTAGGTGTGGTTCGGTACTATCTGCTCAGTTTTTTATTCAGTTGTGAAGAATCTGAGTAGTCTACATACTCATGGGCTTTTTTCCCTTTCTTGGTCCCTAAATATATTTCCCAATGTTTTCGCCATCTTGCTTTTATTTCCATGTTTGTGTTGGATTGACTTAGTATCAATATATATAATGACTTATTTGAAGGATCATGTCAAGCCTGGAATGAACCGAGGCTAGTGAGGAAAACATTGTCTTGGGGATACAGTTACAGAGAATGAAAGGCTCCGTTTACGTTGAACTTAGATTCTAATGGGAAGACTTAATATTATATTAAACATATATATGATAACTAATGCTAATATGATGATGATATAATAATAATATATATTAAACTTAACATACACATAGAGTAGTTAAAATAACAGGTAGTTTGGTGGGGATGACATTAACAATCCACGTATCTGCAAAGGCTTCAACCTACTTTTGAAGGGAAGAGAGGGCACTCTGGGTGTAGACAAGAGCCAGTGCACAGACATGGAATTTGGACTAGAAAGGCTAGAACAAAAATGGCCAAGAGGGGGAGTTGTAACTGAAAATAAGCAAGGAAATAGTAGAACATTTCGTTATCATTCCAGTTTGTCACTAGGCCCTGATGAAGCACCTCCAAAGGTACTGGAAGAGCCAGCAGGTGTGATTGCTGGGGGCCTCCCCCTTGTTGCAAGGCCTTGAAAGATAGGAGGGGTGCTACAGGCTGGAGAAGGACAGCTGTGCCCCTGATGGTTAGAAAAAGGAAGAAAACAGAGTCTGCCTGCCATAGGTTAGTAGGCATGAACAATTTCTAACAGGGTTATAGAATTAATGATTAAAGGGGTGTAAGTGAGCATCTGGACAGGAGGCAGCAGACAGAGTTGCGTGCTTTCATTAAGAACAAATCATGCCATAAGAAACATTTCTATTCAGGACATGCTTACTAGACTGGTCATTTTGATTTGAGACATTTTAGGAAAGCTATTGATAAGCTTGAGAGTGAATCAAGGAGGGAGTTGGAACTGCTGAGTCCAGGGCTTGTTTTAAGGAGCTGGGCGTGTTTGCCGCACACTAGAAGACTTGGGGATATAGGATTCATAGCTTTAGAGCTGGGAAGCACCTCAATAGGACATCAGCTCCTTCTCTTCTTTTTAAAGATGACAAAACTAAGGCCCAGTGTCCCACAGCTGGTATTTGTGTGAAGAAAGTCACACCCAAACTCATTGCCTCCCAGCAGGAGCTCTCCTCCCTTCTCTGTGACTCCAGAGAAAAGAACCAGTTGTGTGTCTGGAAGTTAGAGCGATCCCTGAGGGGATGACTGACCTCGAGAGGTTCTGGAGGTCTTCCTGCCAAGGCTGCAACACCCATTTGTTGGCATGTCATTGGGGGGGCTCTTATTCTCCTGTCCAGCATGGATTCAGGCACTGCCACATTCTGCCTCTAGTTGAGGATCAGTGGTCAGAGAGCATGAAGTAGGCTTCCTGTTCCAGGCCTCAGAGTTCTTGATCCTTTCTCCTGGTTGTTTTTTTTTTCCAGGTCTCAGCCCATTGCTTCTCCAGTCATCTTTCACTTTGGACATGCGGAGACGCTGCTGCCACTGCTTTCTCTCATGGGCTATTTCAAGGACAAGGAACCCCTCACTGCTTACAATTACAAGGAGCAAATGAACCGTCAATTCCGGAGTGGCCACATCGTCCCCTACGCATCCAACCTCATATTTGTGCTTTACCACTGTGAGCACGCCGAGACGCCAGCCCGAGAGTACCAGGTGCAGCTGCTCTTAAATGAAGAGCCGCTGCCATTTGTTCACTCACCAGAAACCGTCGCTGTGTATCAGGACCTGAAGGACCACTACAAGGATGTCCTGCAGAGTTGCCACTTGGACCAAGAGTGTGTCTTGCCAAATATCAACATTACTTCTGATGAGCTATGAGGGATTCGTGATTCTAGAGGGAAGGACTCCATGTTGGCATGGCAGGGCCACCGGGCACTTACGTTGGTGACAACCCAAGTATTTCTGACTTCACAAAGCATTTTGTTATGGACCTGGAATTTGTGTGTGTGGAAAATAATTTTGTACTAAGATAGCTCAAAGAAAATGTAAAAAAATCATAATTTGTGACCCAGGCCATATCTGATGCTGAAAATGTTTACAGAAATGACTTCAAATTTTATTAGTAATCGTTACTGGCTTAGAAATTTGATTTCAGAATAATACTTGAAAACGCCAGAATAATCAAATTGTCTCTCCAGAACTGGATACAGTTCACTCTAGGAACTCAGCTCCTCTGATTTCATGGGCATCTTCTCACACCTTGAGCAGGGAGAACCATCCTGCTGTAAGGAGGCCTTTGATCAGAAGAAAATCAGCCAACTGGAACTAGAACTTTCTGTGGAAGATAGCTCCTTTTTCTCCAATTGAGAGCTGTTGAAATGTTAAACATTTATTTTAGGTCTGATTTAAGAGGACATTTTGAGTGACGTTAAATTAGAAACAAGCATTGTTTGTTATGAATGTCCCTAGGGTGGGTTGGTGCTTTGGAAATGAAGTGCTTTGTGGCCTTTAATGTGATGCTGGTTTTATGTTTATAATAATGGAGGAAGAGGACGGTCAGAATCAAGTCAGGATCAGTCTCCTCAGTCCTTTGATTAGCTTTTTTGCTTCTTTTCTCTCTCTTATACCTCTTGAAAAAGTATTTATCATTGTTATCATCATCATTAATGGAAGCATTAATTTATGTGAAATTAAGGCTTTATTCTGCTTAGCCTGGCTTCTCTCACTTGATTTAGCTTTGGGGTTATAACTCTGTTAAGTACCATGAAAGTGTTTGTCTCTGTAAGCGTAATAGGGTGATGATTGTGATGCTCATGCCAGGTAGTGACTCACAAGTCAAGTGGAGAATTATCTAGTGCCCGAATTCGGTGTGATTTTCAGCTGTCCCTATGCCAGGATTCCTCTCCTTTGATCTGTACTGAAGGGATGGAAGGAGGAAGATGGTGGGGAAATGGTGAGGTGAGAGAGAGTTAGACACCAGACCATATTAGATCTTACATATTAAAAAAGGGTTTTTAAAAATCGTATTAGAGACGAACTCTTCAAGTGAAAAATAGCTTTCTGTGAACATTTTGTTAACATTATTGGTTTGGGTACAGAAAACTGTGATTAATTTAAACCGTCAGTTAAAATCCTTAGTTTTTAATGAGAGGGAACAAATAAAGAGAAATCTTTCTTGCAGATATGTGAGTACACACCCATGCACATGTGCTTCTGTCTCTGCCTTCCCTTCCTGACTGGCATCCTTCTAAAGGAGAAGTCGTGGGGGGGGGGGGGGCCCCTAGAGGCCTGGCCCTGGAGTCCTCAAGTCCTTGCTCTTATATTTGACCCAGGGCAAGTCACCTGACCTCTCAGCTAGGCGGCTGTCCACCAAGTCTCCATGAAGCCATGCATAGAGATCCAGTAGAGAGGGAAACGTCCCTCATTAGAATGAACCTACATTCTGATGGGGAAGTATGTTAAAAGAGAATTGTGGATTTGCCTTCACGGAGGGTGTTTCCACAGAGTCTTGTCTACTCTAATGAAATAAAATCCTGTGCCACATCCAGACTGTGTGTGCACATATGTCACCAGGGTAATTCCACATCCAGCTGAAGCTTTCTCTGCATTTTTCTCCTTTCCGCGCATTCACTCAGTTTACTTAGGGGAAAATACTGACAGACCTGCCTGTGGAATTTGAGGCAGGTTATGTGTGTGTATAAGGTCTCTTTGTCCCACTCCCCACACATAGCCTGGCTCAGGGTCTTCCATCTCTGTCTCTTATAGCTGTGTGTTTATGAGAATGTTCAGGGATCACAGATGCTTGGGATTTGGGGCAGTGGAGCAGCCCTGGCCACCGAGAAATCCTGTTACATTGAAGTATGTTTTACTCAGTGAAGCTGGAATGTTTTCAGTAGCAGGGGCCAAAGCAAAAATGTTTTCTGATCTCCTCAGTTAACTAACTATTCTCTTCAAAGGGAGTTTTATTGGCTATTGGTATGGGGAACAAGTGAAGTTAAAGAATTAAAAGTGCTTTCTGCACCCACTCCTGCATTGACTTTTATGTCTTTGTGCTTAGCAGCACCTCTTAAAAGCACGTCCTGATGAGAGCTGGGTTTTTATTTACTTGGGTGCTAACTGCTTTTTTAAAAAAATTTAGAATTTCAGAAGAAAATATTGTATTTTCTAAGTTTCCAAAATTAACAAATTATAGAAATACTCAGTTAAGCATCTCAGTGGTGTAAAGAGCATTGCGCCTCAAGTCAGAAGGCCCTGGGTCTGGGTGCTGGCTCTGACCCTTGCCTGTGTGACCCTGGGCAGGTCACAGCCCTTTTCTGAGCTTCTTTGTGCTCAGGTGTCAGAGGGACATTCTACCATCTACCTCCTCGCACTGTTGTTATGGGAGAAGCCCTGTGCAGCCTTTTAGGGTCTGTAGAAGCTAAATTGTGGCTGGAATTGTTGGAACTCTGACCCTAAACTCTTCCAGGCTGCTGGGGCTTGGCACAGCTTAGAAATGGTGGATGGAATGTTTGAAGGACGACATTTTCAGGCACAATCTGAGACTTTTCTGAAGGTTGGTGATTATCTGGAATCTTCCTGAAAACGGTCCGTTTCATCTGATTTTGCCTGCTTTGTAATCTCAGGAGGGATGATTAAAGATCCGGATGAATTTTGTACTTGCCAGTACATTTAATCAAATGGAAAAATGATGAAAGGGTGATGTAGGGATGATTTTGTTTTAAAATACATGGACAACTTTGGATCCAACGAGATTTTATTTCATGGAACTTTAACAGGTCTTCTGGCTTTTTTTAAGATCCCTGGAGCAGGTATGAAGTTGGGGCTTTACACTGACCCTGGCTAGATGAAGCGTTGAGTTGACTCAGTCCCTTTAAAGGGAATTTAGAGATTTTTGTACAAGTTGTTTGACCTGAGGGTCCAGTAGGACAGCACTTGAGGTATTTTTGGGGGAGGAGCACAATGAGGTGGTCATTGTTACTGAAGCCGCTCCTGTTCTTGGAAACTTGGGGCATTCTTGGCTGTGGTGCTGTTTCCCCCTCCTGTTGGAAATGACTGAAACTGAAGAATTTTGGGGTGAGAATTGTGGTGACATCAAGCGTGATCTGGGGCCATAAGAAGGCACGCCATTGCCTTGTTGCGGTTGCATCAGAGTGACCGGAGTAGGGCAGGGCGAACTCGCCATTGTGCTTTTGGAAATGGTGTTGGCACTCCCCATGGTCATCTGTCCTCATCTCTGTCTCATGCAGTGAGCTGGGGTCCTGTACAGTGTCCTGTTTATTACCAAAACAGCAAAAGCTTGGGGTTTTTTCCAGGTGTCTTATACTTTGCATTTGTTGTGCACATCATAGTCTTCGGATGTTTACTTTCTGTTTAAGCTTTAAGTTTAGCCTCCAGAATAAAGTGGAAGTTTGTCTTTTTAGACCAATTTAGTATTTGGGCCTTGGCTCAGGTCCAGATCACCTCACAAACCTGGAAGGTGTAGAGCGCTTGCTGTATTTATGTGTGATTTGTAGTGGTTGGACTTTATAGCCTTTTCTATTGTGTAAGCTTGAAAATAAATGTTTCATGTTGGACTCTTGGGTTTTTTTCTTTCTCATTTGAATTATGTCCCTTTGTGTCTTCAGAATTTCAACCTTGAGCATCTCCTGGTTCTCCAGGGCAGACTTTCCCTGTAGAATTTTGGTCCATAGGATCCTATCTATCTTCCTGTGAACACTTTGAAATGAGAGGGAAGGTGGAAAAATGGAGATTTTGGAGGAGCAGGGAAGAAGCAGCTTGGCCTTTCTTTTTTTTTTTTCCAGTAAATTGGAAAATCAGTTCCTCTGTTGAAAGGGAGGGGGAGCTTTTGGGGGTAGGCTGAGCCAGAGTAATGCAAATGATTCTTTTACCTAGATTAACTTACTTATTCAGTGCCGTACCAATCACACCACCAAAAATTATTTCATAGAGCTAGAAAAAATAATAACAATTCATCTGGTCAAGAATATCAAGAAAATTAATGACAAAAATGTGAAGGAAAGTGACCTGGCCGTACCTGACCTGAGGCTTATGTTATAAAGCGGTAATCACCCAAACAACCTGGGCCTGGCTGAGAAATGAGGATCAGTGGAATACACAAGTGCACTCTATACAGTAGGCCAAGGTCATGGCCATATAGTATTTGGTAAACCCAAAGATCAAAGCTTTTGGGACAAGAACTCGTGGTCTGACAAGAAGTGCTGAGAATACTGGAAAGCAGTTTGGCAGAACTCAGCTGTAGACCCACATCTCACACACACACACACACACACACACACACACACACACACACACCCCGTCCACAAAGACAAGACCAAAATGGGTACAGGATTTAGATATAAAGGGTCATCTCTGTTTCTTGCCTCTGGACTTTTTGCCCCTCACCCGGTACTTTCTGCCTTTCAAACATCAGGATCAATACTCCCAAGGACCTTTCTCTCAAAATCTGCTTTTGGGAGTATGCAGTGTGCTTGATTATACAGATCCAGCTTGTGACTGCGTTTGCCTGTGTAGATGGGGGGAGGGTTTGCTTACAAGGGCACACGCTGGGCCTTCCCTTTATGAAATGAAGGTTGAAGGGGGAATGGCTGCCTCCCTGGATGCA
Source organism: Pseudochirops corinnae (assembly GCA_028646515.1). NCBI lineage: Eukaryota > Metazoa > Chordata > Mammalia > Diprotodontia > Pseudocheiridae > Pseudochirops > Pseudochirops corinnae. The sequence goes on from CM053589.1 coordinate 198,575,747, forward strand.
TGGAGAAGCGAGGTAATTGCTACTGTCCTGTTTCTGGACATTTTCAGTCTGCTTCTATGCTGCTTTTGTGTTGTGAAACAGGCAATTTGGAGAACTCACATACCAGTGAAAGTGCTTCACCCCGGGCCAGAGGGTTTTTGTAAATGTGGCTTGTATGGCATTTCTGGAATGGTAGAAGGGGCAAAGTTGAGCCGTGAAAATCAGGTTTTCTCTGCTTTTAACTTGGGACTCTTAAGTCTTAGCCTCAGTAAAACTGCCAGGTGACTGAAAGAATGTAGCTCCTCAGCCCAGAGGGAGGCCCCTAGAGAAGATTTAGGAGCAGATGTCACAGGTTAGGGGTGAAAATAGCTAGATTTGGATCTAGACCCAAGGCAGAAGGCCGCTGGCAGAGAGGCAGGGAGAGGTAGAGATGAGAGAGAGAGAGAGAGAGAGAGAGAAAGAAAGGCTCTTGGAATATACCTGAATGGTGACAGAGAGACTTCAAGTACGATACCTTTTCCTCTGGTGATGCTTCAAAGGATTATTTTCTTTGGTAGATCTTTTTTTTTTTCTTCTTGGTTTCACTTTCTTAATAATATTTTTTCCCAATTATATGTCCAGACAGTTTTATTTTTTCAAGATTGAGTTCCAAATTTTTCTCCCTCCTTCCCTTGCTCCCCTCTAAAATGGTAAGCAGTTTGATAGAGTGCCAGGAAGACCTGAGTTCAGATGTGACCTCCGATTCCAGCTGCATGACCCGGCCAAGTCACTTAACCTCTGCCTCAGTTGCTTCATCTGCAAAATGGGGGTGATAATAGCATCACCTCCCAGAGTGGTGAGGATCCAGTGAGGTGATTGTAAAGCACAATGCCTGGCCCCGTAGTGAGTACAGTCACTATTGTTTTTACTAAACCTCCTTCATAGAGGAAGCAGAAAGAGAATCGAAGTGGAGTTCTCCCTTCGGTTGTTGGCTTCCGTCACTCCAGCCATTCCAAGTCAATATTCACTCCCAAAACAAAACAACTCTTTGCAGTCACCCTCCCGCCCCCGCCAGCTCCTTCTGGCTTTCAGGACTCCTGACCCTCTTAGAAAGGTCTCTTACAAGGCTCTCTCAGTTTCCTGGTCATGCTCTGTTCCCCAGCCTTGCTCCCATCTTCTGCACATTTATTTTTAAAATCTAGTTGGTTTGTTCATTACCCATGTGTCCATATTGGTCTCTTTGGAGAAATTTTTTTTCTCATTGGAGTTGTGTCACTTTGTGTCTTCAGAATTTCATCCTTGAGCATCTCCCAGTTCTCTGGGGCAGACTTTCCCTGTAGAATTTTGGTCCATGGGATCCTACCTGTCTTCCTGTGAACACTTTGAAATGAGAGGAAAGGTGGAAAAATGGAGATTTTTGAGGAGTAGGGAAGAAGCAGCTTGGCCTTTTTCAGTAAATTAGGAAATCAGTTCCTCTGTTGAAAGGGAGGGGGGGCTCATGAGTACACTGAACCAATGTAATAGAAATGACCATTTTACCTAGATTAATCTACTTATTCAGTGCCATACCAATCACACCACCAAAAATTATTTTATAGAGCTCGAAAAAATGATAAAAAAAATTCATCTGGAAGAACAAAAAGTCAAGAATATCAAGGAAATTAATGAAAAAAAATGTGAAGGAAGGTAGTCTAGCCATACTGGGTCTCAAACTGTATTAGAAAGAAGTAATCCTCAGAGCAGTCTAATGCTGGCTAAGAAATAGAGTGGCGGACTGGCAGAACAGAGCAGGCTTAGAAGACACATGAATAGGTTGCTGTAGTAACCTAGTGTTTGATAAACCCAAAGATCAAAGCTTCTGAGACAAGAATTCATTACTTGACAAAAAGTGCTGGGAAAACTGGAGAGCAGTTTGGCAGGAGGTAGGTATAGACACACCAACACCTCACACACACTCACCGTCCACCAGGACGAGGTCAAAATAGGTACATGATTTAGACATGAAGGATGATCTCATGAACAAATTAGGAGAGCATGGAATCATGTCAGGTCTGTGGAGAAAGAGAAGAACGTAGGACTGAGCGAGACAGAGAGCATTATGGGTTATAAAACAGATACTCTTGCTTGTATTAAAAAGTTTTTGCATAAACAAAACCAGCACAGCCAAGATTAGAAGGAAAGAAGAAAACTGGGGAAATTTACAGCAAGTGTCTCTGATAAAGGCTTTATTTCCCAAATATATAGAGAACAGAGTCATTCCCCAATTTATAAAGGATCAGAGGATATGAAGTTTTCAGACAAATCAAAGCTACCTGTAGTCATATAAAAAATGTTCCAGATCACTCTTGATTAGAGAAAAGCAAATTAAAACAACTCTGAGGTACCATTCCACACCCGCAGATTAGCTGATAGGATAGAAAAGGGAAATGATAAATATTGGAGGGGATGTGGGAAAATTGGGACACTAATGCACTGCTAGTGGAGTTGTGAACTGATACAACCATTCTGGAGAGCAATGGGGAACTACAAACTGTGCATGCCCTTTGATCCAGCAATACCCCCTCTAAGTCTGTATCCTGAAGAGAGAAAGAGGAAAAATAGGAAAAGGGCCTATTTATCCAAGGGTATTTATAGTAGCTCTTTTTGTGGTGGCAAAAAATTGGAAACTGGGGGGATGCCCATCAGTTGAGGAATGGCTGAACAAGTTGTATGTGATTGTAATGGAGTATTCTTACACTGTAAGATACGATGATCAGGCAAATTTCAGAAAAACCTGGAAAAACTTACATGAACTGATGCGGAGTGAACTGAGCAGAACCAGGAGAACATTGCTCACATCGAAAACAACACTGTACAGGTATCAGTTGTGAGTGACTTAGCTCTTCTCAGCAATACAAAGATCCAGAACAATCCCAAAGGACTCATGATAAAAAATGCTTTTCAGATCCACAGAAGGAAGGGATTGGAGTCTCTCAAAGACCAGGCCTTAAACCCAATTCACTCTGGATCTCAGGGCTTGGACATCAATAGGTCCCTGCCCAGCCACCACTTAATGGCTAGATTTTGGGCCTTCTTGGCTCAGAGTGAATGTAAATAATAACTATTTCTCTTTTGACTAGAAATCCTGAGGGTCTTCCCCTCCCAGTTTGAGTTTTTCTTTTTCTTTTCTTTATGTTTTTTTTTAAAGGGACATCACTTGATTCATTTCTTAAAAGATCTATTCATTGAATGGGTATTGCCTCATTCAGAGTGAGAACCTGAAAAGACCTTGCATCGTGGGTCATCTCCAGTTGCCCTGATTGATATCTGGCCACTGAACCCAGATGGCTCTGGAGGGGAAAGTGAGGCTGGTGACCTGGCACAGCCCCCTCACACTCGAGTCAAAGGCAACTGCCCGTCATGTCATAATCTCTCTGATGTCATGGTCCTCTTCAAGAACAAAGGACAAACCACAACCACACAATCTTCCACCCTCCCTCCCTCCCTTCCTTCCTTCCTCCCTCCCTTTCTTCCTCCCTCCCTTTCTTCCTTCCTATCTTCCTTTCTTTGCCTCTTTCATTTCTTCCACAAAATCACTAATATGGAAATATATTTCACATGATTGCACATGTATAACCTATATCAGATTGTTTATCCTCTCAAGGAGAAGGAAGAGAAAAGGAGAGGGAAAAAACATTTTTTAAAAAGTTACATGCTGAAAAAAAAAGGAGGTAACAAGAGGTGGTATAGGAGTTTGAGAATTGAAAAATTTTAGAATAGCTGCTTTGGAGAGTCAGTTAAGGCAGAGTTCTGAAGTGAAGAGGGCTTATTGAGATTATGTAATCATTTATAGTGAGTTCGTTCAGTGCATCTGAACTACAACCTCTAGCAATATTCACTCAGAGATGAGCAGGAATGGTAAAGTTAGATTGTGGGGACAACCCAGGTTAGGGGTTTGGCAAAACGTTGCTGGCATTGCCATAAAGGGTAAGGGATTCAAAGGGAGCTGATAGTGTGTAACTGGAATACCTAACCATAGGGTGAAGATTTCATGTACTTCTGGCTTTTGTGGGACAAGAAGGATATAAGCCAAAGAAGAAAGAGAAGGAAGTCATGTAGGTAGTAACTTGAAGAGGTCTGGACTAGCGAAGTAGGTGAAGGTGGAATTTAGAGAGAAGATATTTGACAACATTTGGGACAGATTGAGAAGATTTTGAAGAAGAGCTGGAAGGAATTTGCTGCCATGTTGAGGGAGCAGCAGAGAAAAGGACAATGTGGAAGATTGGGGAGATGAGGGCAAAGATCCTGTGGAGACTCACTAAGGAGAAAGCGCTTGGTCAGATAAGGCAGGGGAAGTGAGGAGAGCTGAGTGGAACAAGTATGGTGAAACAAAGTGAAAGAAGGGCAATTGAGGAGGGAGATTTGTGCTGTTTTGGGGGGTTTGGGGTACAAAGCACAGGAATCTGAATTGGGTCGCCAACTTAACAAGAGCTGAAAATTTGCTTTAAAAGTTCTAAGGAGTGCTGCTGGTTGAGGTGTTGGTAGGCAGAAGAGAAGGGAATGAGAGGGTAAGACTCTCCACCATGAAGGTGAGCACTGATTTGCATGTATCGGGTAATGTTAGCGTTTCTGCTGTAGCAAGATGACTCATCTGTTTTCCAAGTGTAGGCTAATCTTCCTTCTTGTGGAGAAGGTGAAGGGACTTGAAAGGATGCCCAGATCGTTAGGGAGAAAGCAGTGTTCTCAAAGGAAACCCAAGAGAGGCTTCAGGGGTCACAAATGCCATCTAAGGGGGAGGGAGGGACAGCTGACCCTTGTGAGGATTCTAGAGAACGGGGGGATGGTACACTGAGGGGGAAGGCTTGAGGGGCTTCGTGGGGAAGAAAGGGCTGCGTGTCCTCCTGAGAATGGTCTCCTAGAAACACTGGAGCTTCATCCATCCACAGTCAGAGTCCTGGGGGTTGGCGATTCCTCACTCAGGAGGTGTCAAGGAAACTATCTGCCTGCCTGATGACTACACCGAGGGGCCTGGTACTTTCTGGGGCCTGTGTGTGTCCAGGATGTAACAGAGACCTGGCCCAGATGTCCAGATGATGCCAGCAAGTGGCTTCTGGAAGGAACCCTTGTTTATTAAAAAGATTTGCTCATAAGATCACAGAGTAAGTAGTACATCACTGTAGCTGTCCCATATTCACCTCCAAGCAACCATAAAATGGCAACCCAGAATAAATCTGGGAACAGTGGAACCAGCAGAAAGAAGGGGTGGAGTGGTCTTTCAGCCCAGGAGACTTGGAGAATTGGCAGGAAAGGTCTGTCTCACTTGGGTAAAAGGGAAACGTAGCCCAGGACAGGAAACATTGCAGCAAGCCCCACCTCAGCAAAACAGCGGGAGATCTTGAGCCCCAGTGTGGTGGAGTAGGCGAATGCCAACACCGGGACCCCTACATGCATAGCATAGCCAGGGGAACCAGCAAACTCCAGCCCCAAGAACCACTGTATGCTTTGGCGCAATCTCTGGCAGGCAGGTGTCCTGCAGTGACCAGACCTCCAAGTGCTTCAGCATTGTCCTGGTGGGTGTCCAACAGCAGCTGGACCTCCACGAGCTGAGTGTGGTTCTGGGTAGGCAAGCATCCTCTGGGGGCCAGATCTCTGTGCTCCAGTGTAGCTCTGGGGAGGCTGAGACTAAAGCTTCACTTCTGCCCACGGTGGAGCAGGGTCACTGAAGGGCAGTGGCACCAGATTTCTGTTTAATGTGTTTTTTGCGTGGGGCCTGTCCCAAGAGGAGGAACGTAGAGCAAAGCATCTTCAGACACTGGAGAGTTACCAGTTAACTGTGAAATGCAACAAACACGGTTGCAAACAGGCCGTCTTCAGCAGGTGCCTTGGACTCTCCCCTGAGAGCAGGATCTCCTGCAGCTAAGCTTCTTGGGTGTTTCAGCTATAAATTCTCTCAGTCAATGGTTTGAATTTTGCTGAGAGTCTGAAGGGTAGAAGAGTAAGAATTGACAGAGGTGCCTTTTCCCTCTTCTCCTCTAGCTGTTTACAGATGTCAGAACAGAGTCGTTCTGAAACATACCATTCAATCTCATTACGCAGTCAGCCAAGTTACCTTACAGAGGAACACAGAGCATAAAAAATAAAGGAGGTTTTTTCAAGATAATAAGTCCCTGCCCACATTGGCATATGCTGCTGGGCAGCCCCTTAAGGCAGTCCATCTGTCTGTTTACCTCTCTGGGTGGATGGGAGCTGAAGCAACACTGGGTATTTAGGAAGACCTTGGGCTGGTCACTTTGGAAAGGTTATGTGATCCAGAGCTGACAACAATATGCCACCTCCCCCTCAAATGATCCCATGAAAGCCTCTGTCTTAAACTCCCAGTAATGTTATATGACCATGCATCACGGAGTCAAACTTGTGAGTATCCCAGAAGCAAAAGGAAAGTGCCTCAGTAGGAGCAGGTATGATGGAGAATATTTCAGATGAAGAGCTGTGGGTGAAATTTGTAGTGAATGCCTGGGGATACTGGGGAATGGATGTTGGTTGGTCACGTCAGAGGAATTGGAGAAAACAGATGCATCAGCCAGATGACGGTCCAGAAGACACTTAATAACAGCTTATCAAATTCACAAGCCGACCATTCCTAAGATATTGGAAAAAAAGGGAGAGAACCCTCTTAAAAAAGGCATGAATAATAATATATTTAGAATGCACTTTAAAGTTTACTATATGCTGGGCACCCAGTCAGACAGTCCCTGACCTTAAGGAGCCTACAGTCTAATAGAGGAAGACATCACAGGGAGGGAGTGGTGGCCAGGGAAAGGAGTTTTGGTCTGGGAAGCCACTGGGCTGATGAGGGCATAGTAGGGCCATTGACTGACACCACTTCAGAAATGGTAGAATTGAGTGGATTACTATTTTCAGGACTAGAAGTGATACTGGTGTGTGTGTGTGTGTGTGTGTGTGTGTGTGTGTGTGTGTGTGTGCATGCGTGCGCACGTGCTGGGAAAGTGGCTCAGGAAACACAGGCTGTCTACAGACTAGGGGGGCATGTTGTGTCAAATATAAAGAATTCTCACTTATTGGGTGCCCAGGCCCAAGGTCACAAACTGGAGTCCTAGGGAGGAAGCATGGTAGGAAGAAGTCTGGAGAATCATGTTCTAGATTCACTCTGGATACAGCTCACATTTCCATGTGTGCTGGCCAGTAACACCCACGCCAGTGGAATTGTGGATCCACCGCTGGTAAGAGGTTTCTCCACATTTTAGGTTAAAATTTAATGTCTATAGAAAAATAACTCTCGCCAAGCTTCGTATTTGCTAAGAATCCTTAGACTCTACCGTGTGGTGTTTCCTCATTTCCCCAGACTTCACAGTTGTGAAATCCTCTAACAGAATGCACACTACCTAGCTGTGACCAAACAGGTTATGATAATGCTATTGAGACACCTGAAATTCCCCAGTTTCGTTGTTGGAAAGTCTCAAGTTCCGCTAGAAGCTTTGGGAGCTGTGGGGAGTGGGGGGGGACAAGATATTCAAGGTCCACCTGAGTGGAGGAGGCAAGTGGAGGGAGAGCGGAAGGGCAGTGGGATTGGCAGAGATGTGCTTTTGGCATCCTCCCCAGATTTCCTTTTATTAACCCCATATACGCTGTCTGCATACTTGTATATGTCTTACAGTTACAATGCTCTGGTCTCTGTAGCACAGCGGTTCTCAACCTGTAGGTTGCGACCCCTTTGGGTGTCGAATGACCCTTTCACAGGGGTCGCCTAAGACCATCGGAAAACATATTTCCGATGGTCTTAGGAACCAAGACATGGCTCCTCTATCCGTCTCCAGGCGGGTCCGCTCACATGCAGATACACCCACATACGAGTATTAAAGGGCCGCTGCACTAGGAAGGTTGAGAACCACAGCTGTGGCAGAATGTAAATGTGGGGAAAGGGCGGTTGCACTTTTTGCTTTTGTATCGCTAGTGCTGAGTCCAGGAACATAGGCCATTAAGATATCACTGTTGACATAATAAAGGGATTTTTCCAAATACTTGAAACAAAGCCCATGGTCAAGGTCATGGCCATTGAGATAATGAATGCAAAGCTCTTTGTAAATGCTGTACGATAAATGTCTGCTTGTGTTAGGTGACTGTTTTCTTGGCACATTTAAAACCTGGTCCCTTTCTTGGCGTCTGCTTCCCCTTCCCTATCCTGCCTTGCCCTACCCCCACTCTTCATTATAGCATCTAGGGAGAAGAGAGTAGAATGAAGGAGGCCCTAGAATCTGCCCTGAGATTGTAAGTTCCTTGGATAAAGCATGGGAAGGTGAGCGCTCTCCCTCGGCTGGACCCTGCCAGAAGCTCTCTTCTCACCGTCTACTTTCTTGTGCTTGTAGAGCAGCAGCCCCTTAAAAATGACCACCACCTGCATGATGCTTCCCCATTCACAAATGCTTTGTGCAGATCTCTCTCACAACAACCTATGAAATAAGTGCTGTGGTCATTCCCTCATTTCACAAATCAGCACACTGGGCATTGGAGAGGGCAGGTGATACACCCAAAGGGGCACAGCTCTTGATTTGGGGGAGCAGCCTGAGGCTGCTGCTTCAGAACACTCCAAAGACCGAAGCATTCCAGGCCGATGCTCTCTCCCCAAAACCATTCTGCCCTCCTTAGGCTTTGCCCAGGCCACTGAAGCTTCACTTTTTTTAATTTGGAGAACTGCTGACTTCCAGGTGAATTCTGCTTCTAGGCCTGAAACTTTTAGCATTGAGAGAGAGGGAGATGTGAAGGTGCGTGTTGTAGACAAGCAGTGGCCAAGATGAGGGATGGCATCTGCAGCGCCGCAGTGATGTGTGGTCAGAATGGTGGATGGCACATTCCATCATTCTAATGCCACTATCTGAGGAGGAAAGTGCTTTCCACTGACAGGGATTTAAGGTTTTTGGGATCCCTGTCAATCATCTGCAGACAACTGATGTGAGGAAATTTGGTTCCATGAAACAAGACTTCCATATATGCGTTTGGCATGCAGTCTGATTTTAGGCACCAAGGTCTTGGCAAGGCTTTCACTTAAGACCCAGGGAGACCTGTATGATAGGACTTTATTTAGAGGGCTGTGACCTGGGATGTGGCCCACACTGTCTCAGGTAAGATAGCAGTTTCCTTTGGGACGTGGAGAAGGAAGACCACTCTGCTATGTCCAAGATGGGCTTTGTACCAGAAGGGTTTTTAATCTGGGGCCCAGAAACTTTTGTTTTAAAAACCTTTTGATAATTTTATTTTGGTATAGTTGGTTTTCTTTGTAATCCTGTATTTTATGTTATGCGTTTAAAAACATAGGCTTCGCTAGACTACCATAAGGGCCCATGACAAAAAACAGTTAAGAACCTCTGGGCCTAGGATTAGATTTATCGATTCCGCTTCATCAATTTGTAGTATGGGGCACAAAGTTCTTTTAGGGCTCAGGACAAAAGCCACTTTGCCTGCTTGCTCCAAAACGGGAGATTGGCAGGCATTTTACACTCAGCCAGCAGAGCTTTATTTTGGGGTGTCCTGTTTCCTTTGGCAGTCTGGAGATGCCTCTGGACCCCTCCTCAGAATCCTATTTTTAAACAATTCAAGGAAACACTGAATGTCAGTTCGAAGTTAGATTAAGAACCCTTGCCTTAAATACTTATGACATGAGAAATACTCACTGATAGTGAGCAAAGTAAATAGTAAAACAGTGGGTGGAGAACATATACAGATGAGATTGGGCAATAGGTTACCAAGAGTAAATGGGCTTTTAAACTCCAAAGTGAGATGAAATCTTAGCTAAACCAAGGAGAGAATGAGCTCACCCGAGAAGTCCATTGGGAGCCCTCTCTGGGGGCTCACGCTGGATGCAGGGCTGGCCTGTGGCTCCAGGGAGGGCTCCCATCTGCCATTCCCATTCCACACTTTGCCCCTCACCTTCTCCCTCTCCTGACTCTTCTTTCCCTCCTCTCTTCTTCCCCACCCATCCAGCTGGTGGGAAGCCCTTTTTCCCCTGGAATATTCCGCCCCCATTGATTATCACAGAGCTGCCTTTGAGAACTGCCTGACCACCCTGAAAGTTCCACGTGGGAAGGCATGGCTCAGGAAGAAGGGATGAGAAGCCAAAGACTTGTGGTTCACACAGAAACTTCATGTCTCTGTATCATAAACATTTTCTTTAAGAAACTAATTGCTGAGTGCTGGTTATGGCAAGTACTGAACGTCTCTTTACAAAGAACAAAATGGATTCTATTGTATCAGACAGAGGAAGAGTTGTTACTAATGTGAGAGTTCTCCCTGAGTCATCTGACTTGTCTGAGCTAAGATGAGAACTTGTTTTTTTATTAAAAATAAAAGAAGGCACAATAATGAGAAAAAGATAAAGTAAAAAGTGGAAACAAGTTAACACTGAGGCATTTTTTTGCCTGCGTCCTCAAGAGGACAGTGGCAGTGGGAAGGTGATGTCATGACTTGTAAGTGAATTGGATTTAAGTGAGGCAGGGCTGTGCAAAGACACCAGCCTCACTCTCTCCTCCAGAGCCATCTGGGTCCAGTGGCAGGATATAGATCAGGACAACTGGAGACGGTGCCAGATGTCTGAAGCATTTAAGCATAAATTGAAAACCCAGAATGAGAAATGGACAGCAAAAATCATATTGTCACTGGCTAAAATAATTTCATCTAGCAGTTTAACCAATGTCAATTGATTAATACAATAAAACCGAAAGAGCCCAGAAAGTACCTTAGCCAGCAAACTTTTGATTCATTTCCCTAATGAACGGAACTTAAACAGATTTATCAAATCTCATGCAGAACAATTATGTGTAATAGTGTTGTGCTAAAATAAGCAAGAAAGAGACCCCCAGAGAAATTTTGGAAGTGGACTTTATTTAGTGCGCGCTGTTCGGGGCTACATCTTACCTTGCTCAAATCAAACAGGCCTGACCGAGGGGAGACCACTGATATATATATATATAGGGTCCTCTCGACTCTTAATGGTCAGGGATTGCATAATAAGAGGTTTACAGCAGGGATTGGCTAGTACACATTTTGATTTTCGTGGGCACAGGGAAACCTTTGGGGGGTCCTACAGCCAACTAGTCTATTTCCATGAAAAAGAACAGGAAGAAGATAGCTGGCTACAGCAGAATGGGGGAAGGGGAAGGGATCAGAGGAGGTAGGGAAGGCCAAGTACAACACTAGCATAAAACAAAGAGAGGCAAGGGGGGACGAAACCAAGTTAAAGAAAGTCTGGTGGGAGATCCGATGAGCAGTCATCCCCAGTGTGGTCAGGGATAAAAATGAAAGGAGATTTACAGAAGGAAAATGGAGAAGAGAACATTTTAACAAAATGTTTTCTCTGTCCAAGTTAATGGAGCCTCCGTAGCTGGATCCGGACTAATGCGATTGTCCTGGATGTGCTTAGAGCCAGAGGAGCAGTATCTCTAAAGAGAACAAAGAAAAGCAGCTGGATTAGACTGGGGCTTTACGGAGGCAAAGCGAAGCCACAGATCCTTCTGGAGCACTTCCTATAAATTATGCTAAGCCCTAGTGGTACAAACACCAGAAGAGACAAGGGACAATCCTGCCCTCAAGAAGTTCACACTCTAACAGGCGAAGCAGCACGCCAGAGGGAACCGGAAGTCTGGAAAGGAGGGCTGACAACCAGCTGGTACCCAGGTCCAGACCATCAGAAGCAGAGCTGACAGGAGAATGGCAACTGGCCTGTGTGGGCTCCTCTCCCAAATGGAGTGCTAGGAGGAGCTCCCCAGTGGTGGGAGGGAGATGTTCCAGAAGGTCTGAGCTAAGATGGGCACGAGGGCAACGTCCAAAAGTCACAAACACCATCAGATGTGGTCACGTTATAGTTTTTGTTTGCTTGGCACAGGTGGCTGCTTAATTGTTTTTCTTGGTTACAAAGAGCAGGTTCTGTTCTGTGTGGTGTGATGAGAGGTGGAGGGGAGGGCTATATGTAGAAATGACTGATGAATTTTGATATGATCCTCAACAGATCACCACCCTCCACTCCTCACAGGGGAGAGCCTCTGGTCGCCTTCTCATTGTCTACCCATGCAGGAGAAGTGGCAGGTGACGAATCTGCAACTGGTGCCTGCCTGCCACCCTGCTGAAAGAGGTGATGATCCGGCTGGGAGGGGGAGAAACTCAGGCTTGGAAAAAAAGCTTGAGCCTTATTAATACTGAAAAAGGTGAGCAAGAGAACATTAAATACTTCTCCCATTTCGAGAAAACCGTTATGAGACCCATTTATCCACAAATTAAAGGCATCCTTAGTGAGGGTATTAGTGTCTGTCACAGGTGATACTCAATTTCACAATTAATTGAAAGATGAAGAGCATATCATTCCATTGTGCTTCTGCTTTGTTGATTATGAAGAATCATGTGATTCAGTAAAGTAATTAATGCTGCCGTGTAGGCTTATTTCAGCAGGTTGTATCTCCCATCCTCATCTAACGGGAATTCATTCCAGATTCCCTAGAATATGTAGCAACAGCAATGACCGTCTGATTATCAAAACCAGGGGAGGAATAAAACAGAGAGGGATGCTCCCCACTGGTGTTTGCCACCATGATGGAGGAAGTCCACAGAGAGTGCCGAAGAGAGGAGATCCACAGAGCTTCTCCAGGTGCTCTTGCTGGCGTAAGGTGCCCCAGAACATGGCTGAGCCTCCTGTCATTTCCTGAGGGAGTCTGGCCTGCCGGTCCACTCAAAGGAAGGACCAAGTGGATGAGCATGCATTTGGATAGATTCTCTGCCGAGTTTGTCCAGCAGTAAGTGTTGGGGGGTGAGGCAGTGTGGAATGAACACTGGTTGGGACTGTAGTTGAACAGGAGGAGGAAAGACAGCTGCATTGCCTTCAGGAAATGGCAAAGCTCTTTTGTTGACCCTCCTTGAAAGCAAAGACCCAGTTTTCAACACTAACATTTTACTACTGTTGCCATCTGGCAGTGAGAGATGGAACCTCCATGGTGGGTGTGAGCAGCCTGCCACAGAGAACCAGGGAAGAGGGACAAGGAAGAGAGAAGGGATGCACTGGGGAAATGTGTGATAGGATAGGAAGGGAAATGGAAGGGAAAAGGTGAGGCAGCCAGGGTGCCCCTTGCAATGGGGGCTGAGAGGTTGGAGCCCTAGGATGATGTAGGATGTCGGACACACAGGCGTGGAAGGGCTGCGGCCTTCATTGCTGGAGGGGACTTTGGAACGAATGATGTCAAAGGACCACTGTAGCGATGAATATCGGCTGTAGCTCTGATGAGGCCGTGGGAGATTTCAAGTAAAGATCGATATGTTTGTCCTGTCATCCAGACCCATGTCCAGTATTTCTGTAATTCTTGTGCTTTCTGGTTAAATGGTTAGTAGCAGACATACATTTACATACTCACAATATGCACACATGTGCATGTATAAACACACATGCATATATATGGACATACATGTATATATGATGATGCTACAGTATATCACACACTCATACACACATGTACACACATAGACTCATGTGACATGAGACAGTATAGTATAATTAAAAGAAGGCTGACCTCAGAATATTTGACACAGTCTGTATGACTGTGGGCAAGTCACTTACCCATGTCCCAAGCAGCTGTCTAAGAGCCAAGATCACAAATTACCTGTCTCGGTCACTATAGGAAATTTCCACGTTGAGAATTTATCACACTGATGAAATCATACTTCTGGACCAAAAATAAAATGTATGTATTTATCTGTTTAACTATTTTTTGGTTGTCAGATTACTGAGCTTTGTGAGCAGCCTCCCTGAAGTAACAGGAAAGGCCTTTCTTTAGACATTTTTTTTACATTTTTGTATTTTGTGGATGCCCATGAGCTCATTTAAACGTGCCCCATACGTCAGCCACATATGATAAACTTGGGAGACCAGCCATGGGCTAAGCTGACCCCTCTCCGTAGTCTTACACGATGCTCCAAAAGGCATGTCGATTTAGAGGGGAGGAGAAGCTAGCAGCTTCTGACCTCACCTGTTACATGCTGGACATCTCAAAGAATGGAGCTCAGTGGGATGCCTCTGAAATGATGCCTTCCCAAAGAAGGCTCCCTAAAGTGTCAGGGCACCAAGATGCGACCTTCATATCCTCAGTGTGCCAGTGGATGTCAATGCTTTGCATCAGCATAAGGTTGCACAAGACTGAGAAATTGTGTCTGCTTGGGAGAGTCAAGAGCATGAATCATGAGGTGGGGACAGGATTTGAAAACAGTTGGTCCTCATCCTAATTGAGGATTAGCCACTGTGGGCATAAAATCTTGAGGTGTTGCTGAATTAAAGTGAACTGAGGACATATGCGGGGGGCAAGAGACAGACAGAGAGACAGAGACACACTCACACAAACATATATACACACAGAGAAAAAGAGAGACAGATACAGAGAGAGAAAGAGAGAGAGAGAGAAATTTGTCTCATTCGCATGCTGAAAGGGTACTTCAGCTATTTTTTTTCCACTGAGGTACAGAATTTAGAGAATTTAGAGATAGGGTCGGCGTGGTCATCCTGGTCATCTGTACTACCTTGCAGAGGCTGAGCATATGCCAGCTCCTTTCTATGTAGTGTACTAATATCCTTTTGCAACCCAGCACAGAGGATGAGAACTATAAAACAGAGCAAAGCCTGCTACTTTAAGCCTGGTTTCCATTGTCTCTTAGATGAAGGGAAGAAAGTAGTTGCCTGAGAGTCAAGAAAACACGATTTAACTTAGACATCTCTCCTCCCGAATGTATTTCTTCATTCCTTCAGTGGATCCAATACCTTACCTATGTGGGCATTTCCACTGCTGGTCACAGCCCATCCATGGTTCTCATCCCCTGTGGTTCTCGTCCATCCATGTTCCATCAATCTGATCCACCTTGGAAGACTTACCCAACGTGGAGACCTTGACATTTTGTGGTTGCCTGTGGAATTCCCGTCTCATCCCTCCTGCCTTGTGACAGGCAGCCCACATTTTTAGATCAGACATTTTCTCACTCATCACTTCCTGAGTGTAGGACATCATTGAAAAAATGCTGTAGCTGCTTGAGCCTGCCACGCATCTTGCCATGGTGCCTTAGAGATTTTGATGTTCGAAGATCTTCAACCATCCACCATCCCTAAGAGATATTTGTCTTAAAAATGATGAGCTTTTACATTGATGATAATAAGAGTCTCAATCATCTTGGCCTGCTTGGCCCCAGAAGGCAGAACCAGGAGCAATTGGGAGGAAGTTGCCCAAAGGAAGTGAGTCCCCCCCCTCCCCAACTACAGGTGTTCAAGCATGACGTCATTTATCAGGTGTGTTGTAGGATTTCTTGGTCAGTTATTGAAGACTGAGGTCCTCCTCATGATGCTGTGAAAATGGCTGTGCATCCTTCAGTTGTTCAAATACCCTGGAGCCATCTCTGGGCAGTTTCCTGGCCAGCATGACGTTGGAGAACAATTCCAGAAACACAGTGACTTCTTTCTGACATAAACATGCTTGTAATGTCCAGAACTCCCCCTCAGCTCTGAAATTCTGACATGCTCTGATATTCACACTTCTGGTAAGATTTCCACAGACACTTGTGAACCCAATAGAGATTTTTGGCATAGTCCTATGGGGTATTTTCTTGGTTATGTGGGAAGCAAATAGGATGGGTGTGACTAGGTATGAAACTGGGTGGTTCTGATAAGTGTGTTGTGGTTAATGTGTAATGTGAAAAAAGATAAGGACCATATGGAGTCTACCCATCATGCTCAGCCCTTTAAGAGGACCAGCGAGATTAGATTGCTAATGCTTTTGACTGAAGATTGTCATACAAGTTTCTGGATAAAAGGCTCATACAATTCAAATACAAGATAAAAGGAGAATTAAAGATTCTAGGCTTTATTGTCAGAATTGTCAAACTAAGGCATAATGGCGTCAACTTAAGTATGTTCCCTTTTTATTTTAAAAATACATTTACAGATGGGATTCGTTTTATTTTGGTTTTCAATAAGGGATGGGTGTTTACAGGAAGTCACCACATTTCGGGAACTGGTTTTCAATGTGATTCTGGCGAAGAAGCTGGCCAGAGAAACTTCTGGGGTGGCTTCAGAAGCACAGGACAGAATGAAAGATAATGCGCAAGATTCCCAAGATTTCTTGGGTTAGAGTCGCCCTGTGGTGTCTTCCTCCAGGCACGGCAGTGAGTGAAGTCTGGAAGTGGATAGTGGTAAAGACCTGTTTAAACATTCACTTTGTAAGCTTGAAAGGACTGCCTACATGTGAGTGGTTGCTAATTATTATCGTAATTAAATTCTTCCTCCATTTCATCATCACCACATGACAGTGACCTTACCTTCCTGGAGACTGTTAGTGGAAAGTAAACTCTGGCAGCTTACGGTGCTGGAAGGGAGTCTGGTTTGGGGCTGAGGATGAGGCAGCATCTGTCATGGGAAGAGCAGCCTAACCAGATCTTAGGAAGATTAGCACTTGGATGGCCACAGTATGGCAGGTTTTTTTCAGTCACAGCAACTTCCATAGGTTACATGCCAAGGCCTGGGAGTGGCCTTCTGGACCAGTAATTCCCACTGAATCTCCCTCAGCGTTGTTTGTCCATTCATTCCTTTGTGTTCTTTCAATTATATATTCATAGTTAACGTGTCCCCAAAGAAAGTGGTTGATCTCAGAATCTCTAAGTTGGAAGGGGAGTCAGATATCTCTGGTCTAAACTATGCCCAAACAGAAACTCCTTGCAACATTAAGGAGCAAGCGCCTTTGGTTAGATACTATTATATGCTATCTGCTATCATCATCGTCATCATCTGTGTTATATACTGTAGTTAATTATGTATATGTCACAATAATAAAGGAATTTGGGGATTCATTTTCAAAATTTCTCAAAGAGGTTAAGATACCAAAAGAAAAAAAACAGAAAAAAAGGAGGATGTTAATATTGAAAAAGATGTCTGAGAAAACACTAGCGTCTACTGACCTGGTGCTTACATCTCTGTAAAATCTCTGAGATCGGTCTGTGCATACATCCAAGGTATGAGGAAGGAACGGGCAGGCTTTTGCTGACAATGTCTAGTGTATCAGGTCACGTCTTCATAGTCACACAGTTGACCAAGACATATAGAGAATACGAGATTGGGGCCGTGTTGATTGTGCCTTGACACACGCCCCTCCGCCCCACTCACACACACTTACCTCAGTGGAACTGAACACTGCTTTAAGGCTGTCTTCCAAGAAAGCATGTCCTATAATGTGTTAATATCCTATAAGATTCTTCAGTAGATACATCCCCAGATATACTTTTGCTCAAAGATCCTCAAAGAGCATCAACACCATGAAGTATGGTACAGTGTCGCCAAAAGTGTTGGCCACCATTATGCAGGATGTCCTGTAAAAAGACCGAGTGGAAGAGGGGTTTTGTATAGATAGCGTCATATCAGTGCCTTCTTAATAAAGGCATACTAATCCACACAAATCTGCACAAAGAAGACTAAATGGCTGAAGAATGTTCATTGTTCCTGTTATGACATGCCGTTGGATGGGCCGTTAATTGAGTTATAGTCCATTGGTATCTATCCTTGGACACACACTTCAAGTGGGTGGTCCTAGAATTGACATGTCTGGGTGTCTCTTGGGAAAGTGTGCAGTGCTTTCAGTGATTCCCAAACTCCCTGGCACCAAAGTTCATCTTTTTAGTGCCAATATTCTTCCATGATGCTGTATAATTGTGAATCATGTGATTGATGGAATGCCCTACTTTTTGAAGAATCATGTTTCAGATGACATAAAGGATAATGTAAAGACACATGGAAACAGGATTGTGAATAGCCTGTAGCATATTTTTGGCAATAACCTGACTATATGAAGTGGTACATAAGATAATCAGTCTGACCAGAAAAGGAGGTGGTTTAGTCGTGTAGCAAGTGTGAAAAATCAAAGGTTGACAATAGAAGGGTTTCTAGTATCTGAAAAATCCTCAGAGGCAGTTGCCTCATCTTTAAGATGAAGGTGCAGGCTCTTGGTGGAGTTGTGAACTGATCCAACCATTCTGGAGAGAAATTTGTAACTAGGCCCAAAGGGCTATAAAACTATTCCTATGAGCGGAGCAAGATGGTGGAGAAAAGGCAGTGACTTTACTGAGCTCTCCCTCAAATCCCTCTGAACACCTTTAAATAATGCAATAAAACAGTTCCTGGAACAGCACAACCCACAAAAAGATGGGGTGAAATAATTTTCCAGCCAGAGACAACTTAGAAGTTCAGCAAGAAACACTTGGGAAAGAGTGAAGCACAGACTGGACTCCAGCAAAGCAGGAGCAGGCCTTGGGAGCCACAGAATCAGCAGCAGCAGCAGTAGCATGATAAATGGCAAGGGGATCAAACAGCTAGTCAGAAGGAGATTACAGGAGTCTCTTTGCTAGCAGTGAGGCAGGACTCTGTTGCTTCACCCATACTTGGATCTGGGATCATAGTTCTCCATGGCAGTCCCAGGGCAAGGAGGAACACTAGCATACCAGAGCTTGCAGCTGCAATGGAGTAGAGACTCTCTTCACAGTTCCAGGGCAGAAAAGAGTGCTTGTAGTCACTCAAAGACCAGAGCACAGGTCAGAAGAGTAGTAAACACACCTCTCTTTAGATCATACCACCTTGGAAAAACTGAAAACTTAGGGGTCCCTATAAGTATCTCTGAAAACAGCTGCACAAAACCCCTGAAACTTGGGACAGTTCACTCTCCACCCTGGAAGTAGAGTGCTACTTTAATAAAGAGTTAAAAGTCAAGCAACAGACTGGGAGAGTGAAATTCTGACAGGAAAAAAACAGGAAAAAATCCTGACCATAGAGAGTTACTATGGTGACAAGGAAGCTCGAAACACACACTCAGAAGAAGAAAACCAAATCAAAACTCTTACACCTAAAACTTCCAAGAAAAATATTAGTTGGTCTCAGACCATGGGAGAGCTCAAAAAGGATTTTGAAAGTCAAGTAAGAGAAGTAAGAGAAGTAGAGGAAAAATTTGGAAGAGAAATGAGAGAGATGCAAGAAAATAATGAAAAACAAGTTAAAGAAGACACAAAAAGAATGCTGAAGAAAATAATACCTTAAAAAACAGACTAGACCAAATGGTAAAAGAGGTACAAAAATTCACTGGACAAAAAACTCCTTTAAAAGTAGAATTGGCCAAATGGAAAAGGAGCTACAGAAACTCACTGAAGAAAATAATTCCTTAAAAATTAGAATGGAGCAAATGGAAACTAATGACTTTATGAGAAATCAAGAAACAATAAAACAAAACCAAAAGAATGAAAAAAAATTGAAGATAATGTGAAAAATCTCATTGGAAAAAACAACTGAACTGGAAAATAGATCCAGGAGAGATAATTTAAGAGTTATTAGACTACTTGAAATTCATGAAAAAAAAATCCTAGACATCATCTTTCAAGAAATTGTCAAAGAAAACTGCCCTAATATTGTAGAACCAGAGGATAAAATAGAAATTGAAAGAATCCACAGATCACCTCCTGAAAGTTATCCCAAAATGAAAACTTCCAGGAATATCATAGCCAAATTCCAGAGCTCTCAGGTCAAGGAAAAAATACTGTAAGCAGGTAGAAAGAAACAATTCAGGTATTATGGAACCACAGTTAGGATAACACAAGATTTGTCAGCTTCTTCTTTAAAGAATCAGAGGGCTTGAAATATGATATTCTAGTGGTCAAAGGAGTTAGGATTACGACCAAGAATCACCTATCCAGCAAAACTAAGTATACTCCTGTAGGGGAAAAAATGGATATTCAATGAGATGGAGGACTTTCAGGCATTCTTGATGAAAAGACTAGAGCTGAATAGAAAATTTGACTTTCAGACACAAGACTCAAGAGAAGCATAAAATGGCAAAGAGGAAAGGAAAATCATAAGGGACTTAATAAGGTTAAACTGTTTACATTCCTACATAGTAAGATGATACTTATAAGAACTTTCTCATTATTAGGGCAGTTAGAAGGAATATATATAGAGACAGGGCACAGGTGTAAGTTGAATATATAGGGATGATATCTAAAAAAATAAAATTAAGGTGTGAGAGAGGAATGTATCGGGAGAAAGGGAAATGGAGAGGTAGAATGGGGTAAATTATCTCACATAAAAGAGGCCAGAAAAACTCTTACAGTGGAGGGGAAGAGAGGGAAGTTGTGGGGGCATGAGTGGACCTTACTCATCAGAATTGACCCAAAAATAACATACACAGACAATTGGATATAGAAATCTATTGTACCCTTCAAGAAAGTAGGAGGGGAAAGGGATAAGGGAAGGAGGTGGTGATAGAATGGAGGGCAGATTGGGGGTGGGGGTAGTGAGAAGTAAAACACTTTTGAGGAAGAATAGGGTGAAAGGAGAGAATAGAATAAATGGGGGGGGGGAAATCAGATGGAGAGAAATACAGTTAGCAATAGTAACTATGAAAAATCTTCTGGAGCAAGTTTCTTAGATAAAGGTCTCATTTCTCAAACATAGAGAACTGAATTAGATTTATAAAAATAAGAGCCGTTCCTCAATTTATAAATGATCAAAAGTTATGAACAGTTTTCAGATGAAGTAATCAAAGCTATCTATACCCATATGAAAAAATGTTCTAACTCTCTATTGGTTGGAGAAATGCAAATTGAAACAATTCTAAGATACTACCTCATAACCGATTAGTTAATAGGACAGAAAAGGAAAATGAAAATGTTGGAGGGGATGTGGGAAAAATGAGACATTAGTACACTGTTGATAGAGTTGTGAACTGATTGAACCATTCCGTAGAGCAATTTGGAACTATGCCCAAAGACTTATAAAGCCACATATACCCTTTGACTTAGCAATAGCACTTCTAGGTCTGCATTCCAAAAGAGATTTAAAAAAAGGAAAAGGACTCATACATACAAAAATATCTATAACAGCTCTTTTCTAGGGGCAAAGAATTGGACATTGAGGGGATGCCCATCAATTATGGAATGGCTGAACAAACTGTGGTATGTGATTATAATGGAACACTATTGTGCTGTAAAAAATGATGAGCAGGACGCTCTCAGAAAAACCTGGAAAGACTTAGATGAGCTCATGCAAAGTGAAATGTTCTGTGTACAAAGTAACAGCAACATTGTGAGATGATCAGCTGGGAATGACTTAGCTCTTCTCAGCAATATAATGATCCAAGACAACTCTGAAGGACTTAGATGGAAAGTGCTGTCCTTCCCCAGAGAACACGAACCGAAGCATACTTTTGTTTACTTTATTTTTCTTGAGGTTTTTTTTGTCTATGTTTTCTTTCAAAATATGACTAATATGGAAATGTTTTACATGACTGCATGTGCATAACCTATATCAGTGGGGGTTAGGGGGTGGGGAGGGAGGAGGAAGGGAGAGAATTTGGAATTCAAAGTTTTAAAAACAGGTTAAAAATTGTTTTTACATGTAACTGAGGAAAAATAAAATACTAAATAAATTTTAATAAGAGAGAGGTAAAAGCAAGAATTAGAAACAAAATTAAGACATAAAAAAAAACTTCTTACCCTTTAACCCAGCAATACCATTGCTAGATCTGTATCTCAAAGAGGGAAAAAAGAGAAAAGAACCTTTTTTTTTTTCTAACTCACAACAGGAAACAAGTGTGCTGTGCATCACAAATCATAATCCCGTGTTTCCATCAATGTCATGAAGTTGAATAAACTTAGATACGTATACACAGTCACAATTTCATGTACCCCACGAGGAGACAAACTTGTTAAATAGACCGTATATGTAAAACTAAGACATATTTACAGATTAAGCCAGTTAGAGGACATACCATGTACTAATTTCTGAGGAGCGATATATATATATATCATCAAGATCACCAAGAAAACTCAGGAATATAAGTACTATGAAACAAAAGATCAAAGTAATACAACGATGATCATATACAAAATACTTAAAGCAGCTCCTTTTCTGAAGGTAAATTGAGGGGATGCCTATCAGCCAGGGATGGCTGAACAAGTAGTGGCGTATGATCATGATGGAATACTATTGTGCTGCAAGAGATGAGAAGCAGGAGGATTTCAGAAAAACCTGGAAAGACTTGCATGAACTGATGCAAAATGAAGTGAAACAGAACCAGGAGAATATTGTACTATCAACAGCAATATTATGCTAAGATGACTAACTGTGAATGACTTAGCTATGCTAAGTGATACGATGATCCAAGGCAATTCCAAGGACTTCAGATTAAAAAAAAAATGCTATCTACTTCCAGAGAAAGAACTGGTGGAGTCTGAATGCAGATCAAAGCATACTATTTTTACTTTGTGGGTTTTTTTTTTTTTGGTCTGTGTTTTCTTTTACAACACAGAAATATATTTTGCAAGATTGCATATGTGTAAGGTATATCGAATTGCTTACCATCTCAGGGAGGGGGAAGAAGGAGAGGGAGAGAATTAGGAACTGAAAATTTTTTTAAACATGTTAAAAATTGTTTTTATATGCAATTGGAAGAAAATAAAATATTATTTTAAAAAAGAATTAGAGAAATTCTTAGGGTAGCTCTTCTGTGGATAAATTATCAAAGGGCATGAATGTTGAGAGCCAAAATATTTGATTCAGATGACTCCTGGGTGGTCGGCTACAATGTAGAAGTCCTTGAAGACCTCGGCTTTGGCTTTCGCTTTGAAGTCTGCTTCCCTGGTTATGTGACTGCATATGAAGGGAGATAACTGACTATTAAAACAAAAACTTTTCCTAAGACTTTTTGGTGCCTAGATAACAAAGCCTTATCAAGTTATCTATTCTATGCTATTTCCAGGATATGACAGACTAAGATAATGATAAGAAAACTTGAGTCCTTTTTTCCTTTGTCTCAGTTGCTCTATAAAAACCTTGTTGTAAGAATCAATAAATGGAGTTCAGGGTTCTTCTTTGAACTACCCACACGGTCTGGTCATTTCTTATTCACATCTCTGATCATGCTTAGTGCTGGAAACTGAGCAGCCCATGGCACATGAACAAGAATCAGTTTTTTTTTTGAGGGGGGAAGGTAGGGCAGTTGGGGTTAAGTGACTTGCTCAAGGTCACACAGCTAGTTTTGTGTTAAGTGTCTGAGGGCGGATTTGAACTCAGGTCCTCCTGACTCCAGGGCCAGTGCTCTATTCACTGTGCCACTTACCTGCCCCCAAGAATCACTTTAAATGAGAAAGCATAGATAGTTTTTGATATATTCTAGAAAAGGCTGCATCAATATTCATGAAGTCATGAGTTCATTTAGTCCAAAACTAAGTATTTATTATGTACCAGCTGTGGGTCAGGTATGATGCTAGGCACAGAGGAGACAAAGACCCCAAACTGGCATAATTCTCATTCTCAAGGAGCTTACCCTCTGTTGATTCATCAGACTATCCAAGGACAGGCTCTGGGTCTATCTGCCTTAGCAGAACGCCAGACCCTTAAGGACAGAGACTGTAGCCCTTTTCATCTTTGTATCACTAAGGTGACTTGTTTATGGTTGGTGCATCTTAACTGAATCATCATCCAGACGTACTTGAAGATGTGCAGCGATGGGAAGCTTCTTCCTAACACAGCTTATTTTACTTTGGAGCAAATCTTGATATGAGGAGGCTTTTCCACATACTGAATTTCTTGGCATCTTCCTCATTACTCAGAGAGCTTAGTGTTTGCTTGAGTAGTGACCTTGGAATCCACAGGACTAGAAGAAAGCCTAGCAGTGTGTGGTGCCTCCAAGACCAGCCTTGGCAATTCCGTGTAACTGGATGGGGAGGCAGTTTCGCCAGTTCATTCTCCAAGGAGTTCTTTTAGTCTCTTAAACTAATTATTTTTAACAGGAACACAATTTCCATTTGTAAGAAAAGCCAGCTTCTGCCCAGTCAGAGAAAAGTTTTCAAGGAAACTTAATATAAAGTTTTCAGATTTTCAGTCTGTGTGTCATTTGAGCTGCCAAATGCTGCACCTTAAAGACTTGGGACCATTGCTTTGCAGTGAAAGAATTTGAGAGTACAGTCAGCCTTTTGTAGCATGAGTTTCAATATTACTTGCAATAACTCTGGTGGCTGAAAGTCTTTATTTTCCCAATTTCCTCCTTGCTCAATTTTATTTAAATATAAGCACCCAGATAATGAGATTCTCAGTTCTAATGATTTGGTCAGTTATTTATAATCAGTCAAAATTTGCAGCCTTCTTTCTTTCCTCCTTTTTCTTCTTCCTTCCTTCCCTCCTTACCTTCCTCCCTCCCTCCCTCCCTTTCTTCCCCCCTTCCTTCCTTTCCTTCCTTCCTTCCTTCCTTCCTTCCTTCCTTCCTTCCTTCCTTCCTTCCTCCCTTCCTCCTCTCCCTTTCTTCTTTCCTTCCTTCCTTCTTTCCTTCCTAGCCTGGGCAAGATAGGGAGACAGATAGGAAGGAAGGAAGAATAGGAAGGAAGGAATATGGGAAGGAAAGGGAAGGGGACAGATATGGTGTTGATTGACCTCTCCGCTCTGCTTGAAGACGTCCAGGGAGGTGAAAGAAGGCCTCTATCTGGCTTCCCCTTCCAACCCTCCCCTGTCTCCCTAAGGCAGCCCATTCCACGTATGATAGACAGAATTATTGGAAAGGTTTTCTTTAGAGCCAAAATCTTCATCTCAACAGCTACCACTCATTGTTCCTTGTTCTGCTCCCTTTTGACATACTCGATCACTGAGCCTAGCAGTGTGTTCCCTGCACTAGTAGACCACCCCCCCTCCCCATCAATTTTCAGTAATGGTTAACCCTGTCCACATTCTCTTCCCCTCTACCTCTTTCTTCTAAATTCTTCTGCAGCCCATTTCTCCCCGACCTTCCTCATCCTTTCTGGGGCATCTGTACTCCCAGCCTCAGCATTGGGTCCAACCTGATTTCCTGTTCAGGGATTCCTTCAGCCTTACCAAGGACATGCTAGCAGCGAGTGAATGGGCTGAGGATGGACATGAGTGATGCTTGGCTGGTGGGTGTTCCCTCGGCATTTTAAGCATTTAATGCCCTATTGCATGCAGAGCATTATGCTGGGCACTAAGTTTCCCATGTTTAATTAAAATACAGTCCCTGACCTTTGGACTTTATAATCTGAAGAGAGAAAATAAGATAAGCTGTGATACAGAATATCACATGATATCTATATTAGATAGCTAAATGCTGAACTGTGTCTTCCAGCCTACAAGTCCCATGGGGCTAAATGACAGAAAGCAGAATTTTATTTCAGTTGTGGTCTCTCAGTATATGAAAAGGGCTTCTTAGGATCCTAGGACCATACATCTAGAGTGAGTGAGAAAAAAGCCAAGGCTCCTTCCTGTCTCCAGGTCTCCACACACCTGACTAGGTGTGTGACCTTGTGCACATTAGCTCACTTCCCTTTCTCTTTGTTTCCTCATCTGTAAAATGGGTAGGGGCTGTGTTGGATGGCTTCTTCCAGATTTGTAATCACCAGCTTGGAGATGGAAAAGACCTCAGAAGCCATTAAGTTCAGCTCTTTGTTTGACAGGTGAGAATGAGGACATAGAAAGATTAAGTGATTTACCCAAGGTCACCCAAATAGTATGCATCAGAGGCGGGATCTGAGCCGGCTCAGTAGACTTCAGGTCATCTCTCCCCTGTGTCACCGTATAGTGGAGAATGGCTTCTGCTAATGCTGAGTTACACAGAGCTTAAGAGACTGGTTCACGGTCAGGGAGCTAATAATAAATACCAGAAGCTGGATTTGAACCCAGGTCCCTAGGTTTGAAACCCAGCACTCCATCCACTACATCTTCTTGGCATTTAATGCTGGTGAAAAATGCCCACGTGTCATCTTTTGGAAGATTTATCATCTCAAGAGTGAAACTGAAATGACTATGCTGAAGGTTATCGAGAGTTCTGAGAGCCCTGAGCAGGAAAATACTTTTTTTTTGCTAGAGAAACTAGTTTCTGTGCTCCTGAGAAATCTTCTGAGCTAAATGTGCTGGCGGAATGGTTCTCCAGGTCCTGTTGATGCTCCAGCTGGCAGCCATCAGCCACGTTCCCTTCCCACCGTCATTGGCAGGCGTCCAGGAGAGCACAAACAGTGAGTATATGCTGAATTCATTCATTCATTCCTTTATTTAAGAGCAGGACTGTGCTATTTATAAGAAGGTTTTTATAAATCAGTTTCAAGCAGAGTAGGTTTTTTTTTCATTTTAAAAAAGATGTGGAAAACCAAACAGAACCAGTACCAAACTCCCTCCTTCTCGTCTGCACAATGAATGCTGCCTTGAAATATGGCTTTTGCTGATAGATGCACAGGATCATGAATTAGATCTAAATGTTCGGTTGGTCTGTTGGGAATGTGAAAGTGAACGTGTGAATTGACCAGACTTGCAGGTTCTTGGAGGACTGGTGTCTGGAGCCCCCAGGGGTGTGCTAGATGTTCCTGGACTCTCTGTACCAACACTGCCCAAAGGCAGCTATTCTGTATTGTTCTGATTTCACTTCTCCAACTCCCTCTCCATCCCCCAAAGCATTTGAAAACTGCAGGGACCCCCAAAGCTACCTAGTCCAATGGGATTTCCTTTACAGAAACCCTGACAGTGTTCACCCTTGGCACTGTCCAGTGAAGCCTTAAGACATAGCGATAGAAAGGACCTTCAAGATTGCCCTCCCATTTTACAGAGGGGAAGCTGAGGCTCAGAGAGAGGATGCCCCTTTCCGAATGCTAAACCTCAAGGGCCAGGATTCAGCACTCTTCGTATAGGGCTGTTTCTTTATACGACCTAGTCTCTAGTCCCAGTCTGTTTGCTGTTTCAGAGATACCAGTGGCAGGCTAAGGGTGACGACAAGACAGAATTCCATGGGAGGATGTCTTTATTATTGCTTCCTCTCAAAATGTGAGTAGGTGGAGAGGAGGATATATGAATGTGCAGAAAATCAGAGAGAGAGAGAGAGAGAGAGAGAGAGAGAGAGTGGTTAGTGTTAATAAACTCTAAACAAGCCTCTCCTAGTCCTATAAAAGGCTAATGGATGCAAGGAAAGTTGTGGCCCCAAGAGCTGATGTCATTCACTTATTCCTTCATGGTACTTAGGCTTGCTAAGCCTGCTCCGTGTTCTAGGAGCCATGCAAGACCCCGGGATATGGGCAGAAACGAAAAGCAGGTCCAGGGTACCCTGGAGGCCAAGCTGCCCAGAGAGCAAGAGGTGGCCCCTTGGAGGGCAGCTGCCCCTTCATGGGAGCAGGGTGGGCTGTTTTGGGGATCCCTGGGTCTGCTGGATGCATTGGCAGCCCCTTGAGGAGTGGGCAAAAGATGCTCCTCCAGACACCCACTGAGCAGCCAAGGGACCAGTCAACACCAATGAACACTTGCCATTTTGTACAATTGTGCATTGGCACTGGAAGCCCAGTTTGAATCTTCCCCTCGCTACCTCTTACCTCAGCCAGAGGCTCTGTCTCTCTAGGCCTCAGTGTCCTTGCCTGTAAAATGAGAGGCTGGACCTGGTAAGTCAATGTCACTGCCTGCCAGGTCTGGGCTGTCTGATTTTTGACCTCCCTGAATCTTCTGTAGCAGACGCTCAGGAGCAGAGGACCCTGGGCCCTGGGTCCCCACCAACCCTTGTGGATGGTTCTTTTCCCTCACATTCATAGCAAGCCGGTAGCTGTGTTTTTGCAACCTGGCTCAACAAGTCTTTGCGTTCTGCTTTGTCATGGTTAAAGGAGTCTCCTGCCTGCCCTCTATAGAAGGCTTCATTTATACAATGTCCTGAGCCACAGAGGTCAGGCAAACATTTGGAGAAACAACTTACCCAGCACAGTGACGCTACTGTCTTTTTCCAGGGGCAGTCGGGGAAGGAAACAGAGTCCTGGTTCTCAGCCCTGTCTGTTCTGCCAACTGAATAGCCAGGTGGTCTGGTGTATCTGGGCAGTGGGCAGAGATGGTGTCGCAGGGAACTGACCACCCTTGCGATTCTCCAGACAGCTTGCTGGGCACAGAGCACTGACCTGCAGCTGGAAGATGCTGTGTGCCAGGCTGCCACTGGGGAACTGGGGGGCAGGGTCAGTGACGTGTCAGTGATGTACCCAAGCTGTGCAGGAATTTCCGTCAGGTCCCTCAGGCTTGTTTTCCTTTCTGCCAAGAAGACACACAGTCTTGTGTACTTATACTTCAAATTGAAATACAGCCAATCGGTTCATCTTGCCCACTTTCCAGGCTTGCTCCATGATTCATCTCTATTCATTCTACAATGGCCTTTGTGCCATCCCTTCACATGTGCTGTTTCCAGTCTCCATGTGTTGTCTGGAAAGCTTTCTCTTCTCACTTGGACCCCTCAGAATTTCTGCCTTCCTTCGAAGCTCAGCTCAAAGAACCACAAGAGCAGGATTAGAGAGACTTTAAAACTCTCATCAGAGCCATGATGACCCACGAGCTAGAGGCCCGAGACAAAGCTCTCACTCACTCACCGTCTGCCATCTTGAGAGACGATGATGAAGACGAGGCTTCTCGGCCCAGCCGCTTTCAGAATCGGTTTGGGTGGGTGATGAATGCTAGTTATGAGGCCTCTGTTTTTATTTACTTATATTTATCGTTCAGTGGGGGTGGGAGGGAAAGACAGTACCACCTTA
Organism: Pseudochirops corinnae; assembly: GCA_028646515.1. Taxonomy (NCBI): domain Eukaryota; kingdom Metazoa; phylum Chordata; class Mammalia; order Diprotodontia; family Pseudocheiridae; genus Pseudochirops; species Pseudochirops corinnae. The sequence goes on from CM053589.1 coordinate 198,604,280, forward strand.
TACAGATAATTAATTAAAAAAGAAGTACATAAAAAAGCTCAGCTCAAGCTCTTCCTTCTATAAGAAAACTTTCCTGATTCAGTTTTATGCATTTACATTTATTTCTGTGATATGTATTTATTCTTAAAATAGAACATAGGTTCGTTCCCTCAGGGCAGGGACAATTTTGTTTTCTTGCTTGATGTACCCGGTGCCTAGCCCAAGGCCTTCCTGGAACCTGGCAGAAGTTAATAAATGCCTGCTCATTAATGGATTTGTTTTTCAAAGGTGACCCAACTCTACCCGGAAAAGCATTATTCACTGATAATGACATTGGAGGCCCTGGGAAAAACAGCTCAACCTCCAGGGAGCAGGCTGCTCCATTCTGGGAGATTTCTCATTGTTACAAAGGTTTTTCAAACTTTGATCCCAAATCTGCCTCCTAAGACTTTCCCCCCATGGCCTCTGGTTCTTCTGTCTGGGGACCAACAGAATGAGTCTGAGCCTGCTTCAGTAAAACAGCCCTCAGACACTAGAAGACAGCTGGTGTGTCCTCCCGAGACTCTTCTCTGGCCTGTGCCCTTGACCAGTTCTCCTGTGGTGGGATCTCAAGTTCCTTCATCAATCTGGCTGCCTTCTTCTGGAGCCTCTTCAGTTTTTCACTCTCCATCCTAAAATGTGCCTGGAGCCAAGCACAGTGCTCCAGACATGGTCTGATCAAGACCACGTAGACGTTATCTCAGTCCAAATCTTGTGTTCTCTCTACCACCCTAGACTGCCTGGAATGTCAGACTAAGGCTTCTGCACTTTCACTGGTAGGTGACAGAGAGCCATGGAAGGATTTTAAACAGAGTAGTGACTGGATCAGATCTGGACCTGGAAAGCTGAATTAGATCTGGATAAGACTAGAAATGGAGACCAATTAGGAGACTGCTTTAAAAGTCCAGAAAAGAGCTAATGAGACCTCAGTGCACATGGTGATGGGGGCATAGGAAAGATTTGAGAGGTTTCAACCACCAGGATAACATCTAGGTTTGGTGGAAGAAGGAAATGGACTTTGGATGAAAACAGGCAAGGACTTGCATAGCCATAGATGTTTTGGAGGGTTTGGGAATCATGAGGAAAGTCAGAGGTTGATGATGGTGAGGGGAAATTTGGGAGGACCTGAGAACTTGGAGGAGGAGGAGAAAAAGAACCTTCAGGGAAGGGCTTGATGAAAAGGGGAAGGACTAAAGGTGAAGGAGAGAGATAAACTCAAGGGCTAATAAGAAGTCTCAGGTTGGTAGGACAAGGGGAAGGAGGCTGAGTGTGGTTGTCAAAATGCTAGGGAGAGGGGGACAGAGCCAAGATGGCGGAGTAGAAGCAGGAACTTGTGTGAGCTCCCACGCTCACCAGAGTGCTAAGAAGGGGAGGAGAGGGCTGTGGAGCTGAAGGGCCTCCCCCACCATAAGTATAGAACCTCTCTAGGGGGATCACAGAATCCAAATTCCACTCCCACCCCAAACTGGGAAGAACCTCAGAGGCAGCTAATTCCACATGCACCTGGACAAGAATCTCTTAGCAAAGAGCCATCCAGTGTGAGCCTGAAGATGTCCAATGGGGCACGCCATGGCAGCCTGTCCCACTCTGGGTGGGCCCTGAATATGAAGCTCTTCCTGATATTCAACTTCTATCTGCCTCTGGGGGTCTCTCACCACTTGTTCTTGGTCCTGCCCTTGGGGTGGGGCAGATGGGGGGGAGGGAAGAGGAGGGACAGAACAAGCCTCACCCCACTTCGTCATGACTCTCGTGTCCCTGTCCCCTAACTCTGAGTCTTCTTTTTCTTCCCAAATCCCCAGTTCCTTCAGCCTATCCTCCTCTGGCATGATCTCAGGGCCTTTTTATCATCCTGGTTGCTCCAGTTTATCAATCCAGCTCCAGCTTTCCAAAATGTGGTGCCCCATATGGAACACTATCCCAAACATGGCCTGAGAGGGACTAAGTCTGGTGTGCATGTTGCCTCTCAGGTCCTAGACATGGTGTCTCTCTTAAAGCTCTCTAGGACTGTATTCATTTTTAAGCTGCCAACTTGTACTATTCCATTCCATGCAATTCAGCAAGCATTTGGTAACCTCATACATAACCTCTGAGTGCCAGACACTAACCATATTGAACTGGTAGACCACTAACGTCTCCAAAGCTTTTTTCAGACAGACTGCTGTCTAGCCACATCGTACCCATGTTGTCCTTGGAAAGTTGATTATTTCAACTCAAGTACTGAATTTTATATTTATTCTTGTTAAATTATGTTTTATTAGATTAGTTCCAGTGTTCTCACTGGTCAGGAGCTTCTTAAAAAGTCTTAACTCTGCCATGCAGAGTTGCTACTGACCCCTGCTTTATGTCTTCTCCAAACTTGATAAGCACACCATCCATGCCTTTATTTAAGTCACTGATAAAAATGTAAAACAGCTCTGGGCAGGCCATACCTGCTTCCCTGGGGCATAGCACTGGAGATTTCCTTCCAAGCTGACATCAGAACATTCAAGACTCTTTGGTTCCAGCTAGTCCACCAGTTCTGAATCTGCCTCCTCACTGTACTATGGACCACATACTTCCATTGTGTCTGTAAGACTAATGCAAGAGACCTTGTGAAACGCTTCACCCAAATCTAGCTAAGTGGTTATCTGTAGCATTTGCCTGGTATAACAGTTTAGTAACCCTGTCACAAAATGAAATGAGGTTCATCCGGTATTGCTCATTCTGGGTAAAGCCATGCAGGTTCTAGTGATCACTGCTTCCTTCTCTAGATGTCTACTAACCATCATTTTAACACTACACACTATCATTTTGTCAGGTTTCAAGTCAAGCCCTTTAAGGGTTTCTTCACCTAGCACCAGCTTGGTTTATTTGGTTTTTTTTTTTTAATATTTTGACAATTGTCTTTTGGTTATCAAACATAATTGGTTTGCCTTATAATTCTATGTATTTTAGTTTATTCATTTAAAAACCTTATTCTGAGGACTCATAGGCTTTACCAGACTGCTAGAAGGGTCGAGGTCACAGAAAAGTTAAAACTCCTGGCCCATAGCTTACAAAATCCCGCCTTTACAAAGTCTCTTCCTTTAAAAAAAAGAAAAGATCTCTCCTGAGCCTTTCCTGTCCTCCACAGCCTTTCAGAAATCACTGACAGTAGCTCAGGTTTGTGGATGGCAAGAGGATGAGCTCTGGTGCGGGTTCATGGCTGATTTACTTTACTCACTACAAAAAGGCATAAGTAGGTAGTGGAATACTCTTTGTGGGAGTGAGACGTGTCTGCCAAGGGTCTATACTGACATCCTGTAAAATGCCAAGCAATGATTTGTCCTTGACATAGAGAAGAGTGGAAGTTTGGGAAGAACAGAGTAATGAGCCAGATCCACATCAGAAAGCCTTCTCAAGGGCCCTAGACACTGGAGAACGGAGATTAGAAACAAGACACTTTCCATGGCCACTTGTAGGGGGAGCTCAGAAAAACTGTCAGCTCATAGAGACCCAAACATGAATGCTGAAGAGATTACTACAGGAAACCTGAGGGAATGTGGGCTGGTGCTGGCTGAGATCATTGGGATTATAACTGTAGAGCTGTAAGACCTACCTTCGAGGTCGTTAGGGCCAACCTCTTCATCATACAGATGGGGAAACTGAGAGACCCAGAGAAATGAAGGAATTTGTGCAAGTTAGAATTCAAACCTGAGCTTCTCTGTCTCTCTGTGTGTGTCTCTGTCTCTGTCTCTGTCTCTCAATAGTATTTTTCCCCCAATTATATATCAAGACAATATTTAGCATTCATTTTTACAAGATTTCAAGTTCCAAATTTTTCTCCCTCCCTTCCCCTCTCCTGAAAATAGTAAGCAATTTAATATAGGTTATACAAGTGCCACCATGTAAAACATTTTCATGTTGTCATAGTTGCGAAAGAAAAAACAGATCAAAAGGGACAAAACCATGGAAAAGAATAAGGTAAATAGGGGCGGCTAGGTGGCGCAATGAATAGAGCGCCAGCCCTGGAGTCAGGAGGACCTGAGTTCAAATCTATCCTCAGACACTTAACACAAAAAACTAGCCGTGTGACCTTGGGCAAGTCACTTAACCCCAACTGCCTTGCATCCGCCCCTCCAAAAAAAAAAGAAAAAAAAAGAATAAGATAAATGAAAAAAGTGTGCTTCAATCTGCATTCAGAGTCTTTCAGTTCTTAATCTGGATGTGGATAGCATTTTCCTTTGTGATTCCTTTGGAATTGTCTTGGATTATTGTATTTCTGAGAAGAGCTGAGTCATTCATAGTTGATCATTACAGTGTTGTTGATACCATGTACAATATTTTTTTGGTTCTGCTCATTTCACTTTGTATTAGTTCATACAAGTCTTTCCAGGTTTTTCTGAAATCTGTTTGTTTATCATTTCTTACTGCACAATAGTATTCCATTACATTCATATACCACAGCTTGTTCAGGCATTCCTCAATTGATGGGCATCCCCTCAATTTCCAATATTTTGCCACCACAAAAAGGGCTGATACAAATATTTTTGCACATGTAGGTCCTTTCCCCTTTTTTTTGTTTTTTATTATCTTCAGGATATATACCTAATAGTGGTATTGCTGGATCAAAGGTTATGTATAATTTGGTTGCCCTTTGGGCATAATTCCAAACTGCTCTTCAGAATATTGGATCAATTCACAACTCCATCAACAGTGTATTAGTGTTCCAGTTTTCCCATATCCTCTCTAACATTTATCATTTTTCTTTTTTTTTTTATATTAGCCAATCTGGTAGGTGTGAGGTGGTACCTCAGAGTTGTTTTAATTTGTATTTTTCAAATCAAGAGTGATTTAGAATACTTTTTCATATGCCTATAAGTAGTTTTAATTTCTTCATCTGAAAAATGCTTGTTCATATCCTTTGACTATTTATCAATTGGGTTGTATTCTTATAAATTTGAGTCAATTACATATTTGAGAAATGAGACCTTCGTCAGAGATACTGGCTATAAAGATTGTTTCCCAGCTTTCTGCTTTCCTTCTAAACTTTGTTGCATTGGTTTTGTTTGTGCAAAACCTTTTTAATTTAATGTAATCGAAATGATCTATTTTACATGTTGTAATATTCTCTATCTCTTTTTTTTGGGGTCATGAGTTCTAATCTTCTCCATAGATCTGATGGGTAGACTATTCCTTGTTCTTCTAATTTACTTATGGTGTCAGCCTTTTTGTCTAAATCATGTACCTATCTTGACCTTATCTTGGTATATGGTGTGAGATGTTGGTCTATACCTAGTTTGTACGCTATTGTTTTCCAGTTTTCCTAGAGGTTTTTCCCAGTCAGATTATAAGTTCTTATCCCAAAGACTGGGGTCTTTTGATTTATCAGACACTCAGTTCCTACAGTCATTTACTATTATGTCTTGTGCTATCAATGTCTTCCTGTAACTCACTTGACTTCTCCTCTAAGAATATGGATGCTATACTACTTGATGCATATTTGTTTGGTATTGATATTATTTCACTGTATATGGTACCTTTTAGTGAGATGTCATTTCCTGTCTTATCTCTTTTAATTAGGTCTGTTTTTGCTTTTGCTTGGTCTGAGATCAGGATTGCCAACCCTGCATTTTTTTAGCTGCAGCATAATATATTCTCCTCCAGCCTTTGACTTTTTCTCTGTGGTATCTCTTTGCTTCAGGTGTTTCTTGTAAACAACATATTGTAGGATTCTGGTTTTTGATCCACTCTGCTATCCACTTCCATTTTATGGGAGAGTTCATCCCATTCACATTCACAGTTGTGATTCCTAACTGTGTATTTCCTTCCATCCTATTTTTCCTCCTGTTTGTCCTCTCTCTCCTTTCACCCATTCTCTCCTCCACAGTATTTTGCTTATCTTTACCACCTCCTCCATCTGCCCTCTCTTCAGTTAGTCCCTCTCCCACCCTCCAACCTCCATTTTTGCTTAATCTCTTCCCCTCCTACTTTCCTGTCAGGTAAGATAGATTTCTAACTGATCGTGCATATTGCCAGCAGTGAACTCAAGGACCTGTCAGACTCTCTGCTGTCAGTAGACTCAATTTCTGTCAGGAGTTATTAGAACCAATGATAAGAACTGCTGTTTGACACTGAAATAGTAATTAATTGATGAAATGAGGGCAGCATGCCCAGTTCTTTGGTACTTGCTGGGAGAGATCACACTGATTTCATGTTGTTGTGACACCTCCTCATTGTTTTGTATATATTTTGGGTTATTTGTACATATGTTGCTAATATAGTAATATTATAGGACCTGTTGACCTAAGACCACCAATGATTGTTTTTATAGGCTCTGGTTTGGGGTTTCTGTGGCCCTTCTTAGGATGGACCTAAGCATGTTTGCTGCCTAGAATTCTGTAACTGCAAGTGCCTCTCTTCCTCTGGGAAAGAGGAAAGAATTGATGGTACTTGCTAGGAAAGACAGGACCTAAATATGAACTAAGACTTTTGGGACACCTTCCCCATACATGTGCCCTTCATTTATCCCTGCTATATTTACCACTGAGGCCATTTCTCCCTTGCTAGGATCTCTGTACATTGGAACTTCTGCCCACCCACCGGAATCTCAGCAGCTAATGTAAAGGATCCCCAGGCAAAAAGTCATAGGTCCTTCCCCTGTCCCCAAAAGATTTGATGCTTCTTCTGGGAGAACAGGGGAGCCTGCTCTGTGCCAGGCACTGGGATACAAATGCAGGCAAAAAGGAAGCTGATCTCTGCTTTCCAGGAGTTTACATTCTAAGCCTGACAAGGGAGCTGAGAGCGAGGGGGGAGTGTGCCTTGCTGCTGTGGTTGGTGTTTGACAAACGCTTTTACCAGCAGCACCAGGAAAACAATTCACTCCTATACTCCTATAGTTGTGTAAATGAAAACAACATTGAAATGTGGCTGAAGAACTCTGAGTGATTACAATGATCAGCCTTGGCTCCAGAGAACAGAGGGTGGGGAACTGTGGGTGCAGAATACTGCACATGCTACTAGTTATTCTTGCTTTATTGGCTGGTTTGACTTAACTGTTTCTTTATTACAAGGGAGGGTTCAGTGAGGAGGCATAATGGGGGAGGAGTGTGATGGAAAAATAAATGCTATCAGTAAAACATTAGAGAGAAAGAGAGAGAGAGAGAAGAGAGGAGAGAGAGAGAAAGGAGAGAGGGAGAGAGAGGACAGAGAGAGAGAGAGAAAGAGAGAGGAGAGAGAGAGGAGAGAGGGAGAGAGAGAGAGGAGAGAGGGAGAGAGAGGAGAGAGAGAGAAGAGAGGAGAGAGAGAGAGAGGAGAGAGGAGAGAGAGAGGAGAGAGGGAGAGAGAGGAGAGAGAAGAGAGGAGAGAGAGAGAGAGGAGAGAGAGAAGAGAGAGAGAAGAGAGAGAGGGAGAGAGAAAGGAAAGAGGAGAGAGAGGAGAGAGAGAGAGACAGAGAGAGAGGAGAGAGGGAGAGAGAGAAGAGAGAGCGGGGAGAGAGAGAGAGAGAGAGAGAGAGAGAGAGAGAGAGAGAGAATAACATCAATAAGGCTAATTATCAGAACAGTCTTGTAGAAAAGGTGGCCCAAAGGGTTTTTTAGGAAGAACAGTGCTGGTCTCCTGAGCTCTAGGCCAGGGCTTTCTCACTGCATACATTTCCTGTCCTTATTGATTAAGAATCATTCATGATTGAGTCTCTCTCCTAGACTTTTTGATTCCTTTTCTTTCCTCAAAAACAGAAGCAGCCATATCCAGGTAGGACCATCTTCTTCCCTGAGACTCCAGTATTCTTTCCAAGCCATACAGGACTCCTGAGCTGCATGCCCTGTGAAGTGGTGTCCTTCCCTTAAGTGCTGGAAGGAGGAGAGCAGAAAGGGCAGATCCAGCAGCTAGGGCTGCTGTCCTTCCCGTCTCCCTCCTCCATGGTGCCTTTTGCATCTTGGGCAATGTCCTTGTCAAGAATCACACGATTTCTTGAGAGATGAGATCTGTTCTCCAGAAGTAAGGACTCTGAGATTGGAAAAGCTCCAGTTTCCTTGGCAACTAGAAAAACATTCCCAGTGAACTGGCAGATGAGTGAAGGAGGAGATGGATGTTGTTTTGCAATATAGACAGAACAAAATTTACAGAAAATGGAAAAGACAGAAGGCCATGAGTGATACCTTGTGGGAATGTCTCATCAATTTAAAGAGAGTCTAAAAAAAGACGTTAAAAGTCCTGGAGCAGAAAATAGACCTTTTCAAGGCTCACTGGGTGCTCAGAGGCCACAGAAGAATTAGTTAAGTTGTTTTTGTGAACTCTGGGCTTTCCTTATCCTTCTGGTTCTTAACTCAATAATAGAACATTCCCAGAGATTCCTAAGGGAGGGATGACACTGAGGAAGATGACCTTTAAGTGACCCACTTTCTCGAGACCATATTCTGTGTCATCGTTTAGGGAAACAGCAAAGGGGGCTTTGAGCATGAGAGAATATTGGAGTAACTAATAAATCAGTGGCCCTTTGAAAAGGGACAAAGTTTTGCTGACAGAGTCTTGGACGTGGCAATTTCAGTGAATGCAATAATAGAATAATAGAAACTCACCTGGACAGACAGCGCTTTGAGATCTTTTCAAGCCCTTTTCCAGCATCAGCCTCGGGAGGCAGGCGGTACAGGAAGCCCTGTGTCATTTCTTTTACAGACAGAGTTCTCCCAGGTCCCTCTGCTAGGAGTGTCAGAAGCAGGACTCAAAGGCCAATGCTCATGGGATCACAGGATGCCCAGCACTCCCCACCACTTAGATTTCATTAAAAACGTGCATTCACTTGAACAGAATCCTAACCCGTTGTTCTCTTTCCTTCCACATCCTTTTCTGACCTTGTCTCCTACGATTTTTTTCTGGAGCATGTTATTATTACTGCTCTCGTATCCGCCTCTCTCGGGTTCTGCTTTCTTCCATCAGCAGCATTTCAGAGGAGTCCAGGATGTTTGTCATTCTAGATGTTGGGATCACATTTAGTTGGTCAATAAGCCACCAATTGTTCCGCTGATGCCAGTTGGACTTGTGGGCTATTAATATCTTTTTTTTTTCTTCTACCAATAAAGTTGTTATGAACATTTTTGTACAGCTGGCTCTCTCTCCCAATTTAATAATATCCTTATTTATGCTACGGTCTTGAATTTTTTTTCTCTAACAAATGCAAACCTTCACATTTTCTGTAAAAATAGTCATACAGAAAAATCTATCTTGAAACCCATTCCAATCTGTGTAGTGATTCCTTTAAAGGAACCCCTGCTTAACTAGAGTGGTGATTCACCCAAAGAATTGGGTAAGATGATAGGGCATTGACCTTTCTCTGAAAAGTATCCTCTACAGAGGTAGGCACCGGTCATACCTCCATGCTGTAGGGATGCAGCTATGACGGGCTAGCATATGCACAGAGATCCTCTGATGATATCTGCTCTCATGGCTAAATGGAGTTGGGGTGCTACTTACTGACTCCTAACAGTGGGGTGGGGAGGAGACCCAACTGTTGGTGCATTGAGGAGATGGCATTAAAGAAGAAATGCCTCCAAGCCCTCAGGGTAACTACCCTCTCAAGCCCTGAGAGGCTAATATGCAGCTGGCCTGGGTCTGGGAAAGGGAATATCCCTGCACAGGGGACTCTTCCAATTGGTTTTGTGTGATAGGGCTGCCTCCTGATAATTGAGAGTCAGAGGACGAGAATGGACTTTTGTGGAATAGCTTTTTCCTATTCATTTCCCATGCTTTCTCTTCCTTGGCCTTCCAGACCAGACTGTGGCAATCAGGAGAAGGGAAAGAGTCCTCTCTTCTTCTGGAGTAGGAGGCAAGTAACCAAAACTTGGCCCAAGAGCCTGAGAGAGGAACCCCTGCACCACTAGTCCCTGGCTACTGTCTGAGCACAGGTCACAGGCTAGGCAATATGAGGATGGCCTTTCCCAAGGCTTACCTTGTGGGAAGCCCTGGTTTTGAGAATTCTCAAGTTTAAAGTTTCCACGATTTTGAGAGTTCCCGAGTTCAAGGGCTGGACATCAGTCTGGATGAGGGAGAAGATTTCTTCAACAGTATGTGATCTGGAAAGAGATGACTGCCCTGGAGCTAGAGGACACAAACTATGAGGGGCCAGGTCATGGGGTCAGGGATATATACCTTGCCAAGTCTCCATTATATTTCTGGGAATGACAGACACACAATGAAGGGGCTGTACTTTTCAAATGGCTCCAAATGCCTTAAACTTCTGTATGTTTGAGGGCAATCTAAGGAGTCTAGGGAGCTATTCGAGAGCTTTGGTTTTCTTTTTTTTGTAAATGATTTAGTATTTTATTTTTCTCCAGTTACATGTAAAAACAATTTTAAACATTCATTTTTAAAAATTTTCAGTTCCAAATTCTCTCCTCCTTTCTTGCCCTCCCCTATCCCCACTGAGAAAGTAAGCAATTTGATACAGGTTATACATGTGCAGTCATGCAAAACATATTTCCACCTTAGTCATGTTGTAAAAGAAAACACAGACCAAAAGTAAAAAACCCACCCAAGAAAAATAAAGTAAAAGTAAAGAAAAGAAAAATAAAGTAAAGAAAAAATATATTCCAGTCTGCATTCATACTCCATCAGCTCTTTCTCTAGAGAGGGATAGCATTTTTTATTGTGAGTCCTTCAGAAGCGTCTTGGATCATTGAATTGCTGAGAATTGCTAAGTCATTCTCAGTTGATCATCGTACAGCTTTGCTGTTACTGTGTACACTGTTCTCCTGGTTCTGCTCATTTCACTTTGCATCAGTTCATGTCAGTCTTTCCAGGTTTTTCTGAGAGTATCCTAGAGAGCTTTGGTTTTCCATTTTCATTTGTTGATGCATCTTTTGCATCTGTTGCATTTTCTGTGATGGAGGGAATAAAAGCTGTCTCATACTCTATATCTTTCACTTTATGGTTTTTTTTCAAACTTAATATTTTATTTTTAAATAGCAAATATCTATTTTCTCTCCCTCCAATTCCACTACCCCGCCCCCCCCCCCCCCGCATTGAAAAGAAAACTAAAACACCCTGATAGTAGATATGTATAGTTCAGCAAAACATTCCTTCATTGGTTTTGTCCAAAATATCTTTGTCATTCTTCATCTTGAGTCCATCAGGAGGAGCATAGTCCATCATCAGCCCTCCGGAATCCTGTGTGATCACTGCATTGATAAGGCTTCTAAAGTCTCTCCTCTCTGCTCCCTTCATTCTGGATCAGGTTATATAAGTCTTCCCAGGTTTTTCTGAAGCCCTTCCTTTCATCATTTCTTAAGGCACAACAATGTTCCATTGCATTCACCTTGCATTTGGTCCTGTGACTGGAAGAGTCCTCCGGTCCTATATGCTCTTCCTCCGACTGATCGGTTCTGTTTCGTGGAAGATCCCAGACCAGCCAGCCATTCGCACTCCTTCACTCCTCCCTTCCTTTCTGGGCTTTGCCCCTGGCTCCCAGCACTTATTTCTCCACCACCCTCCCCCTTCTACCCCCTCGCCCCCACCTTTTAGCTCCTTTTTGCATGTTGTCTTCCTGCATGGGACTGGAAGTTTCTGAAGGGCAGAGAATGTCCTTCTGTTTCTTCTCTTTGTTGTTCTCAGTGCTCAGCCTGTGCATTTACCTCCCCGAGCAGTTGTGAAGAGAAAATGACTTCACGTATACTGATACCAGTAGATGTTTGCAAACTTCCAAGCACTTTAGAAATTCCTGCATTTCTTGACTGTGTTGTTTTGTTTCTCTCCATAAAACAAAAGATCTTTGAGGGCAGGAAATACTCTTTGTCTTTGTATTCCTGGTGCCTAGCCCAGTGCTAACCACATACCAGATGCCCAGCCACGGGATCTCTAGGTCAGTGACCTTTCAGGCACTTTTTAAAAAGCGTAATTCCAAAAGGCTTTGCAGAATAGCTCAGCTGATTCCCAGCTGCTCTAGCAGGATCTTAGGTGTCTTTTGGTAGCCCCTCCAACACCGACGGCTTTCATCTTTCATCCTCATTGTCAGTTTGCTGAGTGTGAAGTGAAACCTAAGTTGTTCTTTTTAATATTCTATTTCTCTTCTTCATAATGATGTGGAACTATATTTCTTATGATTGTTTGCAGTTCACAGTTTTCTTTCGAGAACCATTTACTTGTTTATATTCTTTGGCAACTTATCTATTTGGGGGAATGACTCCTGATCTTACCCATTTGTGTTAGTTTCCGATATATTTTGAATATCAAATTTTAATCACAGACACTTAATACTTTTCCTTACATGCTGCATGTTTTGTTCAAGCTACATTTTTTAAAGCAAAACTTTAAATTATATGCATTTAAAAGTGTCTTATTTTCTTCTCAATTTCTTTTGTTTTTTCTCTTGTATGGTTAAGAATTCTCCCTCTAACTAGTTGGAAAAGGTACCTCTCCTTCTTTACTATTCTTTTTTTTTCTTTTTGGAGGGCAATTGGGGTTAAGTGACTTGCCCGAAGTCACATGGTTAGTAAGTGTGTCAAGTGTCTGAGGCTGGATTTGAACTCAGGTCCTCCTGACTCCAGGGCCTGTGCTCTATTCACTGTGCCACCTAGCCCCCCCCCCCCTTTATTATTCTTTTAAAAAATGATAAGACCTTTTAAATTTGGCCATTTATCTAGTTGGAGTTTGTTGTTATTTGTGGTTTAAGGTGCTGTACTAAACAGAATTTCTGCCAAACTACCTTCCAGTTTTCCCACTGGCTCTTGCTGAATAGAAAGTCCTTTTTCTCAATAGCAAGGGAGTACCTCATGCATCCCACTCCCTCTTTTAGAAACATTAAGAAATCAAATTAATATTTCCCCAATTCTTTTGAGACTGCTCTGGAAAAAGATTACTCCCCCAGTATTTAACTGAACTTCTTGGAAATAATCCTTCTCCACCTTTTTACAAAAGCCCAACCACTTGCTTTGAGGAAGTTGGTTAAAAGCTAGAGGGCAAGGCTTTGGGGGAGGGATGCCTCTGTTCTCCTCGAGGATAGAATTAGGTTAGCAGATGGGCAGGAGAATCCTGGGAATGGCGAGTGGTTGACAAAGGCGTGAATAGTTTCAGGAGAATGATTCTCTTGACATTTTAAGTGACTTTTGTTCTGTGTCATGAAGCAAAATGTTAACTTTTACTTGAGCTGTGTAACTGAGTCTTATCTTATTGGGGAAATCGTCTAGTGTCCAATAGAGATTCTCAAAGGTGGATGGATTTCTGTCCCTTCGGATTTCTGTCTCTAAGTAGAAGGCTTAGAATGAGCATACTTTAACTAGAAAATAGTTTCTTCAGGCTTGTACCCAAAACACAGAGTACAGAATCTTTCTTTGACAGTAGTTTGGATTCTCAAGTTTATGGAACACTGGCTTGCCCCTTGCGGCTGGGATAACCTCAATTCTGCCGTAAGAGAGGAACTGGTCCTCTCTATCTCAAATCATCAGTCTCAGGAAGCATGGACACATGTAGTCAGTTAGTCAACAAGCTTATATGTGCCAGGCTTTGGGCTGAGTGCTGGGAACAGAAATACAAGCAAAGAGAAAGGTAACCCTGGCCCTCCTGAAACTTACATTCGAATGGGGAAGAGGAAATCTGCTTTATTTTCTCCTCTTCAGGACCACAGTCGGTCACTTAATTACCCTGAGTTCCTCTGCCCCAAAGTCCTGCTTCTGTTTATACTTTTGTAGTGGTTATTTACACTCTCCCCTGGGGTTCTTCTCTGTGTTTGCCATCATCACTCTCATAGGCAACTCTCATGGAGTAAAATCGAGCCCTGCTCAACGCTGAAAGATGGGTTATGGGCCAACCTCAGTAATAAAATCTAGGATTTATCTTGGATCTTTATGAGAAATTCAGAATACATTATATATTGCGGATTTCAGTTACTTCACCTGGGCTCAGCTGGTGGTTCTGCTCCCTACACAAGAAGAAAGAATTTGCTTAAGTAAATTTGTATTGTAACCAAGATGTATGTGTCTTAGCACTTCCAGTAACTAATTTGCATATGTATTTACCTAAGTAAATATTTATTTAAGCTACTTTTTAGTTTGGAGCTTCTCTGTAAAGGAATATGGTTAATCACAGGGGACACTTATCAGATTGTTCAAATGAGCTCTATAGATCTAACAATCATTTTGATGGTTCCTGCTCCAGTCTCTCTGCTGAGGTCTGGTCTCACATCTCCAACTGCCTTTCAGATATCTTGAACTGGCTGTCCCATAGGCAAATGAAACTCAGTGTGTACAAACCAAACCCATCTTTTCCTTTAAACCTTCCCCCACATCCTGCCTTCCTTATCCTTGTTAAGGACAACACTGTGCTCCCAGTCCCTCAGGCTCACAACCTGGATTCCTCACTATCTCTTATCTTGCATATCCAATATGGTGCCAAGGTCTGTTGATGTTGCCTTTGCAGCATCTCTGGAATGTGCCCCCTTCTCTCCTCTGACCCTGCTCCCACCCTGGGGCAGGCCCTCATCACCTCACACCTGGACCATTGCAATGACTTGGGGTTACTTACCTCAGGTCTCTCTCCATTCCCATCCATCCAATCCAAATTTAGCCACCAAAGTGGTTTTCCTAAAGAATAGGTCTGATCATGTGTGTCACACACACACACACACACGCGCACACACACACGTTCAACAGATTCCAGTGGCTTCCTATTACCTCTAAGATCAAATATAAACTCCTCTGTCATTTGAAATCCTTCATAACCTAGCCCCCTCTTACCTATCCAGTGTTCTTAGACCTTACTCCCCTGCATTCATGACATTATTCCCTGGCTGCTCCACATGAACAGGATACTCCCTCTTTGAGCTTGCTGCATTTTCCCAGGTTCTCCTCCATGTCTGGAAGGCTCTTCCTCCTTCTCTCTGCCTCCTAGTCCCTAGGTTTCTTTAGAATCCCAACTGAAATGGTACCTCCTGCTGGAAGCCTTCCCCAGTCTCTTAATTGCAATTTCTTCCAACTGTTCATTATTTCCTGTTTCTCCCATAGAAAGTTTACTTTCTTTGTATTGGCTTTCATGCTGTCTCTCCCACCAGACTGTGAGGTCCTCGAAGGCAGAGGTTCTTTTACCTCTGTATCCTCAGGGTTTAGCACAATGTTGGCACATAATAGGCTCTTAATAAATGCTTGTTGATCAATGGATTGATGAGCTTGGGAGCACCTCCTAATGAGATGCAAGCTTGGATGTCAGCAGAGAAACCAGAGCAGATCAGGTAGATTTGACAATAATCAGTGTAAAGATGGTCATTAAATCCATGGGAGATGATGAAATCACCAAGTAAAGTAGTATAGAGGAAAAGAAGAGGAGCTAGGAGAGAGCCCTGAAGGACCTCTACTGTTAGAGGGTGTAATTGGGAGGAGGACCCATTAAGGAGACAGAGGAGGAGTGTCAGGTAAGAGGAGAACCAGATGGGAATGGGTCTTGAAAACCTAGAGAGCAGAAAGTGATTGGGCAGCTAGGTGGTACCGTGACTATAGTGCTAAACCTGGAATCAGAAAGACTTATTTTCCTGAGTTCAAACTGTGTGGGGTACGGGGACCCCAAAAATCCCCTACCCAGAAAAATTAAAAGTCAGAGGTATCTTGAGGAAGGAACACGAAGTTTTTATTCTAATGGTTCTCTCCATGGTGGATCAGGGAGAGGAGGCATGTTACAGAAGCTGGAGGAACAAGAATTTATACCCTAAGGCAGTCAAGCCCCCTCCCACCACTGTCCCTTCTCCCATTGGCTTACAATCAGCACGAATTCTCCAATGACAAGGAACAAAGAAGCTGCCACTATCCCTCAGTGGCTGGGAGGCAGGCTTACAAAAAACAAGGAAACAGGGGGTAGCCAATTCAAATGAACCTATCCTTACTTGGCAGAAGCCAAAGTGAAGAAGGGAGGGGCTAAGAGCTCACTGCTGATTGACAGCAAGGGAAAGGGAGAAAGGTCCTGAGCAATCTGAACAATTCCAATGTTCACCTCCTTATTTGAACAATGCTAAAGGGAATGAGGAGCAAAAGTCTCTAGCAAGGGTGGAGGTAGAAAAACCCTAATGGGTTTTTCTAATGGGCCTAATGGGCCTAATGCTGATAAGGCTGTGGCAAACAAGGGTGGGGAGCAAAAGACTCCTGAAGAGGCCCAATGTTGTTGTGGCAGCAGTAAGGAGAGGGGATGGTGAGACCAAAACCCCGACTGGCTCCCACAAAACTTATGGGCTGAGAAGTTTCACTTTTCCCATTCAAAATCCAGCCTCAGACCCATATGAGCTGTGTGATCCTGAGCAAATCATTTGACCCCATTTGCCTCAATTTCCTCATCAGTAAAATGAGCTGGAGAAGGAAATGGCAAACCACTCCAGTGTCTTTGCCAAGAAAACCTCAAGTGCAGAGAGCCAGGCAAGACTGAAAAACTGAAAAAAGTTCAGGGCTGAACACACACACACACACACTGATCAACAGTTTCAGAGGCTGCAGAGAGGTCAAGAAGAATGAGAATTGGGAAAAGGCCATTGGATTTGTCACCTAAAAGACCCCTGGTAACTTTGGAGAGCGGTTAAGTTGGATTGTAAGGGGTGGAGAAGAGAGCCAGAGGAGAAAAGGCAGAAACACCTGTTATAGATACCTTTTGAGTTTAGCCACAAAGGGCAGAAGAGAAATAAAATTATAGTGGAGACTGAAGGACCAAGTTAGGGTTCTTTGAAGATGAAGGCAGCATGGAGACAGTAGATGGAAAGATATTAGAAATAAAATAATAGAAAGATATTAAAAATAAAATAATAGAATAGGAATGACTTAGGAGTCAATTTACTGGAGGAGACTGAGTGGAACGGGATCAGGTAGAGTTGGCCTTGGTAGGAAGTAAGGTCACTTCTTCAAGTGAGATAGGGGTAAAGGAGGAGAGAGGGGCAGAATGCCTTTGTGTGATAGGAGATGAGGAAGAGGGGACAAGGGAGAGCTCATGCTGGCTTTGAATGCTCATGGAACCATTGAGGAGAGACCAAATTTTTTCTTGTTGTTGTAAAATATGAGGCAGGGTTCTTAGTTGAGAGTGGGGGGTAGGAGGGAACTGTGAGAAGTTTGGAAGAGCCATTGTGGAGAGTAAGACAGTAAGTTGATAAAGGAGGCACAATAGGATTGCATAACAGCAGTGAGGGCCCAGTCAAGGTTGGGTAACATGAATTTTAGTGAACCCAGTCAAAACAGTTGTGTAATTGTTCTCCACCTTCATTCAGTACAAAGTGTATAGGACCAAATGTAGTGAATAGTGGGAGAAATCTAAGGCTGAAGCTTGGCAGGGTATAATTGCAAAAGGATAATGGGGCTAGGGTTCAACAGAGAACAGTGAAAAGTTGAATTGGTTCACCAGTGTCAAGGTGAGAAAAAGAGGAGAGAGTGGCTAGTGCAGAATAGATGAATTGGGAGAGAATTGAAGGGTCAAGGTACTGGCGGTCTTGGTGTTGATGAAGAGCAGGATTTGGTAAGGAAAGGCAGAGAGAGAGGTGAGAAGCCAATAGATTATGGGCAGTTAAGAGCATTTTGGAAGTCTTCAATATAGAGGTGGTACATTTGTGGGTGATGGCAGGATGAAGGTCATATGACCATCTTTGTGTGTGGCTAAGGTGAGGTAGAGTAGTAGTTCACGGGAGGTGAATAGGATAAGGTACTGAGAGTGGTTAGTGTGTGTGAGGAAAAATCAATATGTATGTTGAAGTCCCCTAGTATAAGGGTTAAAATTGGAGAGAAATATTGTGAACCAGGTACTGAGCTCATCAAGGGAGGAAGGGAAATGACCAGAGGTCTCTAGATAATAATTGCCAGGATTTTGATTGGGGGTTAGATATGAATAGCATGAACCTTAACCATGGAGAGCTTACTGAATGGTGGAGGCAGGGGGAGAACTTGGAAGTAGCAATGAGAAGCAAGGAATATTCTGGCTCTCCCAACTTAATTAATGAATCAAGAGTTATGGGTGTAGCCAGGACTGGAAAGGGTGACCAAGGGGTTTCAGTAATAACTAATAGATGGAAGGAGTGAAAAAGATTTAGGATAAAAGGAAGTCTGTTCCCTGTGGAACACAGGGCACAATGGAAGGTGGTATTTGGTTGAGTCTTTGGGGTGGGAGGGTTGAGGGGAATGGGAATAAGGAATTGGGAGATGATATAATGGTTTACTTAGAGAACCCTAGAGAGTCAGGTAAAAAAAACCAAACAAACCCAAAATGACTAATTGAAACAATTAACAACTTCAGCATAGTTGCAGGATATAAAATAAGCCCACACAAATCATCTACGATTTCTCTGTATCACCAAGAAAATCCAGCAGGAAGAGATTGAAAGAGAAATTCCACTTAAAATAACAATAAACAGTATAAAATACTTGAGAGTCTACTTAACAAAAAGCATACTAAAACTATCTGAACACAATTACAAAACACTTCACACCAATAAAGACATATCTAAATAATTGGAGCAATATTAATTTTTCATGTGTAGGCTGAGCCAACATAATAAAAATGACAAAATACCTAAATTAATTTACTTATTCAGTGCCATACCAATAAAACTACCAAAGAATTACTTTATAGAGCTAGAAAAAATAATTTAAAAAAAAATTCATCTAGAGGAACAAAAAGTCAAGAATATCAAGAGTATCTATGAAAAAAAATGGGAAGGAAGGGGGCCTTAATTAAATTTCAAACTATATACAAAGCTGTAATCATCAAAACAATTTGGTACTGGGTAAGAACAGAAGGATCGATCAGTGGTTGAACATGATAATCTAATGTTTGACAAACAAAAAAGATTTTAGCTATTGGGGCAAGAACTCACTATTCAACAAAAACTGTTGGGGAAACTGAAAAAGTAGTCTGGTTAAAGTTAGGCATAGACCAGTATCTCACCAAATAGCAAAACATACACATGAGCAGGTGATTTAGGCATAGAGAGTGACATCATAAGCAAGTGGAGCATAGAAAAAGTTACCTGTTAAATCTGTGGATAGGTGAAGAGTTCATAAGTAATTGAGAGAAAGAGAGGTTTATAGGAGCTAAAATGGATTGTTTTTGTTATATAAAATTAAAAAATTTTTGCACAAACAAAACGAATGTAGCAAAAAATTAAAGGCAGGAAACTAGGGAGGAAATTTAAAGCAAGTTTCTCTGATAAATGTTTCATTTCTTAAACATATAGGGAACTGAGTCAAATTTATTTTTTAAAAAAGAGGCATTACCCAATTGATAAATGGTCAAAGAATAAGAACAGGCAGTTTTCCAACTTTGAGGTACCATATCTCACCAGTCAGATTGGCTAAGATGACAAAACAGGAAAATGACAAATGCTGGAGAGGATATGGAAAAATTGGAACACTAATGCATTGTTGGTGGAGCTGTGAACTGATACAACCATTCTGTGGAGCAATCTGGAACTATGCCCAAAGGGGTATAAATAATTGCATACCCTTTGACCCAGTAATTGCATACCCTTTGACCCCCATACCCCAACCCCTTCTGGGATTGTACCCCATAGAGATCATAGAAGTGGGAGGAAGACCCATATGCACAGAAATATTTATTGCAGCTCTCTTTGTGGTGGCAAAAAACTGGGAATTAAGGGGATGCCCATCAATTGGGGAATGGCTAAACAAGTTGTGGTATATGAATGTAATGGAATACTATTGTGCTATAAGAAATGGGGAGGAGATGGTCTTCATATTCACCTGGAGAGCCTTATACAAACTGATGCTAAGGGAGAATAGCAGAACCAGGAAAAAATTGTACACAATCACAGACACATCGTATGTGTGACAACCAACTTTGATAAACTAGACTCTTCTCAGCAACGCATAGTTATAAGACAACTCTACAAGTCTCAGGATGGAAGGACATATCTACATTC
>CM053589.1:198624634-198677134 GCA_028646515.1 Pseudochirops corinnae
TTAAACTGTAGTCTTTCTATATCTTTCTCTGAGTTTAGGTAACTCCTTCCATCTTGAGGCTTGTAGAGTTTTCTTTAGCTGTGCGTTGTTGAGGATAGTCCAGTTTATCAGGGTTGGTCATCATATGTACGATGTGTCTGTAATTGAAACACTAGGACTTTTAACACAGTTACAGTAAAAGAAGGAAAATTCTGATCTGGACTCAAAAAAGGAAATCCTAAGTAAGGATTTGAACTCCCGACAGTTTTGAATAATCCTGAATTAATTCTAGTAATCTTTTACCTTTTTCCATTCTTGTTGATTTTTTTCTTACATTGCTATAACTTCTCAGTACCATTCCCTTCCCAAACAGCAGCCTCCCTCATAAGGAAGAGATCCAAGTATCACACTAAGACAACACAAGGACCCTATGTGATGCTGTATGCCCCATTCTGGGCCCACAGCCCTCCACCTCTGCACTGAGAGCATAGGTGTGTTTTTTCATCACTCCTCTGGGTCCAAGAGCACTCATTGCATGCATTGGAATCTTGATATCATTTCTAGTTGTTTTTCTTCTACTTCAGTGTGGTCATTATTTATCTTGTTAATTCTCTCTGTGACTTCATGCAAACCTTCTTGTGTTTCTTTGAAATCCCCCTATTTGTTATTCTCAGAGTGCAATATTCAATTACATTCTTATACCTCAACTTTTTTAGCCATTATCCAATCAGTGGGCACCCACTCAGTCCTTTGCTATTACAAAAGTGATGCACCATAGTTCCTTTTTCCAGAAAAGAACTGGAAACTGAGGAGGAGTACCCATTAGTTGGGAAATGACTGAACAAGTTTTGGTGTATGCAAGCAATGGAATGCTCCAGGGCTGTAAGAAATGGTGAAAGAAATGGTTTTAGAGAAACCTGAGAAGATCTGTATGAACAGATACGGGCAAAAGTAAGCAGAACCAGGAGAATGATGTATACAATAACAACAATGTGGTATAGACATCAGTTTGGTCTGGTAAAAACAACTTTGAATGACTTAGAACTCTGATCAACACAATGACCAATCACAATTTTAGAGGATTTGTAAGGAAGCATGCTGCCCACCTCTTGACAAAGAGGTACAGACTCAAGAGTGTAGAATGAAGCATTTTTTTAACATGGTCAAAGGAAGAATTTCTTTTGTATGCATGTTTTTTATAAAGGTTTTGTTTTTCTCTATGGAGAGGGAGGAAGTTGGAGGGGGAGAAGGTAGATTTTTTTGTCAACTGAAAAAAAATTAACTTAAAAAAGTGCTGTTACAAGCATTTTGGTCTATATGGGGTCTTTCCTTCTGACTTTGACTTTGTTGGAACATGTGCTCAGTGGAATTGCTGAATCAAAGGGCATGGACAAGTTAGTCACTATTCTAGCATGGATTCTTGTTCATGAGAACAAACCCCAAAATCTGAAATAGTTTTAGGAGGCAATTTATTAGGTTGTTTGGTAAAGGGGAGCAAGCTGGAAAGGAGCTTTGGCTCTCTCTTATCCAGGCTCTGGAAAGTTTACATTATATAGGATTTAGACAAGGGTACTAGCACCCAGATCACACATATACAGTTAAGTAATCTTGCCAAGAAGGCAACTTGAAGGCAAGGTAGATTGAGATGGACTCAATAAAATTTGGGTGAACCCCAAACACAAGCTTGGGTGGACCCAAAAGAAGACCTGAGTGTGATTTTCAGTGGATCCAGGACTTGGGGGAACCCAAAATTCCTTGTATCCATCTCTAATATTCCTGGAGAGTTACTGAGGTCAGGGCAACATTTTGGATTCAAGCAATCTCTACTTAGATTTAAACCGTATAATAATTAATACGTTTTTTGAACAATATAATAAAGCATTTCCCCTCAGTTCAAATTGTTTTCCAGAGTAGCTCGAACAATTCACAGCACCATCAACAATGTATTAGTATGTTGGTAGCTGTTGGGCCTCTTTCCCCAGTGTCTACTATGTTTAGGTCATTAGAGAGTTTCGTTAATAAAGATTGAGTGACAGGAGTTCCTTCATGGCTCAGTGAACTTGATTTTGTTCCCTAACCGGCTACTGTGCCTGAGTCAGTAGAAAAGGACAAAAGCATGTGGACAGTCTATAAAATGATGCAGTCTGGAAAAGGCACAAACCACGGCTCCCTGGGCAGCTAGGTGGTACCAGAGTGCATGGAGAATGGGGTGAACATCAGTTCAGATCTGGCCTCAGACACTTACTAGCTGTGTGTCCTTGGGCAAGTCACTTAACCCTGTTTGCCTCAATTGCTCATCCTCATCTTCAAGCTGGAGAAGGAAATGGCAAACTACTCCAGTGTCTTTGCCAAGAAAACCCCAAATGGGGTCATGAAGAGTTGGACATGACTAAACAACTCCTTCTTCTAGGTCCAGCAATCTTTGGGGCACAAGGGGTGCTTAGAAAGGACCAGCACCTCTGGTGAGAGGGCTTCCTGAGCCCTTCTCAGGGCTGCTCATCCACCTTGAGTATCCACCTTTGACCCATCTTTCATCTGTGGCTCCAAGAAGTTGTAGCATGTGCAGCAGCCACACCCTGGTAAAACCGTCTTGGCATATGGGCCAAACCAGGTGAAGGATAACTGACAGGCTTTGAAGCCATCACTGAGTTAGGGGGTTGTCTACCCCACGCATGTGAAGCCTTCTCCTGGCGGAAGGTGTGGATGAGAACAATTTGTTCCAAAGGCCAGGAAGGCATCTGAAGCAGGTGCTGTGGAGAGCTTAGAGCTTGGTTAGACATTGAAGACACCAAGGTCATCCCCTGTATCTCAGGCTGCTTAACTTTTGTCCTGCCCCTGGACTTGGGTGAGTCTGGGAGAGAGAGTGAGACTGATGACATTTTGCAATTCTACCTCACTTAAATCCAATGCATGCATAAATCAAGATGTGATGTCTTTGGTTCTCTTCAAAATGAAGGATGAGCAAGTCATCCACTTTCTTCTTACTTTGAAAAGGTCTTTCCTCCATCAAAAGAGATGACACTCATGAGCAGATAGATTCACAAGTTGTCTGGCCAAGTAATTCCTCACCTCCTGGTCAGCCTTTGGCTGCCAAGCCCCACTTTGCACTTAGCTCAGGTGGTCCTTAGATAGACTACTATAGGGTCTGCCTTTAAGGAATGGTAGTATCTTCTGTAGCTTGTGAAACATGGACATGGCCTTCTAGAACCCAGGGTCAACTCCAGGTCATGCTGAGGCTTCAGGGGGTCTCTCCCTCCATTTCACAACTACTAGTAGTGACTATAGAATATTTCTGAAAGACAACAATCAGGAGCAATGTGGAAGAATACACTTGAAAGCAGGGAAGTCCATCCACTTGAAGGTCTGTTGGTCTAGAAAAAAGCTGTTGAAATCCCTATCAATATATGTGCTTAAGCACCTCTGCTGCCCTAACTTTAACTTTTGTGTGTAGCTGTTTGTCTTTTGGTCAGAGGAATGGAGTCATCAAGATGGGGTGGCAGGAACTGAGCCCCATCTTTCGTAACACTTGGGAGGCCAGCTCTTGGCCCTTCACCTTCCATTGAGATTTTCAAAGTCTGCCTAGTTCCTGGTAGGAAAAAAAATCCCAACAAAAGAAATGATCCTGCGTAAGTGAGCTCCTGTTTCTTTCTCCTGTTTTCTGGCTTGGCATGCTTCCGACCAATGCTGAGTAAATAAGTCTGAGAGATGAAATGTTAGGGTATCAGCCCAGAGAAGACTCAAGAGGGGGCATTTTCCAAACTGTGCTCCATGAGGTCTTTGTACTGAGTGCCCTGGGAATGGGAGCTCCCTAAGGAAAGAGATCTGCTAGTAGTGCTTTCCTCTCTAACATGTAATTTAGGGAAATCACACATGTGTAAAGTTATCTGGTACATATGGCATTTGGGGCATGCAATAGGTTTAATTTTCTTTATTTTGTTCTCTTTCCCCAAGTCCTTCTTTATTTCAGGTGCATGCCACACCTTCAAGCCTTTCAAACCAGCGTGTATGGGTTCCATCAACATCTTTGAAGTCCCCAAATGGACTATGGCCAAATTGAATTGATAATTACACACTAGACGTGATCTGGCAGACTAATAGTATTGGAGTGGAAGGCTGAACAATCTTTTTTGTTATTGTTTTTTTGGAGGGTGGAAGGCAGGGCAATTGGGGCTAAGTGACTTGCCCAAGGTCACATGGGCTAGTAAGTGTTAAGCGTCTGAGACTAGATTTGAACTCAGGCCCTCCTGACTCCAGGACTGGTGCTCTACTCACTGTGCCACGTAGATGCCCCAAGGCTGAACAATGTTGATCAGTGATCTCTGCCTCAAATAAGTATAGTCATTTTATCATTGGGCTTCAATAGTCAAATCAGTGAAATGGGATGGTTAGAAGATATTTTGCTACTTTACCTTCTTGTAATGGAGGGACGTAAATTGGAATAAAGTAAGGAACACGTTGACACAGTGCAGTGGAAGAATAGCTGGCTGTGGGGTCAGAGGATCTGCCCAGGTTTGAATCCCCCGGCCACACAGTGAAAGTGGGCAAGCACTTCCCTGGGCTTGTGTCCTCCTCTGAGATCCTTTCATGACCCTATGAAATTCAAGTCCACTTTTCTCAAACCAGAGTCCCAAAAGAGGGAAGGAAGAGAGGCTCCTTCAGTGCAATAAGAAATGTTTACAACTCCATCCATACTCTCAATCCTGGTACGGTACCTGGCCCCAGTATTTATTTGTGAAATTGGATGGAGTTTAAATGAATAATATGATAATAATGTTGAGCATTTGCAATGGGGCTTTAAAGGATGCAGGCATTTTACTGATGTTGTCTCATCAGGTCCTCGCTCCCTCCATCTGAAGTGAGCACGACAGGTAGTATTGTCCCCATTGTACAGAAGCAGCTGCCCTCCTACGGGGGTTGAGGGTGGGGTGGGGTGCAGGGGGAGCTTCACACAGCCAGATGCTGATGCCTTCCTTTCCTGTCCCATGTTGGGCCTTTCTGCTCAGCCCTTCCTCTCTTCTGGGAGGCAATCATAGCAATGGGGATTGGGAAGAGGTCTGGGATTTTGCTGATTCAAAGAACTTCCGGGGAGAAACCTCCCTCTACCAGGGCAAGGAGGCACCTTCTAGTCTTGGAGCTTTGCCAAAGGGTAGGTGACCGGCCCAGGGTTACACCATCAGGATGTGTCTGAGGTTAGGTCTTCTGGGTTCAGAGACCAGCGCTCTGTCCATCACACTCCATTGTCTCTGATAGAATTAGTCACAAAACTGGGGCTGTAAGAATGCTTATTTGTGGAGTATATTTTTTGGAGGAGGGATGTGAGCGATAGAGCAAGGGGAGTGTGGGCAAGAAGAGTTGGACAATTTCTGCTTGGAAAGAGAGATTTTGTAAGGAAAAGTTCAAGGTTGGGGTAAGGGGTAGGGGTGGTAACACCTGTGAATCCGGAAGCTTCCTAAAAGGACTGGACATAAATTTGAGAATCGGAAGGGAGTTTGGAGAGCATCCATCACTTTACGGATGAAGAAACTGAATCACAGAGAAGTCTGGCCACACAAATGGCATCAAAGGTGTGGTTTGTCCCATATCCTCTGCTTGCTGATCTGGCCCTTTCTGTTTGACTGTCTATAGGACACACTCACAGAAGGGGCCACAGCACCTCATCTCATGGCGTTTGGTCATCTTTGTCTGACCAGCAGCAGTGGCCTCGTCCTGTGTTCTAGGTTCTCCCCAAGCAGGATGACATATTCTGAGCCCCCCCACCTTCTCCCGTTGCCATTCTTCTCCATCCTTCAAAGCCCAATTTAGATGTGCACAGGCTGGAGCACTGGAGGTGAAATGGTTTTGGGTTTGGAGTCTGAAGACCTGATGAGCTGAGACATAGTCTGGTGCCTCAGTCTACTCTGTAAAAGGAGAAGTTGGACTGGGTAACCTCTAGGACTCCTTCTAAACACTGGGATCTGATGATTCTCCCTTGGTTAGTATCCCAAGAGAAAAGGAGGGAGCTGGTGGTGGTGTTAGTCAAGAAGAGCTGATTTCAAATCCAGACTCAGACACCCATGACCCACGTGACTGGGGCAAATCACCTAACTTCTGTCTGCCTTAGTTTCCTCGACCATAAAATGGGGCTCATAATAGCACATGCTTCCCAGGGTTGATGTGGGTCTCAAAGGAGATGATGTTTGTAAAGTGCCTAGCGCATAGTAAGCACTTTGTAATTTGTATTCATCTGTATGCATATCTGATCTGTCCAAATGGGTTTTAAAGTCATTAAAATGACCCAAATAACCCTTTATCTGTTTTGCACATAGCCATATAAGTTTATGTTGTCTTCCCCATTACTTGAGGGTGTAAACTCTTTTCCTTTTTCTTTTTTTAACATTTTGTTTTTTCCTAATTACTTGTAAAAACAGTTTGTAACCTCCTTTTTTTTTTTTTTTTTACAAATTTGAGCTCCAAATTCTCTCCCACCTTGTTCCCCTACCCCATTATTGTGAAAGAAAGAGAGCAGTTTGATAAATGTTATACATGCGCAATCATGCAGAACATTATTTCCATATTAATCATATTGTGAAAGAAAACACAGACAAAAAAACTAAGAAAAATAAAGAAAGTTAAAAAAACAATGCTTCGATCTGTATTCAGACTTCATCAGTTC
This sequence comes from Pseudochirops corinnae, assembly GCA_028646515.1. Taxonomy (NCBI): domain Eukaryota; kingdom Metazoa; phylum Chordata; class Mammalia; order Diprotodontia; family Pseudocheiridae; genus Pseudochirops; species Pseudochirops corinnae. The sequence continues at coordinate 198,631,266 of CM053589.1, forward strand.
TTTCTCTGGGGATGGATAGCATTTCTTATCAAATGCCTTCACACCGTATGTCTCTGACCATTGTATTGCTGAGAATAGCTAAGTCCTTCACAGCTGATCATGATACAATGTTGCTGTTACTGTGTACAGTGTTCTACTGGTTCTGCTCATTTCACTTTGCCTCAGTTCATATAAGTCCTCCCTGGTTTTCTGAAAGCAGGAATCCTACTCATCATTTCTTATCGCACAATAGTATTCCATCACAATCATACCCCATGGCTTGTTCAGCCATTCCCCAATTGATAGGCATCCCCTCAATTTCCAATTCTTCTACCACTGCAAAAAGAGTGATTATCAATAGTTTGTACATATAACTACTTTTCTTTTTGTTTTTCTTCCTCTTGAGGATGCAGACTAGTAATGGCATTTCTGGGTCCAAGGTCATGAACCGTTTTATAGCCCTTTGGCCGTAGTTCTAAACCGATCTCCAGAGTGGTTGGATCAGTTCACAATTCCACCAACAGGGCATTAGCTGGATGGTCCTTTTTCTTTGTATCCCCTGCACCCAGTTCAGTGCTGGGCTTACGGTAGGTACCCAATAAATGCTTATTGTTTGACTATTTAGTGAAGGGCAAGGACCACATATATCTTATTAACATTTATATTTTTTCTACCTAATGTAGCACATTGAAGATTCCTCAAGGGGTTTGGCAGAGTCTGGAGTGGGAGACACTAGGGTGCTTAAGGGTCATTTGGCAAAGTGCGTAGAATACAGTGCCTGAAGTCAGGAAGACTTATCTTTCTGAGTTCAAATCTAGCCTCAGATACTTACTAGCTGTATGACTCTGGACAAATCACTCAACCCTGTTTGCCTTAGTTTCCTCACCTATAAAATGAGCTGGAGAAGGAAATGGCAAACCACTCCAGTGTCTTTGCCAGGAAAACCCAAATGGGGTCAGGAAGAGCTGGACACAACAAAAACAAAAAGGATGGGAAACAAAATTAATTAGACATGGCTAGGACAATGAGTGGTATTTTGATTAAGGTGAAGGCAAATTGAAGAATTCACAAAAACTAGAAGGAATAGAAGACAGGCTAGGAAAAGGGAAAAGGGACTAGAGATGTTCACGCCCAAGAAAAGAAAGCTGAGGGCTGGGACATGAGAGTCCTCATCAAACCTTTGAAGGACTGTCATGTGCAAGAGGAAGGAATGAAGGATTTGTGAAGTGCCTACTATGTGCCAAGCACCGTTCTAAGGGCAAGCAAAGGGCAAGACAGTCCCTACTCTCAATGAGCTTATGTTCTCTCTCTCTAAGAGAATCTGACCTACATTATCTTTATACACACACACACACTCACGCACACTCACACACACATTCTCACTCTCTCAAGAGAATCTGACCTACATTATCTTTATACACATACACACTCACACATACAGACACACACACAGACACACACACAGAGATACACTCACACATACAGACACACACACACAGACATACACACACACTCTCACTCTCAAGAGAATCTGACCTAGATTATCTTTATACACATACACACTCATACATACAGACACACACACACACAGACACACTCACTCACATACACACACATACAATGGGAGCTGAAAATGGGCTAATCCAGTTTGAAGAGCAGCAAGGCAGCCATGGGCCGACTGAGAAGAAAGGCTGACCTGAGCATTTGCACAAGATGGGAGTTCCACGAAGAAGTCACCAGTGGGAGAAGGGGTAGATATTCCCAGGTGAACAGGTCTAGGGAGAGGCAGGCTATTCTAGGGCACTGACTCCCTCAGGGGCTAAGGAAAGTTCCCGAGGAAAGATTGTTTTTGCTGTGTTGGGCCCTCTAGGGAAGACCCGGATCAAATCGGGAAAATCTCCACAGGGGAAGTGAATGTGGGCAGGGCGTCAGGAAGTGCCTCCTAACAAGGCTCTCTGGGGGCATTAGAGGTTTTGAAGTGGAGTTTGGATGACTTGTCTTTCTCCCAGGGGATGACCTCAGAGCTCTCCTCCCGATCTGAGAGGTGGTAACCTCTGACCTCCCAGATGCTGGCTCACCCCCCCCATCCAGGGGTGCACATTGCAGCCCCTCCATGCCTCCTCATCCTGTCTGATCCCCTCTCCCCTCCAAAGGATCCCAGCCTTCCTCAGCATCTGTGAACACTCCCAGCGTGGGTCACAGAGCCATCCCAGGTTACCCATCTAGGATCCCAGGCTGCCTCCTTTTCAATCAATTAACAGACATTTATTAAATATGTACTTTATGGCAGACAGTGTACCGAGGCTTAGGAATACAGTGCAAGCAACCACAGCAGCCCTGGTCCTCGAGGAGCTCACACTCTAATGAGAGGACACAAAGGAGCACCAGAGAGACCCAGAGGAAAGTGAAATGGCAGGTATTGTGATTTTACAGATAAGAAAGCTCAAAGACTTGCCTTCCCCTGTACAGCTAGAAAGTGCCAGAGGCAAGAGAGAAAGAAACCAGTGTTTATACAGCACCTACTGTGTTCAAAGCACTGTGCTGAGCACTTTACATTATATTCCTCACACCAACCCTGTGAGGGAGGGGCTGTTATTATCCCCATTTTACAGCTGAGGAAACTGAGGCAGACAGGATTCAAGTGACTTTCCCAAAGTCACACAGTAAGTCCCTGATCCTGGATTTGAACTCAGGTCTTCCTGATGGTAGACAGCTGCAGAGACAGGATTCAAACCCAAGCCAGTACCCTCTTTCCACAAAACCCCAGGCCTCTGGAGTTATGGCTTATGCCAGGGAAAGCCAGACACCAGCATGAGGGTCCCTACTACCCACCCAAACTTCAGAGGTCCCAACAAGACAATCCATCCCAAAGAAATAACCGAATAATGGAGCATTCTAAAGCTCTTTGAGGCTGGTAAAGGCCTCCATACACGTTATCTCCCTTGGGTCTCCCAGCAGCTTTATGAATGCTTCAGGTTTTCCCACCATTATCCCGATTTGGTAGATGGGGAAGTTGAGGCCCCCAGAGAGAGCAGGCTGCCTGCCTGGCCTCGAACAGCCAATGCCTGCCCTGACAGACAAGCGGGCTCTTTCTGGCCCATGCTAGCTTGTTCTCTGTGCTAGCTGAGGACTAATCACAAAGGAGATGGGCCACTTGTGTTTGGCAGGGGGTCTGGCTAGCCTGTGCCCAGCTGGAGCCCTGGTGATGACCTCGTGTTAGGGACCAAGGTCTTCCCTTTCTCCTCGTTGAGCAGACAGCTCTATGCTTCCCAAAGCATCATGCAAATTCTCCCTTCTCCCTTCCGCCCTGATTTGCCTTTCCTCATATTCTATGTGTTGGATGGTTTGCCCAGCTGGCAGGAGAGGTCTCAGAGGTATCCAGAGATGCGTATCATTCTCATTTCAGACTTGAAACCTGCTGGACAGCTGCCAGCCAGGGCTGAGCACAGTCAGGCTGGGGCTGAGCTGCCAGGGGAGGCAAGGTCACCCAGCCTTCTCCAGGGGCATCTGGCTGCTGCAGAAAGAAGCGGCTGCCCTGCCCCTTTGGGGCCAACACCTAGGGCATTTCCTTATTGTTGGCCCATTTTGGGGAAACTCTCCCCCAAGCCCAAACCTAGGCTTTGTCTAAGAAACAGCCCTTAGAGACTTGTGGTGGGGGCTGGGGGGTAACGAGCCAGAGACCGGGAAAACCAAGGTCACCCTCTCTTCAGAGGCCATGGGAGGCCAGAGCTGGGTCTGCTTAGTGGGGCAGAGGGCCCAGCCCCATCCCCTTTCTCCACCCCTTTAACTCGTTTGCATTTTAAAGATTGCTTTGAAGGCTCAAAGGTAGGGGACTCTGGGTGTGTGCAGTGTGTGACTAAGTCTGACATATTTACAGTAGATCACACACACAGAGACACTCCCCCTACATACCCTTCACACACACACCCTCCACCACACCCATACCCCTCCCCACCCACACACACCACACACACACACACACACACACACACACCACACATACACTACATACACACACCCACATACCACAATACACACACACACAGACACCTCCCTACCCCTACACACCCTTCACACACACCCCTCCACAACACCTATACCCCCACACCCCCACACCACACACATACACACCACATACACATACACACCACACGTACACAGACCATATAATACACACCACACATACACAGACACTCCCCCTACACACCCTTCACACATCCCCCATACCACACCCACATACACTACATACACACATCATACACACACCACACACCACACACACATATACTACATGCACACACTACACATACACACCACACTCCCCCTATACACCTCCACACCACACACACACATACACTACATACACACATCACACACACACCACACACCACATACATCACTCACACACACACACACACACACATACAAATACCCCCCTACCCCTACACACCCTTCACACACACCCCTCCACCACACCCATACCCCCCACACCACACACACATGCACTACATACACACACCACACATACACACACACATACACAGACACCCCCTTACCCCTACACACCCTTCACACCCCTCCACCACACCCATACCTCCCACCATACACACACCACACACATACACTATATACACATACCACACATACACACATACACAGACACTCCCCCTACATACCCTTCACACACACCCCTCCATCACACCCATACCCCCCCACACCACCCACCCACATACACACACTACACACATACACATCACACACATACACACAAACACATATATACTACACACACATTACTCACACACCACACATATACACATACCACATGTATACTCACATATATGTGTGCATGCATACACACACTACACACAGTACATGCATATATACCACACACACACACCACACATTCATACACAGACACCCCTATACACCCTCTATACACACCTCTCTACCATACCCATACCCCCCACACCCACACATACTACACACCCACATACAAACACTACATATACACACCACACACATACACACAACACCCCCCACATATACACAGTACAAACACACCACACACACACACACTACACACATATACACCACACACTCTACACACATACACACCACACATACATACTACACATACACACATTACACTCACCTATACACAAACACACACACATATACACAGATACTCCCCCTACACACCCTTCACACACACCCCTCCACCACACCCATGCCCTCACACCTATAACCACACCCACACACCACACCACACATATGCAGACCATATAATACATACCACATGCATACACATACAGACTACACATATACACATAAACACATATATACTACACATACACACATCACTCATACACCACACATATATACATACCACATGCATGTATGCATGCATACACACACACCACACACACACACACCACATACACATTCATACACAGACACTCCCCCTACTCCTACACATCCTCCATACACACCCCTCCACCACACCCATACCCCCCACCCACATACACCACACACCCACATACACACACTACACACATACACACCACATAATACACACAAACACATATATACTACACACACATTACTCACACACCACACATATACACATACCACATGCATACGAACATATGTATATGCATGCATACACATACCACACACACCACACACACACTACACACAGTACATGCGTACATACCACACACACACCACACATTCATACACAGACACTCCGCCTACTCCTATACACCCTCCATACATGCCCCTCTACCATACACATACGCCCCACACCCACACATACCACACATACCACACACCCACATACACACACTACATATACACACACCGCACACATACACACGACACCCCCCACATATACACAGTACAAACACACCACACACATACACACACTACATACATACACACTACACACACTACACATATACATACCACACACATACACACAAACACATACATACTACACATACACACATTACACCCACCTATACACAAACACACACACACACACACACACCAGCCCACAGGTGTCTTAAGGCCTTCCAGAGTCTCGCTGTCATCCTCCACTTCCTACAGTCTACATTCCAGCCAGACTGACAGTCTGCTTGCTGTCACCCTCACTGGACGCTCTGTTTCCCACCTCCACCCGTTTGTACATCAGCTTCACTCCCTCCCCATCACTGCTTCCCAAATCCCTTCTTCCTTCAAAGTTCAGCTCAGGTGCTCCCTACTCCTTTAAGCCTTCCCTCAAGCCCACCATCATTCATTTTCTCCTTCCTTCATGTCCCTTCTATCAGACTTTCCTGCACACATGTTTGATTCTCTAACCTCCCCCATTAACAACAGAATGTCCAACCCAGAGGGGCTTGGCAATGGCTGTCTCCTACTGAGGAGCCCCTGAGCTATAAAGAGAGGGCTCCAGCTCCTTGTCTCATGGTCTCTGGTTCTATACACCCCACCTCCCCCAGAATCCCAGCCAAAATCATTCAAGGCTCAGATCAGGTTTATATAGTTAGGGTACAATCTAGATCAGGTATTAGGCTGTCATGTATTTCCTTCCTAAGAGAAATGCTTAACATACAAAAGACTGGTGATTATGTACTGACTTCTAACATGAAACATTAACCTACAGCTTCCATTATATTCTCCTAAAAAGCTGACTCTCAAAAGGTTAAAACACAAGACACTTAGTGGGACCATTGAAGAATTACTTCTTCACCTCAGCTCTGCATTGTCCAAACAACTAGGGTACCCATATGTTCCCAAAAACCCAGGCCAAGGCTTGGGCTCATCCTCTTCCCAGTGGCCATCTTCTCTGCCGAGCAGTGTTGTAACAGCCTGGAGCCCCTTCCTCAGCTTAGGCAGACCCCACTCAAGAACCCAGGAGATCCCAAGCTCTTGAGATCATGACACTGGCATCGTGGCTGGGAACATCAGGGAAGGCAAAGCGTATCAGGACTCTCCTGGCTAAGCCTGCCACAGGGGAGCAGTCATCACAGGCGCTGGGGCAGAGGGAGGGTTCTCCCCTCCCATTCTGTAGAGAGGAAGACAGCAGGACCACAAGGATGTTCTCCCATGAAAGTCTCCCAGGGCTTGATTCTTCTTCCCTTAGGGCCCCTTGGCACCATTGTGTCACCAGCCTAAAGACAAGTTCTCTGGGGCAGAGCCACAGGTGTCCCAGCAAGTGTCTAGCACAGAGCTTTGCACTGGCCCTTTTCTTTCTGTTTAAAATTAAATTTTCTTTCTTTTTTTTTAAAATTTGCATTGACTTGTTTATTTACTTTTAGTTTACAAGATTCAGTTCCACAGTCCCTTGAGTTTCAGATTTTCTCCCCTCCTTTCCCTCCCTCCATGGAGGCGTCCAGTCACGTACAGGATCTGCAATACTTTCACGTTGGACATTAGTCTGGTTGTATAGAAGGGCTGTGACCAATGGAGTGAACAATGGGAAAGAAGAAACAAACCCAAACATGGAAAAGAACGAGAGCATGTAGATAGCTTCAGTCTCCATTTAAACTCTGTTCTTCCTAGATCCTTCTCTGAATGTAGACATCTCCTTCCATCCTGAGACTTGTAGAGTTGTCCTATAACTGTGCATTGCTGAGAAGAGTCCAGTTTATCAAAGTTGCTCGTCGCACATATGATATATCTGTGATTGTGTACAAGTTTTTCCTGGCTCTGCTCTTCTCACTCAGCATCAGTTTGTATGAGCCTCTCTAGGTGAATATGAAGACCATCTCCTCCCCATTTCTTATAGCACAACAGTATTCCATTACATTCATATACCACAACTTGTTTAACCATTCCCCAATGGATGGGCATCCCCTTAATTTCCATAAACTTTATTTCTTAATGAATGAAAATCAATTTTCTCCCTTCCAATTACTTCCTGGGGGAAAAAAGATTAAAAAATCACTTAACAAATACTTTGCATGGAGTGAGAGTTGGGAGGTAGGGAAGCCTGGACTTGTGGTTTCATTGATTTATAGAACTCCCCATGGGGAAACTCCCTTCCCCAATGCAGCTCCATACTGCTCAATAATTTCTGGTCTCACAAAGCTGTCCAATTCAGGAAGGGATTGACTGGCCTCTCCCAGTTTGCTTCCACTCTGTCACCTGTCCAGACAACCTATCTATCCACTGAGGACCACCCAGAACCCCTTCTGCAGAGAGATAGCCTAGCGTTCTGCTCTGGGACAGTGACAGAAAGAGAGTCTCTGCCCTCAGGGGACCAAGAGCCTGAAAGTCGGGATCTTTCCTGAGCTGCCATCCCATCAGACATTTTGGCCTACGTATATTTTGTTTCCCATTTCTTTTTGCATTCTCTTCCCAACTAAATTAAGCTTCTGGAGGGCAGGACCAAGGTCTTGTTCTTTTGCTGTATCAGCTACAGGGTCTAAGCTGCTGCAGAATGTCACTGTTGAACTGAACCAAAGACTGTGTCTTGGTGTTTCTTCCAATCAGGGGTTCCCACCCACAGGGATAAAAGGAGTAGTAGTGAAATGTGCCCAGGCCTTGGAGGTGGGGAGATCGGCAATGAGTACTAATGGATGCAAATATTCCATCTTTTTTTTGAATTAAATTTTATGTTTGTTTTTAGTTTACGACATTCATTTTCGCAAGATTTTGAGTTACAAATTTTCTCCCCATCTTTCTCCTACCCACCACCCCAAAATAGCGATTACACTGTATACCTCCTCCCCCAATCTGCTGTCTCCTGTATCCTTCCCCCCGCCTCTGACTTTCCAGTAGGGCAAGATGGATCTCCCTACCCCAGTGCCTGTATTTCTTATTTCCCAGTTGCATGTAAATAATAATAATAATAATAATAAAATAATTTTTAAAAAACCATTTGATTTTATAACTTTGAATTCTGGATTCTTTCCCTTCCTTCCTCATCACCCACCCTTACTGGGAAGACAAGCAATTCAATACGGGTTGTACATGTGTAGTTACGCAGAACATTTCCATAATGGATATACTGTGAAAGACTCACATTATTTTCCTCCATCCTATCCTGTCCCCCACTCATTCTATTTTCTCCTTTGACCCCATCCCTTTTCAAAAGTGTGTGTTTCTAACTACCCTCTCCCCCAATCTGCCCTCCCTTCTATCACCCCCCACCTTATCCTCTTCCCCCCTACTGTCCTGTAGGGTAAGATACCCAGTTTAGTGTGTATGTTATTCCCTCCTTAAGCCAAATTCAATGAGAGTAAGGTTGATCCATTTCCTTTCACCTTCCTGTTCTTCCCCTCCCTAGTAACAGTTTTCTCTTGCCTCTTTTATATGAGATAATTTACCCTATTTTGTTTCTCCCTATTTCCTCCCATTATATTCCTTTCTCACCTCTTAATTTTATTTTTAAAATATCATCCCTTCCTATTCAATTGATCCTGTGCCCTTTGTCTATGTATTCCTGTACACATATATACACATACTCACATATGTATTCATACACACATATGCCCTCTTATATAGACATATAAATGTATGTATATATAAATATACACACACACATATATAATAATATTCCATCTTAAAGAATACTCTAACCATAGGAGACATCTGGAAGGTCCTCAGAGACAGGGAGAGTGGGAAGAAGGAGCCTTGGATATATCCAGAGAGGCTTTGGAGGCCTTCTAATCAGCCCTTTCATTTTTGCATTTGAGGAAACTGAGGCCTGTTGAGATTAAGTGACTACTCAAAGTTGAAGGGACAATCAAGCAATAGACAGAATCGGAACCTAGGTCCTCGGACTCCAAATTCAGAACTCTTTCACGCCTTTCAAATCCAGCTCTTTCTGAAGACTTGGTTCTGGTTTTTCTGGTGGCATATGGTACATATTTTTGGTTCAGCGACTTACTGGCTGTGTGACTTTTGGCACATCACCAGACCTCTCTGGGCCCCTCTTTCCTTGGACTACTAGATGGTCTCTACTGTTCCCTGGAGCTCAACAGTCCGAGGTCCCCAAGTTCATTAACCTTGGCAGGTCTCACTTCCCCAATCTGCAAAAAGAGGGGCATGGACCCGGTGGGCTTTCCATCCCTGGTTTCTTAAGAGGGGACGGAGCTCAGTTTTGCCCTGTGCAAACGGGCGGTATTGGACTGAGTGATTCGTTGGTCCCGTAACTGGTGGTGGTGTTGGGGGTCTCGGTTTCCCCAGCTGGCCTCGGAGCTCTGCAGGGCAGCCCCTATGATGCCAGGGCAGAAGGGCAGAGAGCCGACAATCCTGACTGGAGCTGAGGGGCCGCAGCCTGCTTGGGCGCCGCCCCCCATCCCCACCCTCTAGCTCCCGCCTCGCCTCCTTCCCCTCGGTCCGGGGACCACGCCCCGGACCGCCCCACGGCCCGGAGGTGGCCGTTGCCCCGGGAGGGTGGAGAGGAGAGCGCCGCGGGAGAGGCAGGAGGGAGGAGAAGGGGGGGGGAGGAGAAGGGGAGGAGGAGGAGAAGAAGGAGGAGGAAGCAGCCGCGGAGGAGGGAAGCCTTTGGGGGTTGGTCAAGGGAAGTGCGACGTGTCTCCCCAGCCTTTTTAAAGCTACTTCCCCGCCGCCTGCCCGGCGTTCTTCCGTCAATCCGCCAGTCCTTCCCTTCTCGGGGACCGAGAGAGTCCGGCCGCCAGTCCCGCCAGTCCGCTCTGTGCCCGTCCCGCCGCCGCCCGTGACCACCCGCACTATGTCCGGGATCAAGAAGCAAAAGACGGTAGGGCTTGGCACAGCCACCCCCTGGGAAGCTCCGGGCCACTATCAGCGCCAGCTTGAGGCGAGCTGAGCAGGGCTGCCCGGGTCGGACTCTCTGTGCCCCGTCCCGCGCCTTGCCCCCTGCCAGCAGCTCCCCAACTCCTTCCTCTCCTGGCACCCTGTGCCCTCTGTCAGCAGCTTCCCAACTCCTTCCTCCCCTGGCACCCCGTGCTCCCTTCCAGTAATTCTCCCAACTCCTTCCTCGCCGGCTGCCCCCCTTGGGCTCTACGACTCAGCCTCGAGAAGTAGGCAGCAATGGAGGGAGGGAGGAAGGAAGGGAGCTAGGCGCCCAGGTTCGTTAGGCAGGTTTTCCAGGGAAACTTTTTCATCTCTCTCCCTCCTTTTCATCAGCTTGCTCTCCTCATCTTCCTTCTCCTCCTCTCCAAACCCTCAATTTTCAGAGGAGGAAGCTGAGGCACAGCTCTGGAGGAGCGCGACTTAGCCCAAATTCTCCAGCTAGTAAGTAGTTAGAGCCAGGGATCTGCCCCAAGTCCGGGCTTCTGCCTTCCAGGCTAGCAGTGCTCCTGTGCTCCTTCTCTGGAGCCGGGGAAGCCTGTTTAAGGCTGCCTCGAGACTTTGATGAAAAGCTCCCCTTGGCTTAACGGAGCCGAGGTCTGGGCAGCCAAGGGGACTGGCCGGAGTGGGGCGGGCCGATGGCTGGGGCGTGGCTGGCTCCAGAGGAGGGGCTGGGTCCCCGACGTGAAAGGCCCGTATCTTCCAGGTGCCCCGCTCTCACTGCCCGCGCTTCAGGCGCCCCAGACAGCCCCCAAACAATCATCCTGGTCCAGTTTGGCTGCGGTTTATACTTAACTTAGTACCGAAGGGCTTCTGCATGCATGTAGGCGGTCTTCGGAACTGCTGCGGCTGCTCTTTTCAGAGGATTCTTCTGAAAAGTCCTAGGGCTGGGAACCAGCCTGAGATGTCACTCCCCCAGGAACTCCCAGGTGAGGAAAGTCCCTCTACCAACACAGGTCAGCAGCACCTCCCCTGTGATGGAAAGGTTGAGAATTGGCTAGATCACATGATGCCATGCTCAGATAGAAATGGGGTCGTCAAACCACACCCGAGGTTGTTTGCTGGCACAAATTGACTTAGAAAACCACACAACTATATTGGATTGTATTTTTATTTAGTTTTTAAACTGTTTTCTCAATTATGTTTTCATTTTGTTTGGGCCACAAGGCCTCAAGTTTACATAACACCTCTGGTCTAGAATATCGTGAGGTTAAAGGTGACTTGACCAGGGTCACACACCCAGCGGATGGCAAACCTGGCTTTGAGGCTGGCAGTCTGGTATCCACTGTGCCGCCTGGAAGGACAGTGGGCCTTACAGAGCCTTTCATGATTTCATAGTGGGCTTAATCCATGACTGGCCGTAGTTTATCTCCTGCTCCTAAGTAGAAAAATAGACCATGGCTGAGCCCGGGCTTGGTCTGCTCCCACTAGGGTCAGTTTCTTTGCTGAGGTCATTGTATTTTAAATGACAGCAGTAATTTACAGAGAGCCCCAAGGGAGGAAAGGAAGAATGGAGGGAGGGAGAGAGACCCAGAGAAACAGAGAGAGACAGAGAGAATATGAGAGAGAGACAGAGAAAAGGGGGGAAGAGAGACAAAGACCCAGAGGAAGAGACAGACAGAGAAACACAGAGACAGAGAGACAGAAAGACAGAAACAGAGAAAGGGAGAAGAGAGACAGAGAGACCCAGCAGAAGAGAGTAAGAGAGAGAGAGAGAGAGAGAGAGAGAGAGAGAGAGAGAGAGAGAGAAACACAGAGACAGAGATAGAGACTGAGAAAAGGGGAGAAGAGAGACAGAAAGACCCAGAGGAAGAGAGAGACAGACAGACAGACAAACACAGAGGCAGAGAGAAAGGGGAAAGAGAGATAGACCCAGAGGAAGAGACAGACAGACAGATAAACACAGAGACAGAGAGACAGAGAGATAGAGACTGAGAAAAGGGGGGAAGAGAGACAGAGACCCAGAGGAAGAGAGAGAGAGAGACAGACAGACAGACAAATACAGAGACAGAGAGACAGAGACAGATAGAAAGGGGGAAGGGAGATAGAGAAACACAGAGGAAGAGAGAGACAGACAGACAGAGAAACACAGAGACAGAGAGACAGAGAGAAAGGGGGAAGAGAGACAGAGAGAGACTCAGAGGAAGAGGTGTTGGGGAGAGACAGAGAGCTGAATTTACTAATTCTTTCTGAAATTGTTGCTTCTTGCTTGGACTGGTGCTTCCAGCCCATACTCAATTCAGTTCAATTTAATAAGCATTTATTATGCCAAGTTCTGAGGCTCCACAGACACAAATAGAACAGTCCCTGCCCAGTTGGGGGCCCACCCCCCCCAAGAGAATGTAGCACATACCCCCAGAAGTACACACCAAGCAATGGTGGAGGGGATGAGGGAACAGTGCTCATGAATGAGATCAGGACAGGCTTCCTGTGGGAGGTGGCTCCAGTTTCCACGAGGCGCTGGAAAGAAGGATGCAGCCAAGGCAAAGCCTGGGCACAACCCGTTTAAATGAGAAATTTGATGAAAATCGTGGGTTACTGGTGCTTGTGACTGGTAAATGAGAAGCCTTCTAATGGTTATAGTATCTTAGATGTTGGCTTGTCCAGAGTCACCTGAGTGGGGGGCAGGGGAAGGGTGGACTTCCCTGGGGCTCCAAACCCAGGCCTCACCACCAGCATGATTTAAGTGCTTGTTTGTACCACCTGTGGCTCTGAGACTTTCCCTGGACACTGTCACAGAACCGTGATTCCTAGCCCTGCCCTCAGGGTCTGTTTAATCCCTAGTGAGGATGGAGTAATCATAACCTCCCGGAGTGGAGGATCCCTCTGGCCAGGCTGAGCCAAGCTGCCCTGAGCAGGCCCGAGTGGGGCAACTTCAATCAGGGTGAGAGGCGTGGGGCGGAGAGGAGAGTTGGCAGTCTGGGGCTCTTCACTGAGGGCTCCTTAAGAATGGGGCCTGTTACTGGGATGGTTTAAGCATTAGGGAGGATGGGAGATTGGGGGAGATAGGAGAGTAAGGTGAAGACATCAATTGGAGAATCCCCAAGTAATTGGCTTCTTAAATCTGCTGTGTGGGATCATGAAAATCACCTGTGACAAATATTCTGCAAACTTCTTGTTTATATTTCATGAGATCATAAGATTTGGACCTGAGAGATCATCTGGTCCGAGGCCTTCATTTTGACAGATGAGGAAAATGAGGCCCAGATCTGAAAGTCCAGCTCGGGGCCTCTGAAGCATCTCTCCCATCCTGGAACCTCCTCTAGGGTCTGGGGCCTCTTTCCTTTTTGGAAGGCCTACTCCTCCCATTCAGGAATTCCCCTGGAGCCGCCATTCTGTGCAAGGGCCCAGACTGACCTTTCTTCTCTTCTTGGTGCAGACCTCAACAAATGCCTCCATGCTAGGTCCCTTCCTCCTCACCCCACCCCCTCAGTTCCCTTTTGGGCATTGAAGCTGCTCATGGGCTGGAGCTGTCCTCTTTCCTCCCACTTGCATCCCTCCACTTTGAACGGCACCGGCCACATCTCAAATGCTTCCTCTCCCTCCAAAGTCAGCATCCTGTCATCATCACCTCATGGTCCATCCTAAGCACCATGGTGAGAGCCAGGCGAAGCTCTTCCTACAGCTGAGGAAGTAAGTTCTATTCAGCCAGTCCCCAGCTCTCTCCCCCTCTCAGGGATGCACAGTACGTGTGTGATGCAGGGGGAAGGACGGATGCTGCTGGGTGTCTGGAGGACAGGCCAACTGGTTGTCAGAGGCTGTGCTGGCTTCCTTGCTCAGGAGCAGTGTGAAGGCCGATTGCTTGGTCTTTGGAGCCTTTCTTCTGGACTTTCACCTGTTTTATTTTTTTGTTTTGAATAAGGTTAAAATTTAACAAACAAAAAAGCTGACGCTAAATGAATGAGATCCACAAAATATACATATGTATTCAAATCCATAAAATTCTCATCAATATCTCAGTTAATTGAGGAATAGGCAAAGGGCAGAGATAAGTTGGCCACTCCTGCGCAAGGCAAGTAGCAGAAGTAGTTTAGGGCTAATTCTGCACATGGCCAGCCCAGGACTGAGCTAGGTGTGTCTCCTGGAGAAGCTTTTATGACCAGAGGAAATCACTGAGATTTTCAGCATTGCCAGACAAGCCTATCCACTTGTCCATGCGGTCAATCCCCTGACTCAGGAACAGTCAACTACTGCTGAACAGGGATGGTCTAAAAGGTTGGTGCTCAAACAGGATGGCCCCTCAGGACCCTAACCCCCCTAAGCCTGGGATCCTGAGAAATGGCAAGTGGGTCTCTGATCTTCCCAAATCCAATCAGCCTTTTGAGTGCTTTAAAATGAACAAAGTCTCTCCTTTATGGTTTCGATTTGAGGTCAGGACCATTGCCTGCCAATGTTCTGGGGTTTTGCTCTTTTAAGCTAAGTGGAACATGGCAAAAGGAGGGGTACAATGTCTCCTAGACCCCAGGCTTTGTTACTGCGTCCTCACAAGAGGCTCAAGGACAGTTCAATGGTCACCTCCAGAAATGATGACCCTCCCCCTTGTTGGGGGAAGAGGAAGTCCTTGTGTGACTGTTTCTGCCCTTTATTGTCCTTTTCTGTAGAATGGGATGGGGAAACCAGATACTGCCCTCCAAGATGCCCCCACTCTGAATCCTGGGGTGACATGCACATCTCATCTCCCTACTGGATTGTACAGGGTCCAAACCATGTGTTCTGTGTCCCTGGGCTCCTGACAGCACCTAGAACAATGCCTTGCACATAGTAGGCCCTCAGAAAGCATGTGTTGAATGAATAAATGAATAAAAACCAGAGTGGAAAGAGCCCTCGCCCTGCAGTCAGAGACGGGAGGGGGGGACCCGGGACACCAAGAGCTACAGGAAGGTCTGTCATCAGTCCCACCTTAGACATTTACAAACATTTATTTTCTCTTCCTCCTATCTCCTCCTGCCTCTAGAATGACTCCCCCCCCGCAAAAACCCTAAAAACATAAAATCCTAATGATATATACGTGGAGTGAAACAAAACAAATCCCCACATTGACCGTGTCCCAAAATGCTTGTCTCATTCTGCACGGTGAGCCCACCCGCTTCTCTGTCAGGAGGAGGTGATGCGCTTCTCCACTGGGTCTCTGGTTGTCATTGCACTGATCAGTTGCAAAGTCTTTCAAGGGGGTTTTTATACACAAATGTTATTCCTGTGTATGCTGCCTCAGTTCATACGATTCTTCCCAGGTTTCTTTGAAACTCATTCAGCATTTTTTTTAATGGTGCAGTGATATTCTATGACATCTACACACCATAATTTGTGCAGCCATTTCCTGATCAATGGGCACACTCTTAGTTTCCAGTTCTTTACTGCCATAAAAAGAGCTGTTATAATTATTTTGGCACATGTGAGTCCTTTTCCTCTTATGGGTCTTGACTTCTTTGGGGTATTGGCCTACATTAGTAGTATTGCTCAGTCAGAGCACGTGTGGTTGAGTAACTTTGGGGCATTGCTTTAAGGAATGGCTGGGTGAATGGCCAGATCAGCTTCTTCTCTCTCAAGTGCCCAACCTCATATTCATGTCTTATCTCCCTCCCATAACCCCCCATCATGAACTCGCTCATCTCCCTTGGCCATCCCATCTCCATCTCCACCCATGCCCTCCTTCTTTTAGTCCAGACTCTGAGGAAGAGGTGGTCCATCTTCCTGACAGGGCTCGTCCCTTGTCCTGTGCCCTCAATCCCATTCCCCCCAGTCTCTTCCAGTACCTTGCCCACTGGTCTTCCCCTTCCCTCATCTTCAATATCCCTTTCTGGCCTCTTTCCTTAAGATGCCCAGGACCTTTGACCCAGGGCATCAGCCTGTGTATTCTTAGTAAGAATTATCTGTACCCATTGCCCCTGCATCCTCTCTGCTCATTAATTTCTCCACCTGGGACAAACCAGTTTTCAGCCCCATCACTTCCTCAAAGCTCTTCTCTCCAGAAGAGTTGGCTGCTTTGCCACATTCCTGTCGTCCTTTGTGCTGCGTTGGATGTGGCTGACTACCCGTTCTCCTGGATCCCTGGGGTTGCTGGGAGGCTGCTCCCTCTTGGTCCTTCTCCTGCTCTCTGACAACTCCTCTGCTCCCTTTGCTGAGGTCTCAACATCATTCATCTTCTGCCCCTGAGGGCAGGTGGCCCCCAAAGCTAGGTCCTGGACCTTCTCTACCTCCTCTCCTGTAGGGAGTTCACCAACTTCCTCGCTCATTTCTGTGCAGATGACTCCCACATTCTGAAAGCCATCCTTAACATCTCCTCCAAGACCCAGTTCTGTGTAGATTGTTGAATGCTGGCCATTGCCACCTGGATCAGTATGTCCATCTGTGGCCTTGCCCCACCACTCCTCTGCATTCTCCCGTCTCTGGAGAGGGCACTGCCATTCTTCCATTTCCAGTTCAAGGTTCAAGTTCTCAACCTCAGAGTCAACTTGGAGGCTCCCCTCTCTCTTGCCTACTATAACCAATCAGTTCCTGAATCTACCTCCACGTGGCCTCTGAGGGCTGTCTCTCCTCTCACCCGACCACCCCCCTGCCTCTCATCCACTCCTCTGGGCTCTGCCCTCCCCACTTGCTTCTATATAGCCACAAAACAATTTCCTCAAGGCACAGGTCTGACCATGATACTTCCCTGCTCAAATATCTTCAATGTCTCCCTCTTACCACTACAATAAAAAAAAGATGAAGTCCTCAGCCTAACATTCAAGGTACTCCACATTCTGATTGCCTCCAACCTGGTTTTCCAGCCATTGCTCTTCATCACAACCTCTATATTACAGATAAATGGAAACACTTCATGTGTCCCCAAACCTGCCATTCTATCTCCACCTAACCATCCTGCTCTCCAAACCCTCATTATCCTTGAAGGCACAGCTTGGGGCCCCTCCACTATGAAGCCTTTCCTGGCCCACCCCCCACCGTCTGTATGGGGAGCAGCGAGTGAGGAAAGTCCCTGTCTCTGCAGGTTGGCACTTTCTCTTGTACCTTTTGGTCTTAGACTTGCCTGGGGTGCGGAAAAGGAAGTGCTCATTTTTAATATTTAAGGGTGTTGTGGCCAAGATGTGCCAGAAGAAAGCCTTGGACCCAGGTTGTCTTGGCTCCAAGGGTGGCTCTCTCTCTCTCCTCTTTCCAGAGGAGGCAGCTACTGAATTAAACTTTTGACTTGAACTGGAAGGACATTGAGAGGCTAAGCCCAGTTGCCTCATTTTTCTGACTAAGGGGCTGAAGGTACAGACTCCATCCACGGAGCCAAAGGCAAGCTTTGGGGAGGTGAGAGTGGAACGTCCCCAACTCCATTCTCTAACTCCCAGGCCACTACATCGTGCTGCTTCCCATTCTGCTGCCCCTCCTTGGCAGTATTAAAGTAATTAGCAGGAGAGCCAGAATCTATGAAGGGAATTGTTGATCTCCATCTGGGTCTCCAGAGAGGGGGGTGTTTATCTCAGACGCCATCACCATGCCATCGTGGGCACTCACTGAGTCAGGTTGGTTAGGATTCTGGAAAGTTTTCCCAGACCACATGGTGAAGAGGACATGATGGACCTCTTGCTCCCTCCAGGTGTGTGAGAGTGGAGGCAGGGGAAGGGAGTCAGTGCAGAAAGCTCACTTACACTTTGACTGAATGGCAGCAAACGTGGGGAACTCCTCAGAGAGTGGGGTCAGCTGGACCAGGGTCTGCTATGTTTTAGAGGCTTGTGTGAATGGAAGAATGGAAGTGCCTTGAGGGCAGGAACTGGTTCATTTTTTGCCTCTGCATTCCCAATGTCTGGCACATAGTAGGTGCTTAATAGTAAGAAATGATCCTTGAACTGAATTCCTTTGAATTGCTCTGTCTCTGGTCCGTCCCGGTTTTCTTTCTCTCTTCAAGGTCAGCATGTCATTAATGTGTTTGCCCCCATTTCTGCACTTTGTCCTTAGTGAGGCAGGGAGTGCTAGTGTAGAAGGAGCACCAGACCTGGGAGGTTGAGGATCTGGGTTCGGTCTGTTTTCTGAATGTGAAGATTTGTCCCTGTCCCCACCTGGCTGGGTGGGCTTCTGTGTCCAGCGAGCCTACACTTTGCTGTGTGGTCACCAGCTTGTCCCGGTCCCCCCACAGTCCCCTTTGGGACCTTTCTCACGACCTGGAGCCACGTTGGCCATCGGTCCCTCCGCCCATTTCCTTAAGCTGGGTTTCATGTTTTGGCTAATGCGCTCATGTGCTTACCATTTCACACTCCACTTCCCTCCAGACAATCAGGTGCTCTCTTCTCACTGTGATCCATTTACATCTTGTTTGTCTGTACTAATTGCCCAGCGTGTGCAACTTACTCCTGGTAGCATTCTAGACAAGGCCCTGCAATGGGCAGAACTCTGGAATCAAGAAGACCTGAGTTCAAATTGGATCTCAGAACACACACTAGCTCTGTGATCCCGGGCAAGTCACTTAACCTCTGCCTGCCTCAGTTTCTTCAATTGTAAATGGGTCTAATAATGGCACCCACCTTCCAGGGTTTTTGTGTGGATCATATGAGATATTTGTGCTATAAAAGTGCTTGTTTCCTCCCTCCAAGCCTCAATTTGCTTCTTCATAAGGGAGGGCCTTAGACCTGATGAACCTTCTGACTATAAATCTGTAGATTTATGGGGCCACAATTTAGATAATAACAGGATCGGTTGGCTTCGTACTTTCGTCTGCAAAATGTTCGATTTTATCCTTGGCCATGAATTTGTTCTTATAAAACTTTCCTTGGTCCGTTTCAGTTTAGAGAAATCACGTGACACTAAGCAGCTGGTCCTCCCCTCTGTGCTCCCATTGGCTTCTCCTCCCTTCAGAATCCAGCTTGCGGGGGTGACCCCAAACGAGAAGGTGCTGACCTGTGCCTTCAGGCTTGTGGCTGTCACATGCCAGGTTATCAGTAATGGGGATCAAAATCGTTGGCATTGCAGGTTGGACCAGACTCAATCAAATCTGTCACTCTAAGCAGACCCTCCTCCCTAGCTCGCCTGCTTCCATGATTTTCCTTGTTTATGTGATCAGTATATTGTTTTAGCTTCTCTGCTTCCTGGAATGCCCTTCCTCCTCATTGCTGCCTCTTGGATTTCTCCCAAGTTTCAGTTTCAAGTCTACCTGGGCACACAGTAGGTACTTCATAAAAGCTGATGGGATTGAATGGAATTGAACAGGATGGAGTGATGGCCATTGTCAGGGCTTCGTGGAGGCAGGAGTCCCCAGAGAGGGGCCCTTTGATAAAATTCTGCGCAATTCTAGCTCTTCCAGAACACCTCCCCCCATCCGCCCCCCTGAGTTGTGTATTTGAAATGCAAGATTTCAAAAATCTGTTTTTCCGTATTCATCTGTTTTCAAATGAAATGTCCACCCAAATGGGAAGAAATACCAGCAAAGTAAACCCAGACGCTGGGCCGTATTTGCCTGTTGACTAGTACTTTTGGTTAAAATGCCAACAGAATTCCCCTGGTCAGCCGGTCTGGTAACTGTGGCAACAAAGGAAATCAGGTACTCTTGGCATGATGAGTTCTTGCCGAAGCTGGGAAGGCTCCTGGGATCACTGACTCCCCACTAGGTGCTCACTAACCGTGCCTTTAATTAGACATTCTAGAGTTTTGCCAGGAATCAAAGTCAAGTTCACTAAGCTTAGCTTGGTGCCTAGGCCGTTTTCTTGATTTTTTAAAAAACTGAGACTTCTGCCTTTCTCTGATTCTGAGGTCCTGCTCTCCTCCGCCACTACTGATAGTTTTTAACCTGGAAAACGGGAAGGGGGAGGTGGGGCTGTCCTTGAAGGCTAGCCCATGAAAGAGGGGTTCAGTCTGCTCAGCTTTGCTGGAGAGGGCCAAACTAGGAGCAGTGCATGTGATGGAGGGTGGGGGTAGGACAGAATTCTCAGCAATAGCTGCTGAGGGGCTCCCTGGGCTGCTGGGGGAGGAAGGGTGGCTGCCCCGGGCCATCTGGCACAGGTGGGACTTGGTGGCAGCTCAGGGCTTTTGCTGCTGCCGGATGGAGGCCTCTCCCTGCTCCTAATCCCAATCTGCTGTTTGCCAGCAGACAGTCAGAAGAGACCTCATTAAACTAAAAGGGCCATCTTTGGGGAGGGGAAGGAGCCCCAGTGTTTGAGACTGAGCTCTCCTGAGCTCCACTCCCCTCTTCCCCCCCCACCCCCCATGGGACTAGCCAGGTTGTTTGTTTTTGTAGAAGTGGAAGAGGTCTTCAGGGCTGGGAAGGGAACGTACGCACACAGACACAGACACACACAGACACACACACAACACAGACACACACACACACACACACACTCACACAGACACACAGATACAGACACAGACACAACACACACAGACACACACAGACACAGACACAGACAGACACACACAGACACATACACAGACACACACACAGACACACACAGCTACAGACACAGACACAACACACACAGACACACACAGACACAGACAGACACACGCACAACACAGACACAGACACAACACACACAGACACACACAGACACAGACACAGACAGACACACACAGACACAGACACAGACAGACACACACAGACACACACAGATACAGACACAGACATAACACACACAGACACACACAGACACAGACAGACAGACACACGCACAACACAGACACAGACACAACACACACAGACACATACACAGACAGACAGACACAGACACACAGATACAGAAACAGACACAACACACACAGACACACACAGACACAGACACAACACACACAGACACAGACACAACACACAGACACACAGACACGCACACAGACACAGACACACACAGACACATACACAACACACACAGACGCACACACAGACATGCACACACACAGACACACACACACAGACATACACAGACGCCCATCTGGCACCTGGCAGAGATGCCTCCTTACTGGGTACCTGTCTTGGCAGCTCTCTTCCCCTAATATCTCCAGGTAATAACGACCAATTGAATTTAGATGGAGCCCTGAATTCCCACTTGCTTGGCTGGGAAGAGTCGACAGCCTCAGACTCTCCCACATTGGCCTCCCTCCTCCCTTACCTGGCCACCCTCCCCTTCCTCTGTGGTGTGTTGTGAGAGGTGAAGCATTCCTGGGTTTACAAAGAACATTTCATCGTGTGGGAAGCAGAGGAACACGAACCGTGCCTGCATGCAGGCCAGGCTACCAGCACTTTTCCCTGGGGATCTGACCCGCTTTGCTGAGAGCCCCACTGCTGCCTGAGGCCAGGCGGACCCTGAAGGGCTTCAGCTAGGAAGGGGAGGAGGACCAAGGTCGATGCTCCCCCAGCAGTCACTGGGGGTGTCTCAGGGCTGCCCGGGTCATCCCACCTAAACTTTTGTCTATCTGGGAAATGGCCCAGGATAACTTTCCTCAAATCAACACGTGGAGAAGGATCATTTAGACAACGAGAGGTAGTGTGACAGACAGATTGAGCGCCAGATTTGTAATCCAAAGACTTGGATTCAAACCCTGACTCTCCTGGGTATGTGGGGTCACTTTCCCTCCCCCTCTCCCCCTCCTCAGTTTCCTCCTTTGCAACATGAGAAGACTGGACTTGATGGAAGCATGATAGTTTTAAAAAGTAACATGCATCTGTTAGTTGGTCCTTTTGGGCAACTTACCTTACCTCAGTTTTCTGATTTGTAGAATGGGGATAATAACATTTGCTTTGAC
The DNA here is from genome assembly GCA_028646515.1 of Pseudochirops corinnae. NCBI lineage: Eukaryota > Metazoa > Chordata > Mammalia > Diprotodontia > Pseudocheiridae > Pseudochirops > Pseudochirops corinnae. The sequence goes on from CM053589.1 coordinate 198,653,736, forward strand.
TGTATCACAGTTTTAATGAAGATGTTATATGAACCTAAAAGCACTTTGGAATTGTAAATGGTCACTATTGATTTGTCACCAATTTGACAAGTGCCTTCTGTGTAGGGAGCTCTCTGCTGAATGTGGGGGGAGACACAGAGTTTAGGGAGGACACAGCCCCTGTCCTTATAGAGCTGCCAGTAACAGCGTTTTTTTGTTTGTTTTTTTTAAAATAAAAATGAATTAATCCCCTCATGAGACACTGTGGTGAGGTGGGAAGAATGCCAGATCAGAGGACGAGGCTTATGTGTAATCTGAGGCATATCCTTTCCCTCTCTGGACCTTGGTTCCCTTCTTTGGAAGGGGAGAGAGAGTTAAGCCAGATGGACAGTGAGGCCTCTCTCAGCTCTGTTCCTGCTTCTCAGAGACTTCAGATCCGCTGAGGATGGCGCCCGTCGGCATCATTGCTAGTCATCTCTCCCATCCCCCTGGTCAGTGTGATGATGAGGTGAAGAGCTGGAGAGCTGTGGCCAGTCTCCAGGTCGCTGAGGTCACACTCCCCAGGTCTCCTGGTCAGGAGAAGGTAAATAGAGCTGTGAATTTGGCAACCCACTTTCATTATGGAACTCCCCAAGATGCTATGGAGGGCCACTTCCCTAGCCCTGTGCTATCTCCAGGACCCACCAGTGGGTCGTCCTTTTTGACAGGGCTCCATAAGGCCCTTCAGCCTCCGCTGCGGGGAGCCATGGCTTTTGGAGAGCAGAGAGTGAGCTGCTCTCACTTTCCCAGAACAAAGCCTGCTTGTTAGAACCCTTGAATCAGCCCCTGGAGAAGGCTCTTCAAAACGAACTGCAGGGCCTTCCATGAAACTCGAGACCTTGCCCTGCCTGTCCCCGGGGGCTTTGTATAGCCAGGCATTCATGACTTGGGGGGTCCCAGAGCCTCAGCAGCTTTGGGCTTGTTCTCTGGGTAGGCCAGAGGCTTCCTCAGCATTTCCTCAGTTCAGAGTCCAGAGGCCTGCGTCAGATACACAATGGAGGGACTGAAACCAGAAGTAATGGAACAGGCAAGGTATTCAGAAAGGACGTGGCCTTGCCCCCAAACCCCCTACAATGTGCCCTCTGTGCTTCAGGCCTTCACTACCCCTATGGTACTAGTGCTAGGGGAGAGGCCTGGCCTTCAGCATCCTCATCCAGGAAAATGAGGGAGGTGCCAGGAAATGACCAAGGCAGTGGGGGTGGGGGTGAGGGGGCTTGCACTTACATGTCACTTGGCTAAATATCCTACATAATTTCCCTGGAGCCTTGTGAAGCTGGTGATATTATTATTCTGATTTTGCAGATAAGGAATCTGAAACCTGGACAAGGAAAGTGGCCCACGGGCCCAAAGGAAGGGGCTGGAACTGGGATTTCTGCTTCTGACTCCAAATCAAGGGCTCTTTCCTCTTCACTGTGGTCCAAATTACCTCCCCCATTCAGTCCTCATTGTGGGCCAAGGCGTGTTCAGGTCCATTCAATAAGTTAACTGAATCCAGTTCAGAGATTCTGAGTACCCCCTTTGGGCTTTGGAATTGCTTAACTTGTTTTTCTCACTATTTGTATTTGAGGGGATTTTGGGGGGAAGGGGAGCCTGAAAAGTAAATGCAATTAGGCCCTCTGTGTTTTCCTATGTTTCTCTTTTCACTGGTGCCAGGCTGAACACAAACAACGCTCCTGCTACAATAGGGATGTTCTTCAATTCCATTGAGATCTCCTTCCAGAAGATACTACTCTGGGCTAGGATCTGATGACAGATGCCCTGTAATTAGAAGTCTTAGCAGTTGGCAAGGAGCTTTGTGTCAGAGACTGTCTTCTATGTTCACTACTTAGCTTCCTTACACATCCTGGATTGCTCCCCTTATCGAGGGAAACCTGGGGTAATAATTAGAAGCTGATAGCCTTATCCCTACCTGGTTTTGTCATAGATACATTGTGTAGCAGCAGTATCCCCTTCCAGATGAAACCCAAACCATTTAATAATTATCCTAATGCCATCAAATCCTCAGAATGGTGAGATGAATGCTTTTTATCTTTGGTGACCTTTGTTCTCCCTTGCCATTGCTCTCCAAGTACCTAGATATTCAGGTGTCCTCTGGGATAATCAGATTTTCCTCCCCAACCAGATGACCTCAGAGGTCCCTTCCAGTTCTCCATTTAGGATCCTGTAAACTTGGCCCCCCTCCCTTGCTAAGCCTTTCCTCTCCAGGCTCTGGTCCTTTCCCAGCCCTCACCAGAGCTTCCCAGTTCCCTCCCTTCAGGCCTTTGCTGTAAGGATTAAATGAGATAATATTGTAAAGTGCTTGGTGCTGATGCTCAGTAGGTGCTGTACGTGCCCAGTCAATCAATAAGTTGCTGTTCAGCATCTGCCACCCACTTTCTCTCTCTAGTCTCCCCAGGGCCTCTCCCAGGGCCCTGTACACAGGAGAAGCTCAACTAAGTGAAAGGGAAGGCTTCGGGTAGAACTCTTCAGGTCATGCCATGTAATTATCTGCTTATCCATAAAGTCAGGCCTGGATGTCAGAACTTGATATTATCCATTTGCCCTGGAGTCAATGGTCTCAGGACCTGCATTCAAATCCTGGCTCTGTCACTTACTACCTGTGTTTCCCTAGACCAATCACATCTACTCGCACCCACCTGCACACAATTTACTCCAGTCAAATGAAGGAGTTTGCCTAGATTCTATGATCTTATAATTCCCTGTTATGATGCAGACCATAGCCCATCCATGACCTCTTCTCTTTACCTTTGGGCCCTGTCTTCCCATAAGTATGTCCTAAGAGGTCTGTCCAACAGGCCAGGGGCCTTCCTTTATTTCTCTTGTAATGGGGAAGTACCAGTGAAGCACACAGGCTATCTGTCCACCTATTATTCCTGGCTCCTGCCGCCTTAACTAGCCAGTCAATCTTCCTTTTCACCCATGATGGTTCTCTTAATTCTACTAATTCAATTGCTTTCCCCAACATAAATCAACTCTGGATTATTTTTTGGTAGGAAATTTCAAACCTTCCATTTCACTAGGACTCAGTAAAAATACTCCCTGATTTTAGAAGGAATAAAGCATTTTGCTGTTGTTGTTTTTTAAGAAGCTGGTATAGTTTAATTTTAGTTTCTTCAATTTGACTTTCCTACATTTGTAGTTTTATCCTCTGCTTGGGTTAAGAAAAATTTTACTGCAAAATTTACTGCATTTTACTGCAAAAATGCTGTGGGTTCCCTTGCAGAACATCCCCTTGTGATGTTCTGTATCCAGGAACAACCCCTCTGAAGGACAGGGCTTGTATGGTCACCATTTTCAGACTTGGGAAATGAAAGATGTATCTTCAGATGGAATTCTCTGTTCATATCCATGCATGACAAGTTATAATTTCACAGGAGGGATTTTTGGGGTTCATCTGTTGGAAGAAGCAGACCTAAGAACCTAGCATCATACATTTACTTATCACACTGACATTCTGAAATGAAGCTCTTATACCCATTTTCTGGGAACTCTGTGAGGTACAAGTATGACCATCTCTATTTTCCAGACAAAGAAGCTGACATTTGAAATATTCAATTAACTTGCCAAGAGTTGGCCAGCTAGCGAGTGTCCAAAGTGGGATCCGGACCCAGGACTTTCTGACCACAAGTCCTGGGTCCGGATCCCACTTTGGATACTCTCCGTACCCAAGTTGAGATGACTGAGAGTGGCAGAGGTAGGCCTCAGACTCTCCAAGCCCAGTGCTCCTTCTCACTGGCTAGAAGGGATTGTGAGACGCCGTCCCTTCTACTTCCCAGATGAAGAAGCTTGGGCCACATAGATTTGAACCAAAAACTTCTGACTCCAAACCTAGCCTCCTTAACACCATACTGGGCTGCTTCCTATCTTAGCTTTCCCCTTCCAGAACCCATCTCACTTACTGACTAACGTAGGCTTCAGAGGGAACTCACGTTCCTGGTTGTATCTGATAGAATGCCAACCAAAGCTTTAGTGGCTGGCATGCTCAGGATGGCTTGTGCTGAACAACCAACCAACAGGGAGCCCTTGCATCTGCCCAGATAAATCTGGCAGGAGTTGGAGACCTCTGTGACTTCCAACAGTCAGTAAGCCCTTCTTGGCTGGAAGAACAGCTGGCTCACTTCCCATATCCCAGTGGAAGGAAGGAAAGTTGTATATGTAGCTTACCTTCTCTCTTCTCCAGTTTCAGAGGCAACATGGTTTGGCAAAAAGGCAGGGTAGGCAGGTTGGTGGCACAGTGGATAGAACACCAAGCCTGGAGTCAGGAAGACCTGAGTTCAAATCCATCCTTAGACAGTTACTAGCTATGTGACCCTGGGTAAGTCACTTAATCCTGTTTATCTCAGCTTCCTCATCTATAAAATGAGCTGGAGAAGGAAATGGAGAACCCCTCCAGTATCTTTGCCAAGAAAACCCCAAATGGGTTGACAAAGAGTTGTACAGGACTGAACAAGAACAGGGGTGAGGGAGTGGACTTGGATTCCAGAGAGACCCAAGCTCAAATCCAACCAATAGTATTTGAGAGGACGGTGACATTGGGCAGTTTTTTCACCTTTTGAGCCTTCTTCCCTTCTTTGTGAAGTAAGAACAGCAAGCCTGCGGTGCCTAGCCAAAAAGTAGCCTAGTCTTTGAGGTTCCAGTGGGGTGGTAATGGAAGGAAGTAAGGTGTTTTGTAAACTGTGTTGTAAATAGTAGAGGTATCAGGTGTTAACAATACCTAGTGTAAACAGTGGCAGGTCTGTCTGATCTCACTGGCAGGTGTGAACACCAAGTGACCCAGCCAGAGAAACCAACAGTGCAATCTCACCCCCAAGACCACAATTGTGGACTTCCTCTCTTGGCTTGAGTGTCCACTGGGACACAAGGGTAATGAGCTGAGATGGGCAGGTCTCATTGCCTTCCCTGCTGGAATCCTGGCCTACTGTGAGGCTGGCAGCCTGAGATTTGGGGTTCATAACTCAGCTTGGCTTCTCACTAGCCATAAAATAAGTTTTAGGGCAATTCCAAGGCATCAGACATGTGGCCTTGCTGCCAGAACTACATTGAGGTATAATTGAGAAATAGTTAGCAAGAACAGAGAAATACAATAAAACATAGATAATATTAATATGGGGTTTTTGAAGTCAATATACAACCCAGAGAGATCCTCAGGTACAGTTTAGTGGCCCCTGTTTGACATCACTGGACTAGCTTATTTCTAAGTGTGTTGTTTGTACTCTGAGAACTCATGAATCCAGTTGCCAAACAGGCAAGATGTCCAAATAATTTTGAGGGCTAGTGAACTGGCCTTTGGCAGTGTTAATTGATTAATTAATATTAGCTAAGTGAGTTATACTAGGCTTTTACTGGGTACACCTCTGTGAGGGTAGTTCTGACCCCCTCTAAGTCCAGATTCATATAATAAGGAAACTTCTAAAGTTACCTTCCCCTTACTCTTATATAATTCCATTTGAGTACTTGTCTCCTCATTAGAATGGAAGCCCTTTGAAGGCAGGGACTAGCTCATTTAGGTGGTTGTATATCCCCAGCACCTAACATTTATGAAGAAGCAGGCACTGTGCTCAGTGCTAGACTCACCAAGGGAGGTCTATATGCATCCGAGCAGAAGCCAACACAGCAAACACTTCACAAATTGCTTCCTGGCTGACAGTTTCTTCTGTACCAGTGGGTTTCTGGAGGCTGCTTTGCTAGCTGGCTGTCACCACTTTTTTTTTTAATCTAGTCTTTTTTGGTCGCTGTTCCTGGCCTTGTGTATAGATAAAGACAAGCCTGTCGGTAGTAATTAAGAGATAGAGTGAGGTTTAACTGTTGATAGCAACTCCTGATCATTTGGAGAGATTCCCATTGTGTGGTATGGAAGTAATGTGACATTTAACTGAAGTTCTTTGCCCATGGAAGATGGGAGCAGTGGTGGGTAAAGGACAGCACAGAGTCTTGCAATGAGAGTTGGCATGATAAAGCTCAGAGTGAGCTGAGGCTGGCAAAGAAACCTCAGGAGAACAGAAAAGGGATTGGGAAGTGACTGTGGTTTTTGTTTGTTAGATATGAAGAGAAGAGGATCAAAGGACTGGACTGTTTGTATTTTTTGTCTTTTTGGAGGAGGAAAGGCAGGACAATTGGGGTTAAGTGACTTGCCCAAGGTCACATAGCTAGTAAGTGTCAAGTGTCTGAGTTCGGATTTGAACTCAGGTCCTCCTGACTCCAGGGCCAGTGCTCTATTCACTGCACTACCTACCTGACCCAGTTGGGCTGGTTTTTAGGATGATGGGGCATGTTCAGGAAAAGGAACTCCAAGGTCCCATCTTGCTTCACTGGGTTTTGTGCCCAAGAAGGACAGAGGAAAACAAGCAGATAGGTAATGACTACCCAGGTAAAGTAGGGAGGTGGCAGGAGGGCACCTCACTACCCTTGATGAGGTTGGGTTACCTGGTCCAGGTGAACAGTACCCTGTGATACATCAAGGCTTGCCAGATGGGCACCAGATGGGAGGCAGAGCTACTGTTGGGCATGTTTGAAACCCTGAAGAGAATGGGAGAGGTGGGTGTGCTCCAGGATGGTGCTTTCTCTGTTATTTTTTTTAAAAAGGAAGAGAGCAGAATCTGTTACCCAGAGGTCAGGAAGCTTGACTTGGGTTCATGGCAGCATTCTCGATTTTCATTAAAGGAATAGTTCGTGACCAGCAGAAAAGGAAGCCGTGATCATCACGGAGAGCCAGGACCACTTCACTCCTGTTATGTCCTAGGGCCCTTTGCTTGGTTCTGAGCTGTTGAATGTTTTGATTAATGACTTACATAAAGGCATAGGTAACCATGCTCATCATAACTTCCTGGGACACCAAGCTGGGAGGGGGAATTAGCATATCTGATGACCAAAGATGTTGATAGTCTAGAATACAAGGGCAAATACAATAAAATAAAATTTAATAAAAAGAAAAATGAAATTTGATAAAGTCTTAAATCTGGGTTTAAAAACAACAACAATATCCTAAGTGCAAGATGGCAGTGGTGTATCTGAAAAAGACCTGAGGGTCTTAATAGGACACAGACTTCATTCAAGGCGGCCACAGTACTTGGCAGCCAAGACAACTCCTGCAATTTTCAGCTCCATTAAGAGAGTTCCAGTCTCCTGTAGTCCTATGTCTCTTGTCACTGGGTGCCTGAGGGACCCAGAGTTGAAAAAGAACCCAGTGGCACTCCTACTTGACCAAAAAACCCCTTCCCCAGCATCTCTGCTGAATGGCTGCCCAGCCCCTGTCTCAAGACCTCCTAAGTCCATTAGTGCATCTGTCCTGGACAGGCATGGCAGAGCAGATGGGCAATGAGCTGTGCTCAGGATTGGATGGGAAGTAGGTTTCTTGGGGAAGCTTTGCCCGGCTAGTCAGTAAGGTATCATGGCTGATGAAAGCCATCACTAATTGGCCTGGTGCAGATTGACCATCCCCTCAGCCAACCAGTAACCCTGATGGACAGAGGGCCTGTGACTGGTGTCCTTTGTCATGCCCTCCACCTCTTGGTAATTATTTTTGGGGCCACCTCAGTATTAAACTCATTTCGATGGCCAGTGCTAGAAAAATAACTCAACACACAGTGGAAGATCCTAGAGGCAGGACTGCAAGAGACTTAGAGATCATCCAGTCCCTCCTCATCTTACAGAGGAGGAAACTGAGGCCCAAGAGGATATGAAGACTTGCCCAAGGGCCCCAAAGTGGCAGTGACCAAGCCGAGTGCGATTCCAAAGCCTTTCCCCTGAGCCTCTCTGCCCCGTCATCTTTTCTTGTGAAAGATGGCACTCATTACATAGTAATCCCTCCACATCTCTGGTTGGGGGATTAGCTCAGTTTTCCTTAGCCCCTTTGGGGTGGCGCCTGTGCTGATTTCCTCTCGCCCTCAGTTCTCTCACTTCTGAAATCCATCCAGAGTCTCATGTAGGCAAGTGCGAATTGTGGGAGAGAACAGTCTTGCTGTTGGCGCCCAGATCTTGGAGAGCCCTGGACAAAGGCTCCATTCATCAGCCTGACAGTAGTCCCTTAGAGTCGGGAGGAGTGAATGAGGCTCTGCAGCCCCAGCAGAGGGATTGAGGGCACTGCTGCCCAGCTTCTTCACCTGGGAAGTGAAATGCTCATTCTGGCCCTCCTGCCTCAGTCTGAAGAGTTCTTCCTCCCCGTGGAGAGGCAGTCAGGGCATAGTCCAGCCCTGCCTGGAGAGTGCCCAGATGTTTGGGGAGTGGTAAAGGATTCCTGTATCAGAGACCACAAGATGGAAACTACTTTTACCTGGGGAAGATATGTACAATGGGTGTGGGACCCAGGGATGAAAAGGATAGGTGTTCGTGAGCTTTGGTCCAACTGGGAAATTGGGGTCTGGAAGCTGTGTCAAGAACCAGGGAAGGCATGGAAGGAAGTGGACAGGGCAGAGGGAACTGGGCCCATGCAGGCTTTTTATCCCAGATGCCCAAGTAAAGGCTGGCCAGGTGGTAGCTCCAGAGTGGCTCGGTGACATAACCGACTTCTGGCAGGAGGGATGTGCCTTTGGGATCCTCCTTTGCTCCATTTGGAACCTGTTTTAAAGAAATATGACAAGAAGGATGGAGCAGGGGGAGAGCACAGAGGGCATTAGCTGGTGAGAGGGAGCCAGCTCAGGCACCCCCCTCAAGTCTCCCCTGACTCCCTACCCACTCCTCAACAACTCAGTGACCCTGCCTTCATCAATCTGAGCTTGTTGGGACTCCCTAAGAAGCAGGGCCAGTTGCATTTTGTTGTCGCATCCCCAGCTCAGTGCTCTGCACATAGTAGGTGATTAATAAGAGCTTGTTGGGTGGGATAGAAGTGGAGGCCACCAACATTGCCCAAAATAGGTTTTAAAGCTTGACAAGATTCCCTTGCAGGGGCTGTCCAGAATAGCAGTTAGGATTTCACCCAAAGCCCAATGTAGGGTGAGAAGGAAAGGGAAACAGGTTGGGTGGAGTGAGGTGCACACTGAGGGGGATCCATGATACCCCACAGGAGGGAGAAGGTGGGGAAACCCTGGAGTGAAGGGGGTGGCCTTGCGAGCTCATAACTTTTAGGAGAGGTGCTAGGAGGTGGACTCGTGATTTCATCAGAGTTGGGCATTTCCAGTGTAAAAGCTCCTTCCACCAAGGCAGATCTGCACTCCCCTTAAAGGTCCCCCCTTGAGACTGTCCCTTTGGACACCTGGAGCTTCACTGACTTGCTGGGGTCAAAGAGCCAGCATGGTTAAGAAGTCCCATGTGACCACAGATCCTTCTGACTCCAAGGTGTATCATATCTACTGCACCACCAGCTGCGTGTCTAAAGGTCAAAGGGGGTGAGCAAAGGGCCCAGACCCATGATTTCATCTGCCCCTTCCTATGAGCTCATGTTTCTGGAGCATTTCAGCATATGCAAACCCCTTTCCTCCCCGGATTTGAACCTGGACTGGGCAGCCAGGCATTCTTCTTCCTCTTGTAGAAATGAGGGACTGACATGCAGTGATCAACCCAAAGTCCCCTGGGTAACAGGTGACCCAAACACAACTGAAAGCCAAGACTGTGGACTCCGAAGTCCAGAGCCATTTCCTACACACCCCGACCTCCCTTTATATCACTCAGTCTCCCTGAATAAGGCTTGTAAAGCCCAGTGTCGGAGCAGCTGTTGAGTTCTGGGGAAACATGCTCTAGATGTAGCTAGAGCCCCCTGGAAATGGGGGGGGGCAGGAAGAGAGGGGGTTCAAAAGAACAAGAAGAGCGACATGAGATTGCCCATGTAGTCTCTTGCTCTATATGTGGTCAGTGGACCCACTCACAAGAAAATAATATGCGGGGCAATTAAAAATTTGTGGGAATAAAGATTTTACTTTAAAAGAAGGAAGAATTTTCTGATCATTACTGTTTGATGGGATTGACTATGTCCTTAGGTAATGAGCTCCCTGTTGCTATAAATATTTTCTTTAGTCAATCAACAACCATTTATTCAGTGCTCACGAAGTGCCAGACACTGTGCTTATGGAGCTAAAGTCAATGCTGGACAGCATCTCTTAGGGATATTGGAGAAGAGATTTTTGTTTGGAACATTAGAGTAGAAGAAAGAACTCTGACCCTAAAGTCCAAGAATCATTGACTTAGAGCTGTTAGGATCTCAAGGACCATCCTGTTGAGCCTCATCATTTTATTGAAGAGGAAATGAAGCTGAGGAGGTAGAGGCATTGCGCAAGGTTACCCAGATAGTAAACATCATATGAGGGATGTGGATCCAGCTGCTTTGACCTCAAATTCTGCTCTGCCACTGGCTGTGTGACCTTGGTTAACTTATTCATTTTCCTGGGCCTCAGTTTTCTTGTCTCTAAAGTGAGGAAGGTTGGCCAGATGCTCCCTGGGATCTCTTCCAGCTTGAAATCTATCAGTCTATCACTCTGTAAGAGTCTAGGGGCCCCCTCTGCAATTTTCTCTCAATGGCCCTACTAGATTTCTGCAAGCAGATTTTTTGTTGATTTCTGCCTTGGTCAGGCACTCTTCTCTTTCCAGAAACTAGGAAAGGCTAGGAGTAGTTAGTTTCAAATAGAACTCACTAGCTGGACTATCAAGGTGCATTTATAATGTGCCAGTGAGGGCCACGGCTCACCAGGCAGGTATTCCATTTGTTAAAGCACAATAAGGTATATCTGTGACTCATAGCCAGCTTGTTTCTCCTCTGTGACTAAAAGTAACCATGAGTTTTCTAAGGTGACAAGTTGAAGATGATAAGATGCTGACTTGTACCACCAAGATTTCCCCATCCTAAGGAAATCACAGGCCCAGATGTCCGAGAATGCCATCCTCACTCGTTCATCAGTTCAGACAAGTCTTCCCATGCTTCTCTGAATTCTTTGTCATGATCCTTTCTTATGGCTCAGTAAATCCATGTACAAACAATTTGCTTAACCCTTCCTCAGTTGATAGGCACCTATTCTGTTTCTACTTCTTTGCTGCCCCCAACAAGGTTGCTGTGAATATTTTGGTGTATATAAGACCTTTCAATCTTTGATCATTTAGAGGAATGTACCAAGCAATGCAGATCCCTCATTTTGGAGATGAGGAAGATCACTGGATAGGACGAGTATTTTAAAGCACCAATTCTTTCTCACCAAATAGTGAATTGGAATTTATTCCGTTGTAAGATAAATGATGATGCTCTTGTGGCATTTTAGTTGACACTGGGGTTTGACACTCAGATGCCAGGAGGGGCACACACTATGGAAAATCCTTGTCTAAATGGTATTATTCCATCTCATCTCATGCTGAACACTTTCGATTGTGACATTGATCAAGAGGTGGCATTAAATTTCACCATCAGTGTTTTAGTGACTTAGCAGCTAACCAGACATTTGGTATTGTCAGTCTGTATGTGAACCACATGTAGAAATGGGGCATGCTGGCTGCAGGTGAAATATTTACTGCATGCGAAAGAAAACATAGAAAATTAATATTAACATTTTGAAATATTTTCATATGTTGTCCATAGATGTAAAGTGTATCCTCAGGTAGTGCAGGTCACAATTCATGCATGTCTTGATCTCCCGTTCAGATCAACAAGAATTTAGAAACCACCTACTCTATGTAAGACATTATTCTAGGCTCTGGAAATATAAAAGAAATATGGAAAAAATGACCTATGCTCTCAGTGAGTTTACTTCCCCTATGTAGATAGTTAAGTACCTACTTCATCTCAGGCTTGCAGATCTGGAACCTGAAGGGAAACCAAAGCCATCTGACTCAGGCTCATCATCTTAGAGTTGAAGAGAATGAGGCTCAGGCTTCTTACACAGAGTCCAAGTCCACATGTGGTTCCTTCCTAGCACCTCTCCCTGACTCAATGACCTTTGGATCATTGAATATTCCTGGATACCAGAGCAGACCATCTATGCTTCCTCACTTGTTAAGGGACCAGCCTGCCTCATTTTCTGGTCATATCTGTCCTTGCCATTGTCTTCGTACTACTTTTTGCCTGCTCCTCCCATCCCCCCCACCTTGGCTAAATGGCGAAGCCTGCTTATACCCCTCCCCTCAGGTGGCTTCCTGCTGCCCCTTGAGGCACCTGTATGTTGTTCTTGGGCCAATCAGAATCTCAGTACCTTTTGACTTTCCCCATGATGAACCCCAATTTTCTCAGGGCATATGAAAGCAAGCATTGCTGCCATTCTGTTTGTCTGGAGTTAAAAGACAGATCACCACTGTCCAGAACCATGAAAAGAGTGGGTTTCTCATAGACACATCCCTGCATTCAGGTTGATATTTGCTCAAGAATCATGGGACTGCTCTGTATCTTTTAGAAATTCACCTTTGGAAGGGAAAAAAACCCAACAACTAAAAAACAACCCAGGACAACTGTAGCTCCTGAGGGCAGTGATTAACTGTGTCAGGAATTCCAGAATGAATTCCTATGGGCCGGGAGTTTGGTGGTTAAACCCAGCCAACATCTAGGTTTGCTGAGAGAAGGCTCTCCCATGGTGGTGTTAATGAAAGTGCTCTGGGCTTGTTGGCAAAACTGACTGAGTGATTGTGTAAGAAAGCACATATGACATCTGGGCAGGGGGCCCCAGAGGCTGGTGCTGCGCCAGCGAGCCAGGAAGGTTCTCTTCTTTGACACATTCAAATGTCTTTTTCCAAAAAATGTACTCCAGGGGAGAAAGGGTAAAGAGAAGAAGAAGGAATGTGTGTTATTTTCCTCAGGCAATAGCCATCTGAGCCAGTAAGAGTCTGACCTGAGTCACAGCTGACAAAGTGGCTAAATCAGAAGGGCTCTTTGACAAGGTCTCAGAATTCTGGGGTCAGAGGAATCTGGGAAAGATCCAGAAAAACCAAATTCCACCAAGTAATGGAAGCCCACCTACCCTAATCAGCCCGTCGGCAGGTATGCAGGAAAGACCTACTGTGTGCCAGACACTGAGAGGGACACTGGGCATACAAAGACAAAAATGAGACAGCCCCGGACACTTATCAATCAGTAAATCAGCAGGCATCTATTAAAAAGCCTACTATGTGTCATGCTCTGAGGATACAAAGAAAGGCAAAACATGGTGCCTGCCTTTAAGGTGCTCCCAATCTGATGGGAGAGACAATGGTTGACAACTGTGTACATGGGTCTCTATAGAGCAGTGGTTCTCAACCTTCCTAATGCCGTGACCCTTTAATACTCATATGTGAGTGTGTCTGCGTGTGGGCAGACCTGCCTGGAGACAGAGGAGCGGTGTCTTGGTTCCTAAGACCATAAGAAATACGTGTTTTCCTATGGTCTTAGGCGACCCACAGGTTGAGAACCACTGTTATAGAGTGTAGGTGGTATGTGGTCTCAGAGGGCATGCACGAGTGAACATCTCCCAGTGTAGACAGTGGCTAAGGGGCAATGGGTATACAATTCTCTCTTTTACCCTTCTCTACATGTCAAGACAGCCAGAAGTGATCAGAGTGCTATGGGAAGGGACCAAGCAAAAGATCGGGGTGCCTTTTCCTGGTAAGCCACAATGACTAAGGTTCCTGTTTCCTCTTCTGTCTCTAAGTCAAGAGATTTAGAGCTGACAAGGACTTTAGAAGTCATCTCCCCCAAAGCCCTCATTTTACAGATCAGGAAACTGAGGCCAAGAGGGGTGGCCTGAATTGCCCAAGGTCCCACTGGGAGTGAGTATCAGATCTTGTGACTCCAGATCCAAAGCCTAGGATAGGCTTGACTGGCCGGTCACAGCACGGAACACCTTGATGCCTTGTGCATGAGATATTCTAGAGTTTCCCTCACCCTGTGTCGTGATAATGAGGGTCTGTTCTCTGAAGCATGCCACATGCTACAGGCATTGCCCAGAGCCAGCCCTCAGTTCCATAAGAGTTTATTGAGCACATACTGTGAGGGATATTTGAATATTTGAGAGAGTAGCCAGGACTCTACTTGCCTTCTCAGCTACTCTGCTTCCCCCAGATTCCACATTAATGGCTGTGCACGCAGCCTGCCCAATGTGTCCTCATGGGGCCGCCATCCAGAACTGTTATGGGACCTGGAAATGGCTTTTTTCCCATATGGAAGCTTCTCTTTGAAGATTTACACAACCACCCTCTGGAGCAACCCCTGTTGTAAGCCACTTATCCAGAAAATGTTAATGCCGTGTCAGTAAGAAGATAAAACACAAGAATAAGGAGGTGTTGGCTCCACCATCCTCTGCCCTGGCCAGCCTCTTCTGGAGGATGGTGGTCAGGTCTAGGTACCATCTTAGAAAGGGTATGAATGAGCTAAAGATCACCTAGAAAAGGGCAGGCAGATGAGGAAGGGCCTTGGGTTGAAGGAAGGTGGTGTGTATAGTCTCTAGGATAGAAAACTTGAGAGTGAGAGAGAGTTTAATTGCTGTCTTCAAGCGTTTGAAGGACTGTCAGGTGGGGGGGGGGGGCCACAGTTTGGCTCCAGAGGACCAGGAGAAATGGGGGGGATTACAAAGAGGTAAATTGAGGCTCAATGTCATGAAAAACTTCTTCACAGTGAGAGTTAGCTCTAAAATGGAATGGGAGACTTTTGAGATGCTTCCACTCCCCTCACTGGAAGGCTTCCAGAAGGGCCTGGACAAGCCACTTGCCAAGCATGTTGGAGAGAGAATTCTTTTGTAATTGTAGGTTGGACTCAATGCCACCAAAGTCCTTTCCTACCTTGAAATGTTTGTGTTTGGGTGGAAAGGCTCTTAGAAGCCCCCACAGCCTGGCTCCCTCAGTTTTTAGAGGGGAAAACTGAAGCCCACTTCTTAGATTTTCAGATGAAAAATAATGCACCAGCTAAATGTCATTGATATCTACAGCCATAGACAGTTTCTCCCTCAGTAAAGTGAGGGTCATGGGTGAGAATATCCCCTTCCTAGAGAAGATCCTTCCAAGTGTAAGCCCTACATGGTGCCATTGATTAGAGGATGTAAATTAGCCACTCCCTTTCCTGGGGTTCAGCTCATTCCTATGTTAAAGGAACAGGTTGGACCAGATGAACCAGCTCAAAATGAAGCATCCCATTCAGTGACTCAGTTACCCCATTGCCCTATAGCCCAGGTTCAGAGATTTAGAGCTACAAGGAGATGACCCCATCTAATGCCTTCATTTGGAAGGTGATGAAACTGAGGCCCAGAACAGTTCCTTTACTTGCTGCCGAGGTCACATATCTGGTAAATGTCTGTGGTAGGATTTGAACCCACATCTCTCTGACTCTCTGACACTTCTCTATATCCAGAATGGCCTGTTGGAACAAAGCCATATTTCACCAAGGCCCTCCATGGCCCCTTGGGTGCTGGACATCCTTCTGCCCTCCTCACCTTCCTAGGTGGGCATCTGTAACTGAAAGAAAGCCAGTGATTGCCTTGGGTAACACATATCCTTGGGCCCCTCCTCCAAGGGGCTGCCAGACTTTGAGCTTCACAGAACCCAGGCTGATTTTCGTGAACCAACAAAGCATCCGAAGGAGCCTTCAGAGGAGCTACCAAGCCAGGCAGAACCAATGGATGGACTGTGTCTATTTAGCCAAGTCTGCGGCAGCTCCAGGCAATGCTATGGGCAGAGGGTTGGGCTTGGAGCCAGAGAGACCTGCATTCCAAACTTGCCCTTTCCATTTACTCTCTGAGACCCTGGGGAAATCTCCTAGTTTCTCTGAGTCTCAGTTTCCATAACCAGAAATGGAGATGATCCCAGTTCCCTCCCAGGGTGGATGTGGGGTGAGAGAACAGATAGGTTCTTTGCAAACTGACAGAGCTATGTGAAGCATCAGTTATTATCTGTTTTCTAATGAGATGGTGTTCCAGTTCCAGGTACAAATAGCTCTTCAATATATCGTAAAGTGTTACTTGAATATATTTTGTTGTCCCCATTGGAGCTGAGTCAAGGTTTATCAATGACCAAGCACTCATTGAGCACCTTCCCTGTGGAGGCACCATGCCAGACATTGGGGACACACATTCCAGAGGGAGAAAATGGCCCCAAGAAGCTTCCATTCTACCAGAGGAGACAACATGAATATCTACAAAGAAACCCAAGGTCGAGCTACCCATGAGAAGACATTGGGCCCCACTGCTCTTGGAGAAGACATTTTCAAGCCTGAACATTTTTCTTTTGTTCTGGCCTGGCCTGGGACAGGCTTTCTCTGATCCCACACACTGGTGGTAGAAGAAGAAATGGCAATCGAGCTCCAATCTTAATTTGGGGCACAGTGTTCAATTTGTTCCTCCTGCTGCTGCCTCTCGGGGTGGCCTTGTGCTGAGGTTGATGTAGCAAATGCAAATGATAGGAAGCAGGGGGGCCAGCTCTCTGCCCTGCAGGGCAGGGCCCACAGGAGCTTCACACTGATAAAGGAATGGATGGACTCGAAGGCAGAAACCCCTGGGCTGGCTTCCTGCCCCAGAGACTTAGGCCTCTGAGGATATGGAGTAAGTGCTGAGTGTGAAGATCCAGCCTGAATGGGCTGGAGGGCAGGAGGAACTGATCCCACCTCAGACACTTGCCAACTGGGTGACCCTGGACAAGTCTCTTAAACTTTCTTTGCCTCAGTTTCCTCATCTTTGAAATGAGAGGTTTCAACTCGATGACCATTAAGGCCCCTAATATTCCCCTGAGATTAGTGATCTTGTGATCTGTGATCCTGGACATGGAGCTGGGAGGCACAGGCTCTGAGTTTGAACCCCAGCTCTGCTGCTTCCTGTCTGTGCATTTTAAGAATAAATGTGTGTGTGTATTTTATTTTTATTTTATTTTGCTTTTTGGAGGGGGAAAGGCAAGGCAATTTGGGGTTAAGTGACTTGCCCAAAGTCACATGGCTAGTAAGTATTAAGCCTCTGAAGCTGGATTTGGACTCAGATCCTCCTGATTCTAGGGCCAGTGTTCTATTCACTGCACCACCTAGCTGCCCCATGCGTATGTTTTAAAAAGCCTGACACTGGACTTCTAAAACAAACAAATGAAGTAGCTGGGAAGTGCCCTATGGAGATTCCCAAAGTTTCCTTCTAGATGTTAATTTTCTCTCCCGTCAGCTGGTCCTGTCTATAGAAGCTGACATTTTTCTTCCAGATATTCCTTTCTGCCAGGCCCAGGGGAAGATGAGTGTCTAGCTTCCAGAATGAGACTGCTGTGTTTTATTCATTGTCTGAGATGATGGCATTGCAGCTTCAGAGAAAGTCCGAATGCTGTTGGGGTTTGTGGAATTGTAGTCCTGTCTCACTCTGTCTTTCTCTTTCTTCTCTCTCTGTGTCTCTCCTCTCTCTGTCTCTCTCTCTCTCTGTCTTTCTCTGTGTCTCTCTCTGTCTCTCTCTTGTCTCTCTCTGTCTCTGTCTCTCTGTCTCTCTTTCTCTCTCTCTCTCTCTCTGTCTCTGTCTCTCCCTCTCTCTCTCCCCCACTCTCTCCCTCTCCCCCTTTCCCTCCTTCCCTCTCTGTCACATGATCTCTCCCAGCTCTACATTTCCTTAGACCTTCCTGTTGCTATATTACCAAATCACTTTGCTGGTAGACTCAGCAGGCAGGGATTTTCTTGTGGTAGATAAAGGCAGACAACTGGCTGGCCTCTGTTTTTCTAAAGAATGTCTTAAAATTTCAGGAAGCCCCCCCCCCCCCATTTCTAGAAGAGTTTGTGTTCTGTTATGTTTCCTAAGAGCTACAAATGGCTCCAAATACTTGGATGTTAGATCCTAGACTTATTGGAGCTGGAACCACCTCGTCTGATCTCCTCATTTGACAGATGAAGAAACTGAAGCCTAGAGAAGGGCAGGCATGTGGCCGGGGTCTGGTTAATGGCTGAGCTGGGATTAGAGTTCTGGTCTTCTGAATCGTTGCCTCTGTTATTGTCTGAAGGAGCAGAGTTTGTCAGTTATTGCAATAACTTCCGACTGCTTGCAGCTGGGGTGAGTGGACCAAAGAAGCATCCCCTAAAGCTTCGTGCTCTCAGGAGGGAAGCCCAGCAAGCTCTCTCCCCTGCAGAGCTTTGATTGTTTACTCAGGCAGGATCCAAAAGCAAGATTAGGACGTATTTTCTGAGGAACACACCCCTTGGTATTCAGCTTTTCCCAAGTTCAATGTTATTGCGACACATCTGCAGTCAGTTTGTTGAACACGCACCAAGACAGACCCAGTGCTGGGGCGTTCATTCTCGTCGAGCTGCTCGCCCCTCACGGCTGGCCTAGGATTGAGGCTGTTTTCATGTGTGTCTTGTCCTACTAGAGTCGAAGTCCTTGAGAATAGATTCCTGTGCCTTACTGCTTCCCCAGAGAACCCAGAGCAGTCCCTGGCAAAGCAGGCTTTAGTGAAATCCTCAGGGAGCTTGAAGGTGTGGGTGCTGCCCTGGGGAAGGATCTGGGATCTTAAGAACTCATTGAGATTCTAGAATTGGAGCTGGAGGCTGAGAAAGGCTCAGGGATTTGGCCACGGTGGCAGAATAGGGATTTGAACCCATGTCTTCTTGCTCTAAATATTGCCTTCTTTCAGCTACAGGATTGACGGTATGGGAAAGTTCCCCCTCTTCCCCCAAGCCCTATTGCAACCTATCTGTGACCTAGTAAATAAGTCATTGGAACAGAATGTAGGCGTAGTGAGTCACCTGCCACAACCTCTGGCTTCCACATGTACTGAAGTTGTTGAATTCCCATGTGTAAGATTTGTGTCCTTTGTGGCACACAAAGGGTATAATTCCTTTTAAGAGGCAGCATGATGGGGGTCCCAACAATGATGCAGACTTCCCTTTTCTGGGCTTGACTCACTTTTCCCCCCAAGGGCTTATCTCTACTAGGATTAGGGATCAATTTGCATTTATATTATTAATCCCACTCTGTGGAAAGTTGTGCTTTCTCAGAGGTACTATTTCATCGTACCTCTCTTAGATTTGTGATTTCTGAATGGAGTCTGTCCTTCCCTGGGGGGGAGGGGGGAGAGGGATGTTTTCCCCCCTACTGAGATCTAAGCCTTTTCCTAAATCTCTGCCTATGCCTGCATTGATCACAAAATCAAGGTTTATCAACTGCCATATTTTCTTTTATGTAACAGTGAAAATAAAATACTTTAATAGCAGTGAAAGACCAGTAAACAATGGGAGAGCCTAGCTGATTGGGGTAGGAAGAAGCCAGTGACTGAATAAGTCTGGCCGCGGAAACTCTGCTCCATCCCAAATGGAGGGGAAATCATTCACCAGCTTAATGGGGAGACGAACCTTGAACTAGTGGCTCTTTGATAGGCAAGGGAGAAGAAATATGTAGCTTCTTCTGGCCCCTCTCCAGTCTCAACAATGCTCATTCATCAGTTGTCAGGTTGGGTAAGACCAGCTTTGACTTTTAAGGGTCTGAGATCAGTTTACCCATGGGGTCCCAGGGGGATGGGGAAGGGATCTGCTAAGATTTTTGGCCCCCTTCTTGACCTTGCTCCTTTCCTCTCTGTGTGATGGGGAACAGGAAGAATGACTGCTCATTTGCTTCTGGTTTTTCTCTCCCAGAAACCCTTCAAAAAACATAGTCCTAGAAATCTATATTCAAACATATCACCACTTGGTGAGCTCAGGGATGATACTTGCTTGAGTCTCCTGTCTTGACAGGGTCCCTCACAGCCTGAGGGCTAGCTTAAAAGTCAACCAGGATATAATGGAAATTTATAATGATACAGCACATATGACAAAGTACACAGCAATACTTGACAATAAGAAGGAAGAATATTCTGGCATCTCAGGATACCGTGTTACTCTTGAAAACAAAACCAAGTGCTTCAAAACTAAGGACCAGGGGCACACCTGTGAGGAAATGCATCACCATGGGACAAGATGAGACAATCCTCTGCAGCAAAAACCAAAGCTAGCTGGCCAGGGGCAGCAAGATCAATAGTCTTACAAAGAACAGACTTCAGTACAATTACAGGCATATCCAGGATGAGCAAAATCGTTTGTAGCCAACAAATAGATACTACTATGCTACAAAGAGAACACAAATAGGCAAGGAAACAAATGTAACAGCAAAACTATAAATGGGGAACTACCAGAGGGTCTGAGACTTAGAGCTAGAAGGTATTTTAGAAGCCTGGCCAACATTGGGTCCCTCCCTTTTAATAGATGAACGACTAAGGGCTGAAGATCACACGGATTGTAAGTCACAGAGTCAGAATTTGAACCCAGGTTCTTTGATTCCAACTCAGCACACTTTCCACTGTACCACACTGTATTGTAGACACTTGCATCAGGACCCCAGAGGAAAAGAGGAAAAAGTGATTTGTTCAGAGTCACATAGCATTTAGTGTCATAGTTAGGGCTTGAAGCTGGGGCTTTCTGACCCCTAAATATATCCATTTTTGTCACATTACCACTACACTGAACATGAATGAATGAGGAGATAAGTTGACTCTTCTCTTTTGGTCCTTAACTGGCTGGAATTACTTTACAACATTAAGGGATGGGTCATCTCATCAATGAAGGCATTCCTCCCCAGGTTCAGATTCCAAGCCACCTGTGCCTTATCCTGTGTCCCAAGAAACTCTTCTCCTTAACTTGTAAAAACTGGCAGAAAGGTTTCTTCAGCATTCACAACTATCACTTGTCCACTTGCAGAACAAATGGCCTAAGAATAGGAAGGGGCATGGAACAAAGATTCTTATTGCACTTCAGTCAGCTGATGCCCCCAAGCCTTCTTTCTTCTTCCACATAGTCAGTACTACCTCCAGCATACCAAGAAAGGGTACATCAGTTGCCTTCCCAATGGTGCCAGTCACCCACTATCCCCTTCATAGGAGACAGACACATCAAAGGCATCGATTGGCTGTTTTCTGTTTGTGTCCCTAGTTCTTAACACAATTCATGGCACATAATAAGGATTTAACAAATGCTTTTTCATTCATCTTCTAGTCCAGCGTGCTCATTTTAAAGATGAAGAAACAGAGACTCAATGAACAGAAATAACTTCTCCAGGGTCACATGAGTAGTTATTATTAGTTTTTCTAAAAAGGTTTTAATCAAAAGAGTAGTATTTCTAATTAGTACCAGGAGTGACCAAAAGAAAGACATCCTATTAGCAGCAAGAAACAGCCTGGTATGAGGCATGGCGCTCAGTCCGGCACAAGATGGGTTTTGTGTCTGCCTCTGACGTTGCCTGGTCACTGGACCTCACTGAAGCACTAATCCTAACCCTTCTCCTTATTGACAAACATTGGTTCAGCACCATTGTGTTCCAGACACATGCCAAGCACTGGGGATATAGAGAAAGGGAAAAAGCCCAGTCACAGTCCTCAAAGAGCTCACAATAGTAAACAACTACCTACACACAAGACATGTAAATATCGATGGTAGGGAATCTGAGAAGGAAAGCATGGACACTGGGGAGGAGGAGGGACTCAGGAGAATCTTCTTGCAGAAGGTGGGATTTTAAGGAAGACAGAGAGGCCAGGAGGCAAAGAAAAGGAGGAAGAGTATTCTAGACGTGGGGACAACTAGTGAAGATCCCCAGAGTCAAGAGAAGGAATGTCTTGTGTGAGGAACAGCAAGGAGGTTGGTGTCACTAAGGCACATGGGAGGGAGTGAGGTATGAGAAGAAAACTGGCAAGATGGCAAGGAGCCAGGTAATCAAGGGCTTATAAAGCCCAATGGGCTTTTCTATTTGATCCTAGTATTGACCCTAATAAGGAACCACTGGAACTTACTGAGTAGAGGAATGATATGGTGACTGTGACTGTGACTGACGAAGGTCACTTTGGCAGCTGAGTGGAGGATGGATGGGAGTGAGGACTTGAGTCAGGTGATCACCTGGGAGCCTGTTGGAAGAGTCCAGGCCTGAGGTGATGGAACCCTGAACTGGAATGGTGGTAGTGTCAGAGGAGAAAAGGTGGCACAAGTGAGAGATACTGGAAAGGTAGAAATCACAAGACTTGACAGCAAATTGCCCAGGTGGAGATAGTGAGGAGCTGAGGATAAGCTCAGGTTTGTGAGCCTGAGGAACTGAAAGGATCGCAGTGCCCTGGACAGTGATAGGAAAGTACTGGGGGGGTGGGGGGGGGGTGGGAGGTCACTTGGGGAATCACTACGTTATGGATTTGGGAGCTTTCCCTCAATGTTTAGCTCCCCAGAGTCCCAGAAAAAGGATGGAAAACATCGACAACTACCTTCTTTCTACTCGTGGAAACCTCAGAATGTGCAGTATGTCAAGCCCTTTCCAAGATACAAGATTCCTTGTGTCAGAGAACCTTTGTTTTTTCATCTAGTTTCCTAAATCACCTCTGGTTTCTTTGAGACCATCTATGCTCCATTTATGGAAACTGAAAATCATGTAAAGCCATCAGTGTCACATTTAAAGCATGGTAAAAAAAAAAAACATAGAGGGCAAGACTGATCCATGAAGTGGACACAGGATTCCACGGGATCCCACAGGATCATGCAGGTCCCATGGGATCACTGATTTAGAGCCAGAAAGGGTTTGAGAGGTCATCTAGCCCATCCCTGTGTCATTTACAGTTAAGGAAACTGAGACCCAGAGAGTGCAGTTCATGGGATCAGAGTTCATCTATTCCAACTCTTTCATTGTATAGAGAAGGAATTGGAAACCCACATTGGGGAAGGGATTTGTTCATGGCCTCATACCCAGGAATGGTAGAGCTGGGATTTTGAACCCAGGTTCTCTGATTCTAAATCCAGCCTCATCTTCATTTTCTGCTGCCTTTATAGGTCCCTTTTGCTTGTTGTCTTCCTCCATTTGAGTGGAAGCTCCTCAAAGGCAGACTGCTTTGCTTTTTGGCACAACTTCTGGCACAGAGTAAACATTTAATAAATACTTGTGCCTTCTTCCCCTCCTTCTTTCCCACTGCACTGTCCTGCCCTGCATATTGTTTTTTGGAAAGCAAACTTCAACAATAGCCTTGAAGTTCACTGTTGACGTGGGTTTCGGTGACAGAAGTCATCTTGACATTGGCAGCCTGCAACTTGCCAACTGTCAAAGACTGCCTTGGCACTGGGAGGCTTGCCAGGCCAGGCTGAAGCCTTTCCTCTGCCTTGATGTGACTTTAAGAGGTTCTTTCGCAAAAATGGGGCTGGCAGTTAGCTTCTTTTCTAAATGTTCACATGGCCCTTTAGTGATGCGACCCCTCCTACAAGACACAAACTTTGTACCATCACTCTTAAAAGTTGCCACAACTGAGACATTGATCATGCTGAGATGGTATATGCCAGTCATAGAGAAAATGGCTTGGTTTGAAATAAAACTTGCGGGCATGGTTATTCTAAGTGACTGAAAAGGGAGAAGAAGGCTTTATGTGGCAGTAGGAAGCAGAGGAAGACCTTATGTGGCATCTTGCCAGTATCTAAGGAGAGTCATGGCAGACATCATTCAGAAAGTGGCTTTCTCCCAGGCACCACTGAGGGCCCACCTCGAACCCTGAGCCTTTCCTGATCCTTTCAGCCCCCC
>CM053589.1:198678999-198691172 GCA_028646515.1 Pseudochirops corinnae
AACTTAGGTCTTCCTGACTCCAGGGCCAATGCTCTATTTACTTCACCACCTAGCCACCCCTCATTATTTCTATACGACTTTGACTCTGTACCTCTAAATACTTGATTTGAGCCACTGGAAAATGAATCAGCAAAGCAAAGTCTCACCTCTTCAATGATTACCAAGTTTCTCACTTGTGGACTAAAAAACAACCAAACAAACTACATTTTCTGAGAAACATCCCTGTGGTTTTTAGAATTGTGAAGTCAGATGTTAGAAAATCTTCAGTGGTCATCCAGGCATGTTAACTAGGCAATGAGGAGCCATTCAAGGTTGAGGTTTATTTTGGGGGTTCTTTTTTAATTGTTTGTCTAATTGACTTTTGTAGCAAAATATAAGCATAGAGATATCAGTAACTATCTTTACAAACTTACTTTATAACTCCTTCTAATCCTTAAGAGAGATACACACTTGCCTAAATGTATTTATTTATATGTGTATGTACATGCATAAAAATATATACTTACATAAAATACAAATATAAATCATTTTTCCTTATGGAAAAAGTAGTATATAATTTGTATCTTCAGAGCTCCTGGTTTTTTTTTTCCAAATAGATATATCCAGATTTATTTAGTCTTCATTTTTTAAATTTCATATTGCCCATAGTCCATTTCACCATCTCCTAGCTGTTGGATTATTTCTAGTTTTGCCTTCTTTTGTTTTGATATTGCATATAACATAGCTGCAAATATCTTCAAATAAGTCATTCCTCTCTCTCCTCTCTCTCTGTCTCTGGCTCTCTCTGTCTCTCCTTTCTCTGTCTCTTTCTTTGTCTCTCTTTACCTCCCTCTCTTCTCTCTCTCTCTCTCTCTCTCTCTCTCTCTCTCTCTCTCTCTTTCTCTCTCTCTCCTCTCTGTCTGTCTGTCTGCCTCTCTCTCCTCTCTCTTTCTTTGTCTCTCTCTACCTCCTTCTCTTCTATCTCTCTCTCCCCTTTCTGCGTCTCTCCTATGTCTGTCTCTCTGCTCCCTCCCTTCCCCCCTCCCCCAGGTAATGACTTCCTTTGGTATCTTGATAATAGGAAGATTCTTGGCTCCCAAAGCCAGGAATTTTCTTGGTACATATTTTCAGAAAGGTCACTTTGATCAATATTGTTGCCAAAAACAGATGCCAACCCCATGCCAACAGGGACCCTGTTTACTATTTTGATTTAGTTTTGACAGATCAATGGGTGTGAATGAGTGTGTGCTGTTTGTTTTGCTTTGAATTTTGTTAATCATTAATGAGGTGGGATTTTTTTGAGTTTTTGCTGAATATATGAGTTATCAGTTTCTGCCTGTATGCCCATTAGAGATTGGACACGGTACACATAGGTTAGGGGGACTTTTTAAGAACACACACACATTCTGACTCTGTTCTCTTTATCTCAGTTAGAGTAAGCTTTAAAAATCATTACTTGATTCTTCATCACCCTTTGCCTTCTAAGTTCTATTGCTTCAATAGTAAAGATATACTGTGCTTCTCTACCCCCTTCACATTGGGGAGAAGCACACTGTTCCATTTTCTCTTGGTTTTGATATTTTGGGGCCCCAGCCTTTTAAAATATGTGTTAAAGTTTAGAAGAACAAGTCTGTTCTTGCCAGCTTCTTCCCTACTGACTGTATAAAGCGTGAAGTCACACACTGAAAGGGGTATCTGGTGACCCGTAAGCTGGCAGCAGCTCTACAGTGCAGTAGAGATGGGATAGACTCAAGTCAGCCAAGCAGGACAGAGGCTCCAGGGTTGCTCTGAAGTTTTTGTAAGAGTGCAGATGTGAGCTAAGAAGGGTTTGGGAATAAGAGGGGGAGGGGACTGTATGTAACTTGTATGTACTTCATTATTTGCGTGTTGTTTTTCCCCATTGGAATAGGAGTGCCCTGAGGGCAGGGGCTGTTTTAGCTTTAACTTTGTAGGTCCAGAGCTTCTATATTCAATTGCTTCTGATGTTTGTGCAACTTTGTTCAACTGGTTTGACTTTTCTATTTTTTAGCCAGAACCAAATAATTTTGATAATTACTGATTTGCAGGGTACTGTGAGATCGACTACTGCTAGGCTCCCTTCCTTTCCACTTTTTCCTCATCATTTCTCTTTTGTTCTTCCAGATGAATTTTATTATTATTTTTTTCCAGCTTTCTAAAATGATCCTTTGGTAGTTTGATTGGTGTGATACTGAATAAATAAATTAACATCATTTTAATTATATTGGCACAGCCCAACCATAAACAATTAATACTTGCCCACTTATTTAGATCTGTCTTTGCTGTAAAGAATGTTTTGTAGTTTTATTCCTGGCCCTTTTATATCCTTCCAGTCTTCTTATACATTAATTCCCTTTGCCATCCAGTGACATTGACCTCTCTGTTGGTCCTCAACACGATGCTACATCTCCCAAGTTTGTGCATATTCCTGGCTGAACCCTCATGCCTAGGATCCTCCCCTTCCTCACCTCTGTCTTCTGGCTTCTCTGGCTTCCTTCAAGTCCCAGCTAAAATCCTACCATCTGTGAGAAGTCTTTCCTGATTCTCCTCAATGGTACTTAGTGCCTTTCTTCTGAGATTATCTCCAAGTTAGCCTGAATATATCTTGTTTGTACATAGTTGTTTTCTAGTGTTGCCTCCTCCATTAAACCATTAGCTCCTTGAAAGTTGGGACTTTTTTCCTTTTCTTTGTATTCACATCACTAAACACAGTGAATAGCCCTTGATAAATGCTTGTTGACTTGACCTGCATTCATACAGTTTGTGTGGATCTTTATAGATGAACTTCTAAATATCTTATACATTTGGTAGTGCTTCTGAATGAGATTTTTCTTTCTGTCTCCTAATTCTGGGTTTTGCTGGCAGAATATAGGCATGCTTGTGACTTGTGTACATTAGGTTGTACCCTACTAATCTGATAATTGTTTCGGTAATTTGACTTGACTCGCTAAGGTTCTTCTAGGTGAGACCATAATATCATCTGGAAAAAATGATCATTTTATTTCTTCTTTGACAATATTTGTTCCCCCAGTTTCTTTTCTTTTCCTCCTGTTATATCTAGCATTTCTGACACTATTGTCAAATAATAGTGGGTGATAATGACATCTCCTGGAT
Organism: Pseudochirops corinnae; assembly: GCA_028646515.1. NCBI lineage: Eukaryota > Metazoa > Chordata > Mammalia > Diprotodontia > Pseudocheiridae > Pseudochirops > Pseudochirops corinnae. The sequence continues at coordinate 198,682,111 of CM053589.1, forward strand.
ATCTGACGACAGATCAGTCCTTTTGCTGCCCGAGCCTAAGTTTTTTCAGTGGTAAACGGGGGTAATACTATCTGTACTATTTACATCTCAGAGTCTCAAATGAAAATGAAATAATGTATGTGCAGCTCCTTGTGTGCCTTATAACATTATATAGACTCAAAATTAATTTAAAAAAGAATGTTAAAGTTGTTTTTACTTGTAATTTGAGAAAAATACATTTAAAAATATTTCAAAAAACATTACAGAAATGTCTGTTACAAAGGGCTGTGCTGTATGTACACTTGGGGAGAGTTAGAGCAGCAATGACAGCCACCACTGACCTGGGGTCCTGCCTTCCTTAGGCCCACAGAAAGACTGGCTTCCTCTTTAGTCTGAACCAGTCTGGAGCAGAGTTTATAGTATTGCCCACCAGGTGGCGCTTTGCCATAGCGACCACCTCAGTGGTTTCATCAGCCGCCCCTTGCTGCCTGCTCCAAGATTCTCTCTGTGTGTATGTGTAGACAGCCCAGCTCCGCCAAGGCATTGTCTTCAAAAGACCTGGAGGGGGAAATGCTTGTTGATTTCTGTCTAACACTAGGCTCTGATACAAAGTGTTTGCCTCAGATTGTAAAAACAGGATGATGTCCAGTCCATCCCTCCACTCCCACTGGCTCTCCTGGAATTTCCTGATTCAGTCTTGACCCTTTATGCTCACCTTATGGAAGCACTCAACTCTTCTGTGGCCACATCATCTCCTTTGGGCTGTGACTACTAGGGCCCAACAGGCCCAACAACTCCCGAGTCCTGTTTCACCAACTGTCCTGTTTCATCCCTGCTGGGTCCTTTCCTCCTGCCTCCAGGGGATGGGGAGATGGCGGCAGTTAGAGATCAATACCGTATCAAGCATTTATTGAGGACCTTTGTGTGCCAGGCACCATTCTAAGCACTGAGGATGCAAAGAGAGGCAAGAAACATCCTGTTCTCGGTCTCAGTCCCAGAAGGAGGGGATGATACACACAGGCTAAGTTGGAGATCACCAAGAAAGGGAAGGCACTAACATTAATGGGGACTGGGAAAGGCTTCTTGCAGAAGGTGGTGGGATTTCATGTGGGACTTGGAGGAAGCCACGAGGCAGTGATGAAGAGAGAGAACGTTGCAAATCAGGGAGACAGATCAAACTGATGATGAGGAGGCCATGGGTGACTCTCAGCACCCCTGGGTTACCTGTTGGTCTCTTTAAATCATCATCATCATCATCCAGGTCCACAGGGAAAATTCTGAGAGATGAGGAGCGGTCTGTGGGCTCCACTTCTAGGCCTGTCAAAATGGTGCCAAACAGAACATAGCTGGAAGACTCTGGGTGAGCATGGGAGGAAGAAGCACATTCCTGATGGGGAGCTGGGCTTTGTGCGATGGTTAAGGATTTCAGCAGGTAAAGAGGGAGAACACTATTCTAGGCAGAAAGAACCTTGCCCGTGGACACCCAATAAAGTCTTTGGCATTTTACATGGAGTTGTACTGAGGAGGCAGAGAAATACAAAGATGGAGGGAGTGTGGAGGATGGAGTCTGGCAGTTCAAGAAGCTTGGCCTGAGGACAGCTAGGTGGTGAAGTGGCCCTGGAATCAGGAGGACCTGGGTTCAAATCCAGCCTCAGACACTTGACACACTTACTGGCTGTGTGACCTTGGGCAAATCACTTAACCCCAATTGCTTTGCCTGCCCTGAAAGAAGAAGAAGAAGAAGAAGAAGAAGAAGAAGAAGAAGAACAAGAACAAGAACAAGAACAAGAAGAACAAGAAGAAGACCAAGAAGCAGCAGCAGAAGCTCAGCCTGGTGGGAGATGATCGAGGAGCCCGCCTCCTGGGGGTGTAAGACACCTTATTAGAATAGGACTGGTCTACTCCCCTGATTTCCTGCCTCCCACACCCCAAACCCACTCAAAGCACCCAGGCTCTGAGATGTGCTTTTCCCCTGGCAAGCCCCACCAGGGAGTGACTCTGACCTCACAGTAAGCAAAAGGACATCACTGGCCTCCAGAAACCAAGCCTAACCTGGTCTCAAACATCTGACCCATGCCTGCAGGCCCAGCAGCTGGGAGGAGTCCCTAGATGTAGAGCCAGATGGACACCACGGCTTTTCCTGAGACAACTGAAAACCTTCCCTCTTTGCTTCCTCCCCCTCCTCCTCTTCTTCCTCCTTTTCTCCTTTTCTCTGTCTCTGTCTCTCTCATTCTCATGAACTTCCTTGGAGAATCCCTTCCTGCTCCCCACCTCCACCCCTACCCAAAGTTAGTATTTTTTTTTTGTCTTTTTGGAGGGGGAAAGCAGGGCATTTGGGGTTAGGTGACATGCCTGAGGTCACTCCGCTAGTAAGTGTGTCAAGTGCCTGAGGCCAGATTTGAACTCAGGTCCTCCTGACTCCAGGGCCAGTGCTCTATTCACTGTGCCACCTAGCTGCCCTCCCCACCACCCCAAGTTGTACCAGTCGGAAAACCTACCGGAAATGGGGTGGTAGAATACAGGTGCAGATTGAGGATGCCCTCAGGCATGGCAGCTGATTTTCTGGGTAACTTTTTCTTGGCTGTTCTTTTTATGAGGAGTGATTCTTTTCAGAGAGGTGGAGCTTCCACCGAGCAGGGATAGATATGTTAATAAAAATAAGTAAAACATTAATTATTTTTTCAAGAGGATCTGCTGTTAGAGGTAGGAAAGTTAAGTGGTTGGAAGAGGAGAAGGCCCTAGCCCTCCTGGTCCATAATACCAGTGTGCAAACATCACAACATCTTTGCCACAGACACATTATTTTCTTTGAAGAAAAATGAGACTATTTTTCTCTTAGAGTTAGGGTTAGAATTACCAGCTGCACAGAGATCATTGCCAAGTATGTTTATACCCTTTCCAAATTTGTTCTCAAAATGTCTTGAATGTTTCTGTGGTTTGGAATGGGTTTTCTGCCTTTTCTCAGACTGTTTTCCTGCTCTAGACGCATCATCATCCCTAGGCAAGATTAAATCCCAAGCCCGCTGGGAATTTCGTATTTTCTTGGTGGGGAGGAGTCCTTTTTGTCCATCTAACCTTGTAGGAAAAAAAATCTATCTTCCTCCAGCATCTGCTGGCCTTGTCCGCTGTCTGAGAACAGTCCAGAGTGCTAAACTGTGTCTCAGGCCTCCTGGGGAATGCGAGGGCATAGAGGAGACTAGAGCACACCTCCTACTTTTCATTTAAGAACAGAGAAATGGGTCAGCTGAGGAAATAGGAGAGCAGAGCATTTTGGGGAGAGGAGGGAGCTTCTAGCCACTGGGCAGAGTCTGGGGGAAGGGCAGTGATCTCTTGGTTTCAGGTTTGGGACCTTAGGGAGTGAGACTCATCACCAGCTTGGGACATCTGGGATGTGATTTGTGAAAGCTCAAAGGGTTAAATGGCAGCTATAAAAGAGATTTGTGGGGCACGTCTTCCATCTTCCATGTACAGGGCATCGTGTTGGGCTATTCCAGGGCGGGTCCCAAAAGCAGCCTTGGCATCCAGACTGAGAGTCATGTTTAGAAAGGAGCAAAGAAGCAGTTAAAGGTGTGGACTGAAGCTAGAGCAGCTCTGCATTGCTTAATGCTTAAATATTGATATAGATAGACAGACTGACAGACAGATAAAGAGAGACAGACAAATGGATGGACTGAAAGATAAATAGAATGATAGAGGATAGATGAAGATTATTGAAGGAATGATAGACAGTGGAGATAGATAATAGATGGATAGATTAATAGATCAATCGATTGATAAATCAGTTGGTCGATAGATGGATCGATAATAGATAGATTCTCCCAGAGTTTGAAAGTGGTGTTGTGCATAGAGAACTGATCTGGACCATGAAGCTGTTGAGCTCAGGTCCTGCCCCTAACACATCTAGGGGGTCTCAGCTGTCAGTCAGAGGTGGCAAAGCCAATGGTAACACATATTCTCTAATGTCATTCCCATTAAGAAAGTCATGTCTGTTTCAGATGTTGAAGCATTTGAAAATGCCAAGAGCTCTTCTCTTCTGGGTCTCCAGTGGCTGTGGCTCTAGCCTCCTAAGAGACAGTTGCCTCTTCATAGGGTCCTGCCTGTGCTCTTCTGTTCCTGCAGTAATGCCCATGTAATATAACTGCGCAGATCCCAGACAAGGAACCCATGATGCCCCCTCATTTACTTGAAGTGAGACAGGGAAATCCCAGGACACCACAGAGTAACTGCAGTTCCCAGAAAAACTGGGCTTTGATAAATCCAAGTAGAGAGAGGCCAAGGAAGAGTTTGAGCATCAGCTATTGAAGGTGCCACCTCACAGCTCTCCATTTTTACTCAATCCCCTTGCTGAACTTAGTGGTTTCTATCCTGCCTTCTCCTTTGCTGGTCTTCTCACCCTTAGCTTCCCTCCACACTTTCTCTGATCTAGCTACCCTGCTCTCCTGGCTCTCTGTTGCACATGCCTCTCCATTTCCCATCTCTGTGCCTTTGCCCCTCTTCATCCCACATGCCTAGTGTGCTCTCCTTCCTCACCTCTGCCTCTCAGCTTCCATGAAGACTCCACTCCAATCCACCCTGTGCAGAAGGCTCCTACTTCCTCACCTCACTGCCAGTGCCTTGCCCCTACCACTCCATTCCATTTATACTGTGCAGATTCTCTCTCTCTCTAGCTGTGGGCAAGCTCTGTCTTCCCCATTGGAATGTGAGCTCCTTGAAGGAAGGGACCAGTTTTTGCTGTCTCCAGCCCTCAGCACACACAATGCTGGGCACATGCCTTGTGCCTAATAAATAATTCTGAATGTCATAATCCTGGGTAAGCAGTGCTGTTCCCATTACAGACCCAAGGCCATAGGCAGAGAAGGGGGGCTGTGAGGGTTTAATAGACAGAGTCTGATCTTCCATCGGGAGACAGCATCTTTCTGCTGACCTTTCTGTTCCAATGTGTTGACAACAGGATGTGCACCCAGAGGGAGAGGCTTTGGCCGAGAAACAGAACGTTTCTGGCAGCCACAATCCTTGTCAGACTGGACACTGTGCAGAGATCAGCTTGTTTTTGTGGCCCAGCTGGCCGTAGATGAGTAACCAAATAGTTTGCCTAAAAAGGAAAGAAATAGAGTGAAAAGAAAGAAAAGACACCGAACAATCCCTTACTTCCCCTCCTCCTCCTTCACTTCCTCCTCCCCCCCCCCCTCCTCCTCCCCCTCCTCTTCCTCCTCCTCTGGGGCAGCCACCAATGCTGCTGCTGCCTGGGGCTTACGTAACTGCTGAAGAGATCACAGTCTCTGTGGCACCCATGGGTGAGCAGCCCCTCTACCACCTCTGGCTGGGCCCATCAAAGCCTTCATCTGGATCTTTTGAGAAAGCTCCCATGGAGGGTCTGCCCAGGGTGCTCTGGCCTTCCCCTTGTCCTTTTGATGGCTCCAGGATAATAATAACTAAGAATTATAATCCAGACCGTATCAGACAAAGTCCTGCCTGCCTCCTTGTCCCGAGGATGGTCCCTGCAAATGAGCCTCCAGAGGATGGGCTGACCCCCCAAACACTGATCTGAGCTCCCTGTGTGATTTCCAGTCTAGAAACCACAAGGAGCCAGAGAATGGCCATTTCTGTCTGAGGTCCATTGAAGTAAGAGGACAGGAGCCCACTGAGACAGGAGGGGGCCTGGAGCTGGGCTCTGCTGCCTGTTCTCCTCGTGTCTACTTTGCTGCCATCCAGCACCATCAGGGCCTTCCATCTTGTGGCTCCTACAGAAACATCAGGCCCATCTCAATGATTGCAAGACCAAGCCCAGGTGTAAGGGGTCAACTGAGTGGAGGGAAAGGGACCAGACCAGCATTTCTTTGGTCTGGGGAAGTCCGGGATGAAGAGATACCTTCTTGTGAGGCAGGGGGGGAGCCCTTCTCTGTAATCATAGTCCTAGAGCAGGGGTGGGAAACCCGGGGCCTTGAGGCCACATGTGGCCCTCTAGGTCCTCAAGTATGACCCTTTGACTGAATCTAAACTTCACAGAATAAAAGAATTTGTTCTGTAAAACTTGGACTCAGTCAAAGGGCCGCACTTGGGGACCTAGAGGTCCACACGTGACCTCAAGACCATAGGTTTCCCACCCCTGTCCTAGAGAGTTGCCTAGAACGTGAGAAGGTGACACCCTGAGTCACACAGTAGGCATGTGTCAGAGATGGGACTCCAGCCCACCTCCTCCTGGATCCCTTTCTAAAACATGAGTAGTTCTTGGCTGGACTCTTTTCAGGGGGATGAAAAGCCCCCGGACATGAATAAAAGCCAGTTAGCAAAAACTCAACCCAAGTTGCTGCAGAAGGTAAGTAGAGATCTGGCTTATCCTGGCTCTCTTCCTGTAGCTCATGAATCAGTGGGGAGGAAGCAATGTCCAGGTTTGAGGAAGCCAGGAGCCAGCCTGCCCTTCAGGCCTGGGGCAGGCCCCTCCTGCTTGTATCTGCCCTGGGCAGCCCCCCATGTGGGGACCTTTACCTTCCCAGAAACGGCTCCTTCTTTGGTCCTTGCCAGGAGCAATACTGAGCATGAAGTGTCCTTCCTTTGGACAGAGTCATGGGCAAAGAGTGAAAGAGAGGGAGAGTTCTAAGTGGAGGCCTTGGCTGAGAGGTGTGCAGAGAAGCTTCTGGGAGGCCAAGCTCCCTTCTTGTGATTGGAACTCCTTCCCAAAGCCTGGGGAACCCCAAATGTGGCCAAGCCCAGAGCCTACCCCTCTGGAACACACAGACTCTGGCAGAGTCAGAGATTTGGAACAGACTTTAGAGGTTAACTAATCTAACCCACAATTTTTACAGATGAGGAAACTGAGTCCCAGAGAGGGGAAGTAACTTTCCAAGACCACTCAGGGAGGTAGGATTCAAACACAGCCCAAGTCAGAGGGTCATAGATTCAGAGCTGAAAGGGCCTCAAAGACAGGTGACTAGCCCAAGGTCACACAGGCAAGAAGGGGGCATAGCTGAGATCCAAACCCAGGGCCTCAAACTTGGAATCCAGATGTCTTCTGTTATACTAGGGCTGTATCAGTAAATCCATAGAAAGCTTTTCTCCATGAAAATAATGGACAATCTTTGCATCTCTGGTTCTCTGTGCAGTCCAGGCACCTGGGGAGGTCTCAGGCAGGGGTTATGTGAGGGCGTGTATGCTGACACCCCCAGCTCCTTCCATGGGGAGTAGGGGGGAGGAAGTCAGCTGGAAAGAGCCGGAGGCCAGAGAGGGCATTATCAAAGATGGAATAGCAGGAAAACTGGAGATCCTTGGCATGAGATTCCAGGATGGGCATAAGGAGAAGGGAGGCCTAGATTGGTGGCATCTCAAGTCCAGTGCTGAGGGATGGAAGTGAGGCTGTGCCGGTAGGGACAGTCCTAGGTTAGATGGACTCTGATGAGTCTTGGTGCCACTGCTGCCTTCACTGAACCTTCAGGGAATATCTTGGGTCTCTCCAAGGTGACTCCCTTTAATGACTGAGAGGCAACCCAGGGTAGTGGGAAGCACTTTGGACCTAGAACCCCATTGAAATCTACCTTCTAGTTGACCCTGACTAGCTGTGTGACCCAGGTAGGGCACCCAATCTCCACAAGTATTCATTTCTTCTTCCACAAAATATGGATCCTGGGAGGCCAAAATGGAACCTCAGAGTCAGGATGACCCTGGGCAAGTCACCTGACTGGGAGTGGGTGCAGATCTGCCTTGGGATTTTAGAGAATGGATGAAAAACATTTCGCCAAGCTTCCTGCCCTTGTGTAGATCAGCTAGTGTTCAGTGCAGTTCTATAAACACAGATTAGTTTTCGACCATGAGTTAGGCCCCCAATTAGGCACTAGGAATACCAAAAAGGAGTGGTCTCTGCCCTCAGAAAGCTTCCACACCACGAGGCAACACAACTTTAAGGTAACAAATAGAAGTAAATCCAAAGTCACTTCAGGTAGGAGAGCCCACTAGCGATATGAGGAGCGGCTTCTCACAGGGCCTGGCCCACTAGAGGCACAGGTGAGGAGAAGGTGCATTCCAGGCATGAGAGCCAGCCTGTCCAGAGTCCTAAAGGGAGACAGGACATAAAGGGAAAGGGACTGCAAACAGGCGTGTTTGCCAAGACATAGAGTGCCCGAAAGAGAGTGAGAGGAAATCATCCTGGAAATGAGAGAGAAGGCACAAGGCTTCAGATTCCAGGCCAAGGGATTCCCATTTCATCCTAAAGGGAATTGGAAACCATGGAAGATTTTTGAGTAATTAGGAAGGTAGAAAGATAAACAGATAGAAGGATAGAGAGACAATTGAGAGAGAAAAAGCAGAAGACATACAGAGAGATGGTCGAGCACTTACTAAATGCTTACTCTATGCCAGGCACGTTGTGAAACACTGGGTATCCAGTTAGAAGTAAGACAGCTCCTGCCCTCCAGGAGCTTATATTCTCATGCTGGAGACAGCATGTGTGAGTGTGTGTGGAGGGGTGGCTAAACAGTTCCAAGCATACAACACGGCGGCATGATGTGGAAAGAACTGGGAAATGAGATGGAGGGGCCTGGAGCTGGGCAAAAGAAGCTTATGAACTGGAGATCTCAGGGTTAGGTGAAAAATGTAACAGAGATAATGTGAACATGTGGTTTTCTAAGTCAGTATGCTTCCCACAGGGATCCTTGTGCATGATCTGTTTCTATTTGAGTTTGACACCACTGATCTAGACTTCCTTTAGGAATGACAGTACTGTACCCAGAGTACAAAGGGTCACTGGGAGATCCTTCCTTCCTCTCTCCCTCCCTCACTTTCTTCCTCCCTCCCTCCCTCCCTCCCTTCCTTCCTTCCTTCCTTCCTTCTTTCCTCCCTTCTTTTCTCCCTCCTTCCTCCCTTCTTTTCTCCCTCCTTCCTCCCTTCCTTTCTCCCTCCTTCCTCCCTTCCTCCCTCCCTTCCTTCCTTCCTTCCTTCCTTCCTTCCTTCCTTCCTTCCTTCTTTCCTTCCTTTCTTCTTTCCTCCCTTCCTTTCTCCCTCCTTCCTCCCTTCCTCCCTCCCTCCCTTCTTTCCTTCTTTCCTCCCTTCCTTTCTCCCTCCCTCCCTCCCTTCCTTCCTTCCTTCCTTCCTTC
>CM053589.1:198691672-198724097 GCA_028646515.1 Pseudochirops corinnae
TTTTTTTCAGAATTCTTTTTGTTTTTTATTTTAATACCGTCCCATCTCCTGATATTTCCCCCCTACTCCTCCATGCCCTCATTTAACTCTCCATAGTAACCAAGAAAAACATTTAAGCAAAACTGATTGACAAAGCCACAAGGATTTGACTATCCATGCAGTGCCCTGATCTTATGGTCAGCATGTCTCTGACAAAATGAGAGATGTGCGTTTTGTCTCTTATTCCCTGGAACCAAGATTGTTTACAGCGATTCACTTGAGTTCTTTTGTCTTTTAGGTGTTACTTATATGTCTCAATGTGGGGTTTCTTTCAAGAAACACCTTTCCCCCAAATTCTCCCCCTTGTCTGGCTCCTGACTAGGACCCTGTCACTGACTCAAATCCTTTACTTAGGGTGACTTTAGCTGCAGCTTAATTTGGTTCTTCCAGCTGTGCTCAAGACAGTGGTGAGTCCATCTCCAAAGAACCACATCTTAGCTCTCTGCTAAGGACTGCCAAGCCTCAGCAGCTCTTTCTCATTTTACTCTCTCTAGATTTTGTAGAGTTATGTGAATTGAATACATACACACCGAGGGAATAAAGAGCCCCCAATGTCCATCATGGGTTAGGCAGACAAACCCCAGACGTGCCCTTGGCCCCAGATGGCAATATGGCACCCAAGACACATGGGACTGCTTAGAATTTGCATTCTCCAAGACATCTCTTCTCTTACAAAGGGAGTTAGTGATATATCTCACACCAGCTGGAGGTCAGTTGGCCAGTGCAGAGAGAAGAGATCACCAAATCCCATCAATGAATTTTGATTGTATTATGTTTTGCTGTGTTTCCATAAGGGACAAAACCATGTTTCATTAACCCTAAAAATGTGATGTTTTATCTTGCAGGATGTCCAACAGAAATCCACGAATGTGGTCTACCAAGCTCACCATGTGAGTAGAAATAAGAGAGGCCAGGTTGTTGGGACCAGAGGAGGATTTCGAGGCTGTACAGTGTGGTTAACAGGTAAGCCAGCCAGTCTTGTCATTGAAAGTTGGTGTGGCCATTTGTCTAAAGCAGTTAAAGATGCCTGAAGACATTAGCTCAGATAAACTCCATGCTAGCTCGGGATTCGGGCTGGGGGGAGGTGGGAGGCACTTTGTCAGCCTCAGCTCAACCACTTGGCTTCTGAAGGGAGAACAATGAACAATGGAGAAAAACTGTAGAGAGACACGTTTAGGCTTGATTTAGAGAAGAATCGACTTGTCCAAAAGAGGAATGGTGGCCTGGGGAGGTGGTGGGTGCTCCTTCTGGCGAGTCTTCAAGGAGATTCTCTGTTGCTCTTGGGGCGTGCTGAGGGGGCCAAACTAGACACTCTTTGCCTTCTTTCTTGCCCAAATCCAGTCCTTGCCCTTTGGGATGGCCAGGGTACTCTTTTAGTCATTTGTCTGATGATCTAACTGCTGTTTCATGGCACCCAGTGTTCTGAAAGACATTCATATCAAGGATGTAAAAGCATGTTACACTTGGCATGAAATGATTTACAAACAAGAAATGTACCAGCAGCTTACATTTTGCCCAGTTCTCTCTCCTTGTATGTACGGATATCACATACTTCAGCTCAGTTCAAAAAACATTTATTAAGCAATACAAGCGGTCAGCCACAGGGCCAGGATTCGATCCAGGGCTGTAAATAGCAACCCCCAGAAGGTAGAGATGGCTTCATTTTTCTCCTTGTTTCCCCAGTGCCTGGCACATAGTAGGCATTTAAATACTTATTGAATTGAACTGGATTGACTGCCATGTGCCAAGGCATCGTGCCAAGCACTAGAGATTACAAAGACAAGAAAATAGTGCTTGCCCTCTCAGAGTTTCCTTTCTTCTGGGAAGCTGGAAGCTAATGATGGCCAGAGCATGGTTTCTGGTGGTGGTCAGCTGCTGCTCACACCCTCTGCTTTAGGTTTCAGAGAATTTCCGAATGTTAGAGCCAAAAAAAGACCTTGTGATCCTGGAGTTTACCTCCTGAGGAAATGAAGCCCCAGAGAAGAAATGTACCTTCCTGAGCCCATGTACCTGGGTTTTGGCACAGCCAAAAGTTGAACCCAGGACTCCTGTCTGGTGCACAGTGGCACAGTGGATAAGCGCCAGGCTTGGAGTCAAGAAGACCTGAGTTCAAATCTGGCCTTTGACACTAGCTATGTGACCCTGGGCAAGTCACTTAACCCTGTTTGCCTCAATTTCCTCACCTGCAAAATGAGTTGAAGGAAATGGCAAATTATTGGACATGACAGAAATGACTGAACACAATGGGTCTAAGGAAGGAAGAGCTTCCTTGGGGTCCCAGGGATGTGAGTTTCCTGGTGCAAACTGGAGACTAGAGCTCATTTTTGTATCTAGCTTATCAAGTGGACCCAAGCCAATATGTAAAAACCTGCCGATTTAAATTATTATATAATCTACTTAGCAGGCCTGTCTGGCATGCAGCTACAAGCTTCAAGGCAATTCTAGAGCAAACAGGTAGGAACATGTTCTCCTTCTTCCCCTGTTCTGGCATTCCTTCACCTGGTTCTTCCATACCCAGGGCTGCTCCATGACCCTTCCTCTCCCAGTGCCCTGTTTTGCCCAAGTCTTCCCATGGTGATGGTGGTTCTGGCTTTCAGGTGATGCTATTGCCTCAAAGACTTGTGGTGAGGAAAGTGCTTCAAGCATATCTATAAATGGGATTTGGGCCTATTCAGAGGCACCTAAAACCCCATCCTCCCAAAATCATCACTGGCACCCATTTGCTTGTGGTTGTTGAGTTGTTTCATCTGAGTCTGACTCTTCATGGCCCCATTTGGGGTTTTCTTAAAAAAGACACTGGAGTGGTTTGCAATTTCCTTTTCCAGCTCATTTTATAGATGAGGAAACTGAGGCAAACAGGATTAAGTGACTTGTCTAGGATCACATGGCTAGTAAATGTCTGAAGCTGAGTTTGAACTCGGGAAGACTCATCTTCCTGGTCCCATGCCCAGTGCTCTATGCCCTATGGAGTCATCTTGCAAGTTCCTCAGTCTGGCATTTAAGATCTTCCTCAACCTGGTTCTAATTTACCTTTGGATTCTTATATCCATCTCTGCCCTTCATGCCCTCTCCATTCCTCAGAAGCCAGACCAGCAGCTACTCCCTGAGCAACCTGGTGTGGGCATCAGAAGAGCCTGGCTTAGAACCCTTGCACTGCCTACACCTCATTTATTACTCATGTGGCTTGCCTTATCTGATCCCCAATACCCTCATCTCTAAAGGAAAGGGGGACCTAGATTCAGCAATTTAATCAACCAATCAACCACGAATTTCTTAAGCACACCCAATGCACCGGGCCAGGCCCTGGTGAGGGAAAGGTGTTCAGGAAGTCCTGGGATCCTACTCTGGGAGTCAGGGATCTCTGAGGCATTCCTGTTCAGTCGGGGCTTTTAGAGTCAGTATGGAGGTGTCAGACGCTCTGGGGATGGAGTGGGCCTAGCTAACTGTTGAATGAGCTTGCTTTGGCTAATGGTTGGTTAATTATGGTTAAATAGTCCCATCTCTTTGTACTCAGGAGGTGCTTCCGGCTAACCTGCCTCTGCTCCCAAACAGGTCTCTCTGGTGCTGGAAAAACAACCATCAGCTTTGCCCTAGAAGAATACCTGGTGTCCCGTGCCATCCCTTGTTACTCCTTGGATGGGGACAATGTGCGCCATGGTCTCAATAAAAACCTTGGCTTCTCTGCTGGGGACCGAGAAGAAAACATCCGCCGTATTGCTGAGGTGGCCAAACTCTTTGCCGATGCTGGGCTTGTCTGTATCACCAGCTTTATCTCTCCATTTGCAAAGGTGAATTGGCTTGCGCTTCGTTGCAATGGATCCATTTGATGACAACAGGCATGGTGCCTACTATGTGCAACACTCTCTGTCTTTGCTAAGGATGCAAAGACCCAGAACAGGATTTCTGCTCTCAAGGAGCTCACATTCTACTGGGAAGATACAAGTGCCTAGATATAGATAAATGCAAAGGAATAAAAAATTATCTCAAGAGGAAGTGAGAGTAATAAGAAGTCTTGTGTAAGAGGCAGCCCCAAAGCTGTGCTTGGTGTATGGTGGAATTCAGGCAGGAGTGCATTTCAAAGGCTCACAGGTGGGAAGTGGACTGTCTGCCAGGAGCCAGCAGGGCAGCAGCCATTCAGTCCGACCGTTGTATAGTGAATGCCCATCATTTCCAAGGCACTGGGGGAAAAGAGGCAAGAATACGCTCTAGGGTCTCTTCTGGCTTTTAACCTCTGGCCTTCTTATAGTCTCTGCCTTGAAAGAACTTAGAGTCTCCTTGGGCGGCAGATGAGTGAATGTGAGTTTGGTGGAAAGAATGCCAGCAGCTGGAGGAAGGGTCTGAAATCAGATGCCTTCCCTTCTCTCCCTAGTCTCTAGTCAGTGACTTCTGCCTTTACCTTCCTCGTTCCCCTTCCTGTCAGTGGCAGCATCCTCCCACCTTCCCCATGGTCCTAGACAAGAAGACTTCTCAAAGATAGAGAAATAAGGCAACCGCCATCTCTGCAGCAACACTCCTGGGAAGCTGAAGGCTTCAGACCTCTGACCCCTGGCTGATTAACTCATTCTGCCAAAGGAAAGGAGGAGCAGAAAATGCTCCCAGGTTTTTACCTTTGCTGGGATTCTGGCGTTTCAGGAATTGTGACAAAGGAGTCCTTGGCCCCTGACTAGGAGGAGGCATCTGGTTGGGAGGCCCACAGAGGGGCCTTTCATCACTCTCCTGTTTCCTTCTCAGGCCACAGTTTCCTCCACTTTGCCTTTTTGGGCCCTGGGTGCCAAATGCCAGAGTCCCCTCTGCTCTGGTGAGAGCTTACGTTCCAAAGGAAATGCTCCCAAGCAGCCCAGCTTCTCCTTCCTCTGATGAAAGGAGATGTCCTAGGTACCCTGTCAGGTCCTAGGTTTGTTGGGCTCTGTGGAAGCCAGCAAGCTGCAGGCTCCTGAGCCTTCAGGAGGAACAAGTCACATGACTCCTGGGGCACATCTGTGAGCTCTCTCCTGAACCTATCATGGGCAGTTTTCTTCTGTGACTTTTGTCCCCTGCTAGAGTATAAGCCATTGAGGGCAGGGACCGTGCCCCATTCCTCTTTGTATAGCATTCCCATCCTGCCAGTGCTTTGCTCAGTTGAGATTTATTGCTAACTACTTGACATTCACTTTAAAACAAACAAAGAAAGGAAAAAACCCACAGAGTCGGCCCTAGTGGTGTTAAATGCCTTTCACTGTAAAACTGGTGATTTTCTGTTTTGTTTTGTTTTACAGGACCGGGAGAATGCACGTAGAATTCACGAGTCAGCGGGACTCCCCTTCTTTGAAATCTTTGTCGATGCCCCTCTGAACATCTGTGAAAGCAGAGACGTGAAAGGCCTCTACAAGAAAGCCAGGGCTGGAGAGATCAAAGGTAGGACAGCCCACTGGGGCAATTTTCCTAGTATCCCCTTGCTGCTTCTCCTCTCCCAAGATGGAAGCGGTGGGCAGGTATCCTTCATGGTGCTTTGGAAGGGGTGGCATACCTAGGGTTCAAGCACCAGGTGGATTCCAATTCCAGCCTGCCTCCTGGACTCTAGACACTGCTAGGCACCAGGAAGACTGAGACAAGACAATATGATACTTTGAGAGTCACCTCAACCTCCCTGGGCCTCAGTTTCCTTATCTGTAAAATGAGAGGTGGGAATAGATGACCTCTGAGGTCCCTTCTTGCTGTGAATAGGTGATCAGTGATCCTATAATGTAACCACAGATCGGAAGTCAGAATTCTGGGGTTCAGATTCTGCTCCGGTTACTTGCCACTTGGTGGGTTTATTTCAGTTTCCTCATATGTCAAAGTCCCTTCTAACCCCAAACCTTCTACTGATGATAATGATGTTAGTGTGGCCACCAAGAGACCCTTTTTAGAATGGGCTGGGCTGGGAGGTCTCCCCGGCCCATTCCAGCTTGGAGATTTGGGGATTCTCAGGGAGAAGGAAAAGAGCCATTTTCCGGGTGGAAAGATAGCACCCACACTCTAAATGCTATGTTTAGCATGTCAGAGAGAACAGAGATGGAGTGTGGGAGAGCTGGGGTTAGATCCTGCCTTTTAGGGACCCGGGAAGCCCTCAGCTCCCAGAAGCCCCATACATGACCTGACTTGAACGTCACAGAATGGGTGCCAGTCTGCAGGGCAGAGGGAGTGCCCTGGACCCAGGAAACTCTAGACTCTCCAAAAGAAAATGTGCTTCCCATTTTTTGTGGAGGAATTCCTGGGTTTTATGCTCTCAGTTCCAGACCAAAACAGTTCAAAATCATACTGGGGGGAAAAGAATTTTGATTTTGCCTTTTTAGCCAGAG
Source organism: Pseudochirops corinnae (assembly GCA_028646515.1). Lineage (NCBI taxonomy): Eukaryota > Metazoa > Chordata > Mammalia > Diprotodontia > Pseudocheiridae > Pseudochirops > Pseudochirops corinnae. Next base: position 198,698,032 of record CM053589.1, read on the forward strand.
CACCTGGCACAGGTCCTGGCACACATGAGGGGCTTAACAAAGGGGGGGGGAATACATCCCACTAATATTAATACCTAGCATTTGCAGTGCCTACTCTGTGCTAAGCACTTGATAAATGTGATCTCATTCAATCTTCACAACAACCTTGGGAGGTAGGTGCTATTATTATATCCCATTTTTCAGATAAGGAAACTGAGGCAGGCAATGGCAAAGTGAGGCCAGATTTGAACTCAGGTTTTGCTGCCTCCAAGACCAATACTCTACACACTCTACCACATAGCTGCCCCAGTTAACAAAGGGAAATGGTATCTGCCCCCACGGAGCTTACGTTCTGCTTGGGGGTATGGGAGGGAGGTGGGCACAGACGCTACTTCACCCATCCCAAGCGTGGGCACCTAGTTCACTCCTGGTGAAAGCCCCTATCCTCGGTCCTGCTTTACAGGGTTCACGGGAATCGACTCTGAATACGAAAAGCCAGAAACCCCGGAGCTGGTTGTGAAGACCAGCCTGTCGTCTGTGAGCAACTGTGTGCAGCAGGTGGTGGACCTGCTTCAGGAGCAGGTGGGTGGGGGCCGCCCCGTTAATGAGGGAGAACTGGGGGAGGGTCTGGGGGGAGCGTGCTTGGGCTCAATGGACGCCCAGCGTTCTAAGACCGTCCTGTTTCTCGCTTTGGCCTCAGGCCATCGTGCCCCACTCAGCGACAAAAGGCATCCACGAACTCTTCGTACCAGAAAACCAACTGGACGTGGCCCGGGCTGAAGCTGAGAAGCTGCCTTCCCTGCTCATCACCAAGGTGATTGTCCTTGCTTGTCCCTGTCCAGAGGAGGGAGTGGGGGCGGGGGAGAAGAGAAGCAGCTCTAAGGGAGAAGCCAGAGCTTTCCCCTGCAGCATCTCCTCCCAGAGATGCCTCAGGCTTCTGAGCCCAGCCTCCTTTTGGCTGACTGCACACTCGGAGCTGCCCATCTGGTGAGAACAGTAGGTCACGGAATGGTTATTAATCAGCCCCTATGTATCAGGCAAGACTTTTAGGATTTAGACTGGAAGAGACCTCAGAGGTCCAACCTAGGAGCCCTGAACTAGAGCTGGCAGGACCCTCAGAGGCCATGCGGTGCAACTCCCTCACTTGACAAATGGGGAAACTAAGGCCGATGGAAGTGAAGTGACCTGTGCAGGGTCACCCATCCTAGTAAGTGAGAGAGGAGGGGTTTGATTCCAGGTCCTTGGATTCCAAATCGCTTGCTCTTTCCACCAAACCAAGACTCTCCCGGGGGTCCCAGAGTGAGCAAGCAACTGGGGCAGACCTCTTTTCCTTCTCTTCTCCCAGTCTTTATCCCTCTTAGCTCACACTCCTCCCACTGTTCCCTGCCAGCACCCCGACCTCAGGCTGTTTCTGCCTCATGTCAAAGACTTGTTCTGTTCATTCATTCACCAAACACTTATTGAACCCTGACCAACCATGAGCAGAGCTAGGGCAGAGGCAAAGTTCAGGGAAGACAGGCTCCTGCCCTCATGATGCTGACAGTTTAGTCATGCTCCCATCGACAAAAGTGTAATCCCATGGGGTGTGTGTGTATGTGTGTGTGTGTGTGTGAGAGAGAGAGAGACACATACACAGAGAGACAGAGAGACAGAGACAGAGAGAGAGTGAGAGAGAGAGAGAGGCCTCACAGCAACAACAGACGTGAGGCTCAGCCCCTGCCATTGCAGGCTCTGTTTTCTGTCTGTTCAAACAGCCCCAGTCTCTTGGGGGAAGAAAGGAGGCATTCAGACTGATGATTTCCCACTTCCCCCAGGTGGTAGGAGGGTCAGACAGATTGGAACCTGCTCTCACAGCTTCACATGACATGGGGTTGCCTGCCCACCTACCAGGCAATTGGTTTCTTAGTTAGGACAGGTAGAACAGGAGATCTCTGAGCTCCCTTACCATTGGTGCAGGGGTCAGAGGAGGCTGAGATGAGGAATAGCCCTAACCCTTGGTCATCATGCTCCTAGAAAGACTATGGGAGGCCTTTGGTTACTGGAGAGAAACCACTGGCCATCAATTTATTGATCATTTGCTAGCCTAATTGTCAAATTATTAATTATCCAGAAAAACAAAAAAGAAAGATCAAGAGAATGAGTATGTCCTAAGCCTGGGCCTCTAAGATAGAAGTTAGCTCAGAGCCCACTGGGACCAGGAAAGAGCCTTGGAATAGCAAGGGTGAGGGGCTGCCCCAAGGCCAGACCTGCCCCCCTCTGCTCCCCATTCACCCACCTCCTTCTGTTTTGCAGCTAGATTTGCAGTGGGTCCAGGTACTGAGTGAAGGCTGGGCCACCCCCCTCAAAGGCTTTATGCGGGAGAAGGAGTTTCTTCAAGTGATGCACTTTGATACACTGCTGGATGGTAGGATTTCTTCTTTCACGCCATTTCTCATCATGGGGGGTGGGAGTGCAGAGGGGAATCCTTTTCTTCCAAGCCTGCAGAGGCCCTGAGAAATGTTCTTGGTTGAGCTCAAAATGTTGTGGGCTAGAAAAAAGGTCTTGGTTAGGGCCAGTCTGACTTGTTTTTACCACAGTATCCCAAGCTTTGAACGTGGCTGGGTGCGAGATCACTGAGGGCTGGAAGGGAACTCCTTGCTGGGCAGAGGAGGGGCCTGAGGCCCAGTGGAGGATACTGACTTGCCCACTTGGCGTGTGACTAGAGAGCCAGACTCAATCTCAGGTCTTCAGCCCCCAAATCCTGGGCTCCTTCTGCCATATCGAGCTGCCAACATGTCCTGCCATCTTCCTGTAGGGATTTAATCAAAGTTATGACCATGAGCTGAAGATGAATCACATTCTGCCCTCTGTACCCAGCAGAGAAGCTTTTAGGCAGTTTTCCTTCTGCTTCTTTGTTATGCCCACCCCAACTGCCTTTTTGAAAGGCTCAGGGGCCACTGGGGACATTGTCTCTTGGCAGAGCTGCCAACCAGGGTTGGGAGAGGCTGGGTGAGCCTCAGCCTGGAAGGGGGCTTGGCACCACTCCTGTAAGGATGCTGGCCATGCAGGCTGAGTATGACCATTTGGCTACTCCCCAGGGGCCCTAGAATCTCTCTTACACACATGCATAGAAACTCACATCTATCTATCTATCTATCTATCTATCTATCTATCTATCTATCTATCTATCTATCTTTCTGTCTGTCTGTCTGTCTGTCTGCCTGTCTATCTATCTGACAAATATATATATATATATATGCCATGCACATATATGAATGTATGTGTGTGTGTGTATATATATTGAAGACAATGCAGCAGGTGAAACTCTCACCCTGAAGGCACATGTAAAGCTAGCTGCATGAGCCCTGGACAGAGGCAACCTAAGTCCTTGCACAAAGCCACCTGGTCAGGCTCTTGGAAACACACCAGGGTCCAGGCTATTCTATTGCCCATAAGATGGTTTCCTTCCACCACCAGCTGCCCTGTGGCTATGGCTATTCCATTCTCGGCCCCATTCCTGGAGCAGAGGGCCCAGTTGCTGCCAGGGGGAAAGGTCAGCCTGAGCTAGAGGGTAGGTGGTTTGGGGCTCAGGGCCTCATTCAGACCTGCCTTCCTGAGATATCTCTGCATTCCCCATGAAGGGGCATAGCTTCTACATGACCCACAAGCATAGGAGATGCTTCCGGAGAAAAAGAGGAAGGGGCATTTTTTGGTTCTCCTGTTATCAGTGGAGAAGGAGGACTTCCAGTCTTGAAAAACTGTGACTTAATTAATATAAAAAGAACCATGAGCAATTAGCAGCCCCTAAGGTTGTGGCTCCATGGGAAAAAGCAATTTGTCTACCTGGTCTGTTAGCACTGGCAGAGCAGGAAAAGTCAGGAGGAGGATCTGGGTCAAATCCTGCTCCCAAATAGACATAAGCCCCATAATCTCTCTGAACTTCAGTCTCCTGAAAAATGGTATAACCATAACCAGACCGGTAATACCTGCCCAAGGGGAAAGTTAGGAGAATCTGATGAGACCATGAGAGTCAAATTGTAACCAGCAGCTGGAGTGAAGGATTGCAATCGCAGTCAAAGTCTGGAGAGGGGGCTGTGAGCTTCCAACATGGAGCCATCACTTTTTATGCTGTTCCTAGTGCTTCTGCAGGGGTCCAGGATGCTCTGGTCAGAATGTACCCATACCTACTTCCCCCAAGTTAGGACTGAGAAACCACTTACCTCAGCTCCTCCATTGGGATGAAACTGGGCCACTTACAATGGGCTGCCATTGTTGTCAGACATACGGCAATCCCTGGGGGCACAAAGCCCCTCCTGGTCAGGTCTTCCCAACCTACAACTTGATGCATCAAGTTCAATGTCATGGAGAGCACTTAGGCTTCCAGATGTGGTTGTATGTGCTAGATACATCGGAGAAGTTCCCAATGAGCTCTCTGCAGCCTTGAAATGACTCTGAGATGATTCCGATAGAGGTTGACAACATGTTTGTTAATTGTATTTATGTTTCCCTAGGCATGGCCTGTCCTGGTATGTATTGTAATAACTTTCCAAGTAATTGAATTATTGTAATTAGATATTTTATGTTATTTTATATATTTATATGATATAAATTTAATATAATTATATTATTGTAATTAGATATATTATATATAGAATTTTTAATAGCAAAAAAAACCCCCAACAAAAACCAAAAATGAATCCAAATAAGCCAGTATGAATTGATTGGAGTTCATGATCCAACCAGTTATGGAAGAGTAAATGCAATGTGGATGGGGAGACCAAAGAGCTGGGCCAGCCGAGCCCAGGAGATCAGTGGGTCCATGCAGCTGTGGTTCCTTGTGCCATCTCCCGCTAGCAGAAGAGGCCTCTGGGCTCAGAAAGATTTGGAGAGAGGCCTTTTGTCTGCTGTTGGCCACACTGTCTTTGAATGCTGGACCATGTTCCTCTCAGGTCGCTGGACCCACAAATGTTTCTTGTGCTTTTCCAGACCTTTAAGATCCAGGGTTTTAGATGGGTGTTGAAGTGAGCACATCTGGTTGGATTCTGCATGAACTGTGGGGCTGCTTCTGTGGGAGACGAGTGATTTTGCATGAAAGTAATTTCAAACCATCAACTAATGGACAATGATAGAGTTTCTGGGGTGGCCCCAAATGGGAGAGGACACGTGCTCCATGTGAACAAGGATGGATGTGGAAAACGCTCTTCACCTTTGGCTTCTTCTTGTTATTAGTGGGGGTGAGGAGGAAAGACGGTAGGATTGGGGGTTGGGGTTCAGATGCTGGCTCTGTACTCCCTGTACCACCCTGAGACCTCCGGTAAGTCTCTGAAAAGGACCCAGCGCAGTACACAGAGGTGAATTTGGATGGCAAAGGCCTGGGTTCAAATCCTCACTCTGTCTCTTATCTCTGTGAGCCCCCAGACAGTCGCTGTATAGTGAGGGGCAGGACTGGATCACCTTTAATTTACTTCTAGGAATCTATGACCCTGAAATCACAAAAGTCCCAAAGACTGCCCTGGGTGACTAGATGACTCGTATCACACTAGGAAATGTGTATGGCATTGCCAGTCCCTGCCCCTTCAGGAGGAGAAAGGGCGCAGCCTCCTTCCCTGGACACCATTTTCTGGGGACTCTAGGGTGATGAGGGCCTTTACTGAGCAAGGAGACCTACTAAAATGCCTGTTAATGGCCTTCTGCAGGAGACTTTCAGCCCCAGCTCCCAGCATCTTGTCTCAGTGTGGGGGCCGTCACATGCCCCCCACACCCTGTCCCATTTGGCACTGCCCCCCACGCCCTGTCCCATTCTGGGAGGCCCTGTTCCATCTTGGAGCCTGTTTCCGGGGTGTGATGGTGACCTTCAAGCAGGTCTGCACGCTTCCTTCCGAGCAGGGAACGGGGAGCTGGGCTCACCTTGCTTTCGGAGGGCAGCAGCAGTCCTACGCTGCGTTTTATGCATTAAAATAAAGTTTTATTGCATTTTTGAAATGGAATAGCCATTCCTAGCTCTCAGACCATATAGAAGCAACCTTGGGTTGGCCCTCAGGCTGTAGTTTGCCTTGATAACCCATTGGGGCCGGGAGGAGAGATTGGACCTTCCCAAGGTAACAGCTAGTTAGTGCCCTTGCCAGGACACAGAGCCAGGCCTCTGACTCAAAAGCCAGTGTTCTTTCCACAACTTCATCGGAGATTAGTGATGTGTGGGACTTTAGAGACCACCTATTCCAACCTCCCTCATTTTACAGAGGGGACAGCTGAGGCCCAGAGAGAGAAAGTCATTTGGGTAGTGATGAGGACCATAGATTTGGATGCAGATGCGGAAATCACCCCTAGAAGCCCTTGTTCATGTACCAGGCATGTGGGAAAGGGTGAGGGGAGATAGGCACTAAAGCACCATTATCTAGTGTCCTTGGACACCAAGGCATTCTGGATAAAGGAGCTTTCCAGATAACTGGAAGATGACAGGTTGGACTGGAGACCTTCCAGGTCTGAGTCCTGTGATGCCATGACACAAGGCCCTCTGGGGGCCGCACTGGAGTTTGTGAGGTGCCTTGGGTGACTCAGGCTCTCTGTCATGGGAGAAGATCTTGTGATACTAGAGTTTCCCAGTGCTAAAATTTCACTCCATCACCAATCTAGAAAGCCAGATCCAGTGTCGGGGGCCATGGTGACCAGCCAAACAGGGTCAGTTGATTTTTTAAAACTGTAAGATAATCACAGCTCCCCGTTTTTATAAGGCATTAAGGCTTCCAAAGAACTTTGCTCATGCCAGCTCTGTCAGGAGGTTACACAGCTGAAAACAGAGGCTCTGAGGCCTGCCCAGGACAGAAGAGAAGGAAGCAGCGATTCTAGTACAGGGCATTTTGGAAGAAGCCAGGTACAGTCTGAGTCAGAATCTTCAGACCCGAGGAGACCAGTGAGTTCAAATCCCCCGCCCCCATTTTGCAGAGAAGAAAACAGGCCCAAGGACAACAGGGGACTTTCTCAGGGTCACCCAGGTTATAAGTGGTAGAGTCTCTTCTTTGGGATTCTCCTGGGTCATGAGGGCAGGGCCTGAGGCTCTGCCAGTAAAGGCTTCTAAAGAGGATTGACCAGTTTTGATGCTATATCGCTGGGCCCCAGACTGCACCCAGGGACTTCTCTACAGCTCTCCAAACTCCAGGACCAAGGGGCCGTACTTCTCTCAGACCCTGAGCAACTAGACACATGCTAGCTTCAGACTTTCTGGCTTCTTTTAGGGGATTTTTCAAGAGGGCCTTGGCCCCCCTTTCCTGTCCAGGTAGTGTGGTGTAAAGGCTGGATTCAGAGTCAGAGGTCCCAGGTGCTCTGCACCTGGATGAGTTTGGATGGAGGCCTCTGTGGACCTTCCCAGCCTCAGTTTCCCCATCTGTAAAATGAGGTAGTAGCACCAGATGACCGCTGAGGTCTCTCCTAGCTCTGTCTGCTTCTGTCCCAGGGATGGCCCATCAGGTGGGAGGTGCCGTGTGCTGACACTCCCCTGGGTTGTTCCCACAGATGGTGTCCTCAACTTGAGTGTTCCCATCGTCCTTCCCATCTCCGACGATGACAGGAAGCGGCTCCAGAGCTGCAGCGAGTTCGCCTTGGAATATGATGGACAGAAGGTGGCCATCCTGAAAGACCCAGAGTTCTATGAGCACAGGAAGGAAGAGCGCTGTGCCCGTGTCTGGGGGACCACCTGTGCCCAGCATCCCCACATCAAGGTACGTTCAGAAGAGCCCATGCCCGCTTACTTCCAGAGTGCCTGGGACAGACACCATTCTACAGATGAGAACACTAAAGGCTGGATAGGAATCCAGCGGGCAAAGAAGGGGAAGGAGGACATTCTAGGTTCAGGGAGGGCTGGGAGTAGTTGGGGAAGCACTGGAGGGAGAGAGGCCAGGATTCAAGGGATCAGCCGGTTGGATGATGGAAGGAAACAGCGTATGATGGTCAGAGTTCTAGGTTTGGAGCTGAAAGAGACCAAGAGTCCAACCCTCCCTCCCCTCATTTTATACCTGAGAGAGCTGAGGCAGAGAAGGGAAGGGACTTGGCCAAGGTCACACAGCTAGCGAGTTATTATTCAAAGCTAATGTGATATCCAGTAGACCATGCTGCCTCAGAGAGAAAGGGTGGACCATGATGCCCCCAGAGTCACTCAAGAGGGCATGCACTTTGACCGACCTAGATGCCATAGCCATCCAAGAGAGAAGGACCCTTGTGTGCCAAAGTCTATAAAGCATTTATTAAGCGCCTGCTGTGTGCTAGGCACTGTGCCAAGCCCCAGGGATACAAAAGGAGCTAAAATCCAGCCCCTGCCTCAAGGAGCTTACAGTCTAGTGGGGGAGACCACATGCAAACAGCAGGAGCATAGGAGAGAACCAACCAAGGGAAGGTCCTGACATCAAGGGGGCCTTGGAAGGCTTTTCTTGTGCAAGGTGGGCTTTTTGTGGGGTCTTGAAGGGAGCCAGGATGTAGAGCTGGGGAGGGAGAGAATTCTAAGCCTGGGGCAGCAGCCAGAGAAAATGCAGGTTGAGAAGCTCAAAGAGTGCATGTGTGAGTGTATGTGAGTGTATGTATGTGTGTGAGTGTGCATGTGTATGAGTGTATGTGTGTCTGTATGTGTGTGTGTGTATGTGTGTATAAGTGTTATGTGTGTGTACATGTGCATGAGTGTGTGTGTATGCATGTGCGTGTGTATGTGTGAGTGCGTATGTGTATGTGAGTGTGTGTATATATGTGTGAGAGTGTGTGTGTATATGTGTGAGAGTGTGTGTGTGTGTATATGTGTGTGTGTGTGTGTGTGAATGTGTGTATGTGTGGGGTACCCATCAATGAGGGGATGGCTGAGCAAGTTATGGTGTGCTCTGTTCAGAGAATCCTGGGAAGATTGGCATGAACTGAGGCAGAACCAATAACACAGCACCACCCACCTGGGAGAGGCAGCAGCTTTGGACACCTTAGGATCTGTGCCCCGGGCAGGGGCCATGCAGGGACCGAGGAGGAAGCTGGTGCCCTGCCCCCAGCCCACAGAAGGGAAGGGCACAGAATGCAGAATGAGCCATACATTTTGGGACTTGGCCAATGTGGGCATTTGCTTTGCTTCAATGGGCATGTTTGCCACAAAAGGTTTTGTTTTTTTAATGGGGAGGGGAGGTAGGAGGAATAGCGTTTCCTCCCTATCCCTGTACCAGGGTGTTCCCTACCTTTCCTCCCCCCAAACCCACACAAACAAAAAGAGAAGGAATCATGGACAGGTGAGGTGGCTTTGTAAGTGTCATGTTGGATTTATATACTTAAGAAGAAAAACAGGCTTTTTGTAAGAGATTTGCAGTTTCATGGACAGTCCTCTCTGGTTCCACAGTCTATATGGACATAAATGCTCATTTTATTTAATGTTGGTTAGATTCAGAATTTAAAAAGAAATGATAGGGTAGAAGCAGATTACGACGGGCCTTGAATCAATTCCCTTCACTGGGGAAGAATCTGCCTCGGATGTGCATCTAGGACTCTTCTTGAGGGAGGAGCCAAGCTGCAGAGAGAGGGCAAAAGCCGCTGAATCCGCTGGTTTCAGGATGGAGGATAAGGGTGAATTGGGGCTTTGGGGTCCTGCCATCAGCAGCAGCTCAGGAGAATAAGGGAAGCTACTTCCAGGGAGGTGTCTCTGGGCTCTTTCTTTTTGCCTTTGACCTTGTAGGGAGGGCTCTGGATCAAAGGGCATTTTGGTCACTTTTTTAAAAAGCATAATTCAAAATTGCTCTTCAGAATCACTGGGCCCATTCAGTGTTAGCAAGCCCGCCTTCCCCCAGCCCCACCAGCATTGCCAGTGCCCATCTGTTGCCTTCCCGTGCTTTTTCCAAAACACTTCCCTGCCTCTGCTTTGCTTTCCCCTCTAAGCGCAAAAGGATGGACAGAAAGCAAGAGCCCGCTTGTTGCCTGCAAACCCTCCCCCTCAGCGTATTCCTCTTTGAATGGGAAAGTTGGGGGTGGGGGGCTCAGCCAGACAGTGCTTCAGTGTTGGGCACCCATCAGAGCAAAGCCATATGCTCTAATCACCTTAATCATGCATCGTTTTCATCCCTTCCCCGGATGTAATTATAGAAGCTGGTGATTTTCTCTCTACCCAGAGACACAAAGAAGAAGCCTTTCATTTCAGCTGGCTGCGGTGTTCTAGGGGTTTGTGTCTTTGTGGTGTTTACAGCTAGAAGGGGCCTTCGAGATAATAGAATTGAGGGCTTCTTAGCCTGGAGTCCTGAGGAACTTTAAAAAAAACTGGCCTCTGTATTTTAATTAGAATCAGTGTGCCCTGTGTTTGCAAACATGATTCTGAGCAGGGTCCATCCACATCCGCCTTTGCCAGCTATGGAAGAAGTCTCTGATCTAGTGCTGACCATGCATTTTACAGAGGAGGAAACTGTGGGTCAGAGAGATGTGACTTGCCCATGGTCAGGTCATTTGGCAGGTCAGAAATATAAGTCAGGTTTCAGGCCTGGATCTCTTATGACACAGTTCCATATTATGGAGCTCCAGCACAATGGAAGGCCTGGATCCAGGGCCAGACTTTCCTGGGGTCCCTGAAGTGGAGCAAATAGTGGTTTGGTCCTTCTAGGGTCCAGTGGCCTTGGAGTGAGGGGGGAGGGCAGGAGAGGGAGAGGAGGGTGATGCTTTTAGAGGAAGAGCCACCCAACACCCCAGGCCATGACAGGGATCGGCAACAAACTTGTGTGAGCAACCCAAGAAGGAATCTGTCACCTCTCTGAGGATAAGGGAGAACGGCAGAAGAGTAATTGTACCTTTCACTTCACTGGCCTGGGATTGCTGGGGAGACCGGGAGAGGCATGCGGGCGTGATGATTCCTCTGGACAGTTTCCAGAGCTCTTTACCAGAGCATCCCAGGGGGCCGGCCTTGACAGTGCTCTGTGGGATCCCAATTTGCAGCTGGTGTCATCATCACCCCTTTAAGTTAACCCAGCTGTGTGACCTTGGGCAAGTCCTTTGCCCTCCTGAGGGGCCATAAATCAAAGACTGGAAGAAACCTTAAATAACATCTTGTCCAAGCCCATATTTGATAGAACTGGAGCAGGGACATCACCTGCCTAGGGTCACATAGCTGGCAAATCGCAAGCTAAGGCCCCTGACTCCAGACCCATCTTTCCATTAGGTGACACCCCCAGAATCACACAGTTAGTGAGGACATTTAGCCTGTAAGCAGGAAGGGAATGGATGGCCATCTGACCTCAGCCCTCTCAGGACCAGCCAGGTGAAATGGCTTGTCTAAGGTGACAGGTCAGCATTCAAATCCTGTGCCTCTCCCTTCCTCACTTTGGGACACTGTCAGGACCCCCCAGGCTACCACTGCCTCCAAGAAATCCTTGGGGGGCCCTTTGTTGGGGTGTGCCAGGAGCAATCTGCTCCCAGGGTTGGGGATGGGTATCCCCAAGGAAATTCTTGGGGAGGACAGAGGAGAGGGCTTTGGAGAGAGGCTTCCCTCAAGCTCAGGGCCAGCCCATGCTCCCTCCCCACCCCAAAGGTGCAGCAAGGGGCCAAGGTTCAGAGGATCTGGAAAACACTCAGGTCCTCACAAAGCACTAGGCATCTTGGCTGCCTTTCATCTGGGACTCCGAAAGCTTGGCTAAACCACTCATTATCTCTCCCTGCACCCTCATAAAGTGATGAAGTATGATTTTCCCCATTTAAAAAGACGAGACAGCACCATGTGCCTTGGTGACCCCAGGAGGAGTCGAGGCAGGGTGGGGACCAAGAGGGAATGTTTCCCCAGACTCGCCTCTAAGGGGACCAGGTTGTTTTGTGGGCCCCTTGGAAGGCCCAATGCCTCCCTGTGTGAGCAGGAGATCAGATGAGGCCAGCAGAGACTAGGAGAGTAACCCAGAGGGAGTGTTAGGCTTGGCAATGAGAAGACTTACCTCAGGGGTATGGGACTCAGTTGTGCCATCAGTGAAATGGGATAATAATACTTACCTCCCAAAAAAGCGCCCTAGAAATGTGAGGTTTTCTTCTCCCCACCACACTTCTTCACCACTGAGGCCAGATGGAACTGAAAACAGTAACTTTAGAAAGCAGATGTCAGGGAATGGGGGGGGGGGGTGGGCTTCTCTGGCAGCCCTCTGTTCTGTTTGGACATAATCAAGGGCCCAGCTGCCTGGGGGTGATCTTGCTGACCCCACTGCCACCTCATTAAGAAAGTGTATTTGGGGAGTTAGCAGCTTAATGACAAAAGGTGGACAAGAAAGTCACCTCAAACAAATCAGAGAACTTTAACAGAGACTGGTTAGTCTGATCCAGGTCAGGCTCTGCGGATGGATAGCTGGGGGAAAGGGGTCCGTGGGGAGCACACGGTTACTGATGGCAGTTCGTGAGACCCCATGGTAACAGGTGGGTGCAGTGGAATGAGCCCTGCTGGATGGGGAGGCTGAGGGCCCAGCCCCTCTCCTGGGTACCTCTGGGCAATCACTGCCCATCTCTGGCCTCCGTTTCCTACTCTTCAAAAGCAGAAGGTTGGACTCTGTGGCCCCTTTAAGGGTGTGTAAACATCAGGTTAAAACAAACAGAAATCCACCCATGATTCCAGGATGCAATTCCTGCCCAGCCCAAATGTTTGCTATCCAGGAAGCCCTCTGGGACATCCCGTCTCAGACCTGTCATCCCAGCTGCTGTTCACATCTCTGACACATTCTCCATTGAGAGGCATAAAGGCCTGGGCTCGAGGCCAGCTCCACCCTCCACCCCCAAAACATGCACACACACACACACACACACACACACACACACACACACACACACACCCACTATGAAGTCAAGGACCAGGGGCCTCGGCTTCCTCATCTATGAAATGGTGAGAATGCCGCCAGGCTCCCAGGCATCCCAGACGAAACAAGAATTCTGTTCCCAGCCGTTGTTCAGAGCGTCAGTGCCCACAGCGCCTGAAGCCCTTTTCCTCCTCATCCTCATTCCCTGGATTCCCTGGCCTCCAGCATGACTCCCCTCCTGCAGGAAGCCCCTGGAGGCTGGTGCTCGCCCACTGTACTTCACTCTCCTGCGTACATCTTGTCTGTCCTTGGGAAGCTGTGTTGTCTCTGGGTTAGACTGTAAGCTCCTTGAGGGTAGCCTCAGATGTTTCCTGGTGCTCGCAGCAGGTGCCTAACAAATGTTCGCTATCTGGCCTGTGCTGCATTGAAATGCCTGATTTCCTTTGCAGATGGTGATGGAAAGCGGAGACTGGCTGGTTGGTGGAGACCTCCACGTCCTGGAGAGGATCCGGTGGAATGATGGTCTGGACCACTACCGCCTCACGCCCCTGGAGCTCAAGCAGAGATTTAAAGAAATGAATGCAGGTCTGTAGTGTCCCCCTGCTGCGGCCACCTCACCCCTCCTCACCCCTAATTGGTGCCCAGGAGGGCAGCCCTCAGGGCTGCGGGGTTGGGGGTTTCCAGAGGCTCCTCCTGCCTGGGCTCTCGGTCTCCCTCTGCCCTTTGCAGGAATGTGTGGCCTTGGGCCAGGAGGTGCGGCTCACTGGGTGCTGCCGCTTCTGTCAGAGCGTGAGTTTGGAACCCAGGGTTGGTTTGGTCTCACGGCTGGCTGGCTGTGCCCTCCGGCCTTCTGCCCCCTTGTGTATAGGCCCTCTAAAGGGTGTCCTCACTGGCCAGCTGTGAACAGGCATTCCCGATGCCTGACCTCGAGTCTGCTCCGCAGTGACTTTGGCCTGCGCTTGTCCTTTTACAGACGCGGTGTTTGCGTTCCAGCTGCGCAATCCCGTCCACAATGGCCACGCGCTGCTCATGCAGGACACGCGCCGCCATCTCCTGGAGAGAGGCTACAAGCATCCAGTCCTCTTGCTGCATCCCCTGGGCGGCTGGACCAAGGATGACGACGTTCCCTTGCAGTGGCGCATGAAGCAACACGCGGCAGTGTTGGAGGAGGGGGTCCTGGACCCCAAAGCCACCATCGTGGCCATCTTCCCTTCGCCAATGCTCTATGCTGGCCCCACTGAGGTGAGGTCTTTCTTCAGCCCACTCTAACCTGAGGCAGAAATCCAGAGTCTTTGATGGGGAATGGGCTTGAGAGGGCAAAGGGAGGAAACATGGGTTCTTATGCTGGCTTTCCTGGCAGCCTCCAGTTCCCTCATCTGTAAAATGGGCAGACTGGACTCCCCTCATACCCCGTAACTCAGAGACATGTCACCTCTGTGTGTGTGGAAGGGATCCCTTTGGCTGGCCTGCACTCCACCTCACTGACACTTGTAACGTCCCTGATAAAATACATAAAAAACCAATTATGCTGAAATGCAGTTCTCATGTAAGGCTCTGGGCCTCAGTCTCCTGATCAGTAACATGAAATAGTAGAGTTAGATGGTGCCAAAGGACCCTTCCAGTTTTCAACACTATGATGACCTGAAGGAAAGCCTTTCCCTAAGGTCCCTGGCCCCACCCCCCCCTTCTCCCTGGGCCTTCTTTCAGGGCTGTCTGGCATCAGCCCCAGTCCCTTCTGGGCCTCCCAGAAGGAGGCTTTTCCTTCCATATGTAACCACCCTTTCTTCTCTGGACTGTCTCTCTAGGTCCAGTGGCACTGCCGCTCCAGGATGATAGCCGGGGCTAATTTCTATATCGTAGGCAGGGACCCTGCTGGGATGCCCCATCCCGAGTCTAAAAAAGACCTGTATGAGCCCACTCATGGGGGAAAGGTCTTGAGCATGGCTCCTGGCCTCACCTCTGTGGAGATTATCCCTTTCCGTGTGGCTGCCTACAACAAGGCCCAGAAAGCCATGACCTTCTACGACCCAGCAAGGTGAGTCCCCCAGCTCCTGAACCAATCGCCAAGGGAGGGAGGGGCCTCAGTGCTGGCCGATCCAGAGGCTTGAGTCCTCCACCAGACAGACAGGAGATGTCTCTTCTTGGGGCAGGTTGGCCTGGGGGGTGGTCTTCTGGAGCCAGGGAAACCTGGCTTCTAGTCCCTCCTCCAGCAGCAGTGGGGCCCCAGTCCTCATCCCTCAAATGGTCTTCTGTCTTCCTTGGTCTCCCCAGTGCTTAGAGAGGTACTGGGTACTGGCCAGCATCCATTTCATGGTGTGCCATGAGGCCCAAACGAGATCATGGAGATAAACGCCAGAGAAATGTTAGTGCCTTAGCTTTCTCCCTATTCTCTGCAGACCCCCCTGCTTCCCCTCAGTCCCCCTCCTGACTTTATGAGGAACAGCTGTTTGACCAAGACCTTCTCAGTCTAAATTACCTTGCTCCAAAACCTGTTGCTTCTGTTTGCACGTCCAGAAGATGTCCTGCTCCTTCCCTCTGCTCAGAAATCCTCAGCGGTTCCCTATTCCCTCCCAAGGAAAGTTCTGACTCCTCTGCCAGCCTCTAAGGGCCCTGCAGAATCAGGCAGCACTCCAACTTTCCAGCTTTATTTCACGGCTCTCCCATCAGGGCACAGTGGAAAGAGTCTGGGATATGGAGTCAAGAGAGCCTGGTTTCAAAATGAGGGGTCTGCCTAGGGCCTCCTCCCCTCACTCTGGTCCTCCTTTGTGCAAAAGCTAGCCGGTCTGCCTCCCTGACTCACTCCCCATCCCAAACGCATCCTGTTCTCTTTCCTCAGTCAATGGAATGCCCTTTCTCACCCTGAATTCCACCCTTGTTCTGTATGGAATTCTCCACTCTGGCCCCTTCTCCATCCCTGGCCTTCTCCTCAGTCCTCACAAAGTTTCCCTGGCCGACTGTAAGCCCCGTGAGGGCAGGGGCTGCCGAGTTCAGCTGTGCCTCCCCTCCTGGGGGGCACAGAATCCTGCCTGGCCCCACCAACTTTTCTCTCTCCATTCTGTTTCAGGCACAGTGAGTTTGATTTCATCTCGGGAACACGGATGAGGAAGCTTGCCCGGGAAGGAGAAAACCCCCCAGATGGCTTCATGGCCCCCAAAGCCTGGAAAGTGCTCACAGACTATTACAGGTCCCTGGAGAAGAATAATTAGGGACCTGGGGGCTCCCCCCGCCTGACCCACACTCTGCTCTTCATCTTTCTGCTTTGGTGATTAGCGGCTTAGGAATCATGCAACTTCCTGATTTTAAGGGAAACTTTCTAAGTAGGGCCAAAGTGGGCCTAAATTCAGAATCATCTCTGAAACCTGGAAGAGGGATGCAAAGAGGGCATCCCAGGTGGGCAGGAAGGCTGTGCTCACCCAGTTCAGAGGACTGCTGTCTGTAAATCTCTATTGTTGCATTGAGGACCAAAGCCAGAGAAGGCTGATCCCCCTCCCCAGAGTCCACAGCCAAGAATCAGCCCAGGAGCAGCCAGCTGCCAGGTCATCAGCCCTAACCCAGCTGCCGTGTGTGTGTGTGTGTGTGTGTGTGTGTGTGTGTATGTGTGGTGTGTGTGGTGTGTGTGTGTGTGTGTGGTGTGTGTGTGTATGTGTGTGTGTGGTGTATGTGTGTGTGTGTGTGGTGTATGTGTGGTGTGTGTGTGTATGTGTGTGTGTGTGGTGTATGTGTGGTGTCTGTGTGTGTGTCTGTGTGTGTGGTGTGTGTCTGTGTGTGTGTGGTGTGTGTATGTGTGTGTGTGTGGTGTGTGTGTATGTGTGTGTGTGGTGTGTGTGACTGTGACTGTGTGGTGTGTGTCTGTGTGTCTGCGTGTGTGCATGCGTGTGTGTGAGACTGTGTGTGTGTGTGTGTGTGGTGTATGTGCGTGCGTGTGTGTATGTGTGTGTGCGTGCGTGCGTGTGTGTGTGAGTGCGTGTGGAGAAAGCAAACCCCCGCCCCCTGGCCCAAGCCCAGTGCGCACCCCACTCTCAGACGTCTCTAGCACTCAGGCTCACAGGGGCCCTTCACTGCCCAAAGGTCACCTGATGCAAATCCCTCATCTCACAGGTGAAGACTGAGGCCCAGAGAAGGGTCCCCTCGAGGTCAGAGTGAAGTTGCCCAGCCTTGGTGCTGAAGGGCGGCTTCCTGGCTCACACTGTGCGTCTGGGTCAGACTCAAGTAGAAATGGACCCTGTGGCCCCCTGTTGGCTTAGACAACCACAAACTCACATCATCTAGGTTGCATTGTACCTTTATTTATTTTGTTAAACACTTTCCAACTCTACTTTATTCTGGACAGGTGAGCCAAGCGTAAGCGGCAAGTCTGGCAAGTCTGACAGCTCTGTTAGGGCCCTTCTCCACTCCTTTATTTTTACCAGGAAGGAAACTGAGACTCAAGGAGAAGGGACTTGCTTAAAGGTCACAGCACAGAAAACACTAGTGACAGAGATGGGATTTGAACCCAGGTCCTCTGAATCTATACCCTGCTGCTCCTTAGAACAGAAAGGTTTCAACAGCCAAATGAAAACTTGCTGCAATAATTTGTCCTGGCACTGTAGCATTTTGGGAAAAGTCTCTACCCAGAAGGAAGGGCCACAGAGACAGTGATGAAGTCTGTGAGCGCTGCCAGCTGGGGGCCTTGGACCAAGCATTCCCCTTCCTGGCCAAAGTTTCTTTCTCTGTGAGATGAGCGCTGGGCTGGGTCTCTGCCATCCCATCAGCCTCTTGTACCCAGTGAGTCCATCAGGCCCTAGAACATTATAACTGGAAAGGAACCCAAGGTCACTGGGCTTCACACCCTCAGTGTGCAGCTGAAGAGTGGAGGTCACACAGCTGATTAGTGGGAAAGCTCTAGCTAGAACAACATCTTCTCGACTTCCAGTCCAACAGTTTCCACACATCATGCAAGGTTACAACTCTGTGACTAAAGAGTCTGGTTCAAAGTGAGCCTCATCCACAGGTCAGCCTCCCTCCCCTTGCCCCTGTCCCCGGGGCTGATGGTGGGGACAGCCCCAAAGCAGGCCCCCCGGAGAGCAGCAGGCCTCTCGAGGGGCAGGAAATCCCCTTTCTTCAGAGGGCCCCATTTGCATCAACCCTGCATGGTCAGCTCATCTCATGACATCCATTCCAGGAAGCCAGCATCCTTGTAGCTCAGAGAGCAGGGATTCATTCCATTGCCATTACTAAGTCTTTCTTTAGGGACTCATCTCATTAGCCGAGATGGGGGCAAGAAAGAGAATATTGGGACTTCTCCCATTTTCAGTGTTTCTTTTAAAAATTTTAGCCTTTTGCCTATGAAAGTTCTCACCGTAATGTGCCTCACTGCAAACAGCAAGGCCTGGCCGGCCTAGTCTTTCCTCAACACTGTGTGATCCGTCTCCCTATAGGAAGCCGCTTGCTTGCTTTTTTTTTTTTTAAGCATATTTATTAAAAAACATGAGAATGGCTTCAGTGCCTTAGTTAAAGGATCTCATGGCTTAGAAGACACTCAGAAGTAGGCGGCAAGCTGCTCTCGCAACACTCAATGCAAAAATGAGTATTTCTATGTGCAAATGATTGCTTTTTCGTATTTTAATAAATATCTTGCAATGGAACCCGACTGTTTATCTGTGGTAGTCTAGAACAGAAAAGGACAGGGAAGGGAAGTGACAGCTTTGATCAGAATCTGTCGGCTTTTGAAAATGTACTCTTCTTTGTGGACTGCTGAGCTCCTGAGGGAGCAGACACTTGTGACACCAGGCTTCTGCCGCTGCCTTGGGGGGCCCCTACCCAAGATGGTGCCCGTCCTCGTGCCAGGGCACACTGCATGACATTATCCCCCTGCGTCGAGCCAGGGGAGAAGACAGGGAAGTTGTCTGATGTGTCTTTCTATCAACAACAAAACCCATCACCTTGATTTCTAGTTCTGTCCCCCAATTACTAAAGAAGGTGCCACCAGCCTTCATTCCCAGCCTCACAAGAGCCTCCAACCATCCTGTATAAATCAGCTGCCACGTCCTGCCATTTCTATCTCAAGACCTCTCCCATGCCCCCTTCTCTTCATTCAAAGAGCTAATGCCCCAGAAAGATCTAACAAGTGCCAAAGGCAACGTTAGAACTCGCAGCCTCAGCTAACCCCTTGGTCCCTAAGAGTGAGGACCTTAGTTTCTGCCATTTTGCCACCCAAGCAGCTGTCTGGTGGTATGTGGGAAGATTTTGTTCCTCTGCTGCTTGTGGTCCCCTCCTTCTTCCCTCCTAGAGGACCACGTGCAGCCCCACTGACCCTGGGGCCCCTCGCCCTTGGCCAAGTTGCTGGAAGCTCACTTTCTCCCTACACTTTGCCTTGCTGGACTCACCTTCTGTTCTGCAAAGTGCCAGGTCTCAAAGCACAAAGCAAAAGGCCAGGACTGGGATGGGGAGAATGCCTGCATGGGCAGCACATTTGTATAGTCATCCAGTGGCCCAGGGGAACCAGGGTGGACACCCAGGAGTGGGTGGAAGCTGAGTGAACACCTAAGAAGCACCCACTGAGAGCTGGAAGGAGCATCAGTAATCACCCAGCTCAATCCCCTCATGGGGATGAGGGGGAAGCTGAGGCCCAGAGTGGGAAGCATCACCCACACCGTATGTGAAAAGCAGAGCTGCACCTTCCATCCTGACCTGCTGAGTGAGCACTGCATCTCCGGGGGGATGAGGGGACAGGCTTGGCTTTCATTGCTCCAAGGTCACAGGATGGGTTCCTTCTGCAATTCCTTTTGGATGCGGTTTCTAGTGAGTGGCCCCTGAGGTCTCTTCCCATTCTCAAACACTGATTTCAACTCTTTCCAACAGGGCAGATAGATGCCCATCCTGCATCTTCCAATAAATCTTTAATGGGGGTCCACCCAGTGTGCTGAGGGCTTTCCTCCAGTTCTCCTGACACCTCCAGTGAGCAGCAGTGCCACAACCTGGATGGGGAATGGACGGGCATCCAGAAGCCCCTGGGTCAAATCTTGCCACACACATTTCTGAGCTGTGTGACTCTAGACAAGTCAAGTGACTTTCCAGGCTGATGACAGCCAGGATTCCAGCCCAGCATGAGGCGGGGGCACCTAGTGCTTTTCCCTGTCGACTTTTTTCCAGTCCTACACTCCTGTTATGCCTCTTCCTCACCCCCACTCTCCCATCTAATTCAGGATATGTAGAAATCATACGGGGGCAGGGAAGGCTTTTATTGTCATATTCGTCATAATGGGCTTTAACCTGACTCATGGCAAGGGCCAGGAGGCAGGATTAATAAAAAGTGTGGGTTACTTAAAAACTCCCTGGATCCCAAGGTGGTGGGGCCTGAGTAGGGGTGCAGTCTTGAGGCTGGAACAGAAGACCCCCACAACAGTAGCACCATTTGCACACAAACAACCCTGTTAAACTTCTGAGGGCTTTTTTTTTTTTTTTGTAGATTAACGCTCCAGCCCCCAAATCTGCCTTTCTGCTCCATTAATTTAGCCAGTCTGCAGCAGAGACAACACAATGGCAAAGCTCTGCTCAGTTCAGCTTAAATGAATCACTTTAGTAGCCTATATTAAGCTAATAATTCACTTTACGTGCAGAAATACCGCTGAGACCCTCTACAAAGAAAGTATGACCTTGGCAAGTTGTTTTTGAGTCACACAGACCCTGCCCTGGAGGGAAGGCTTTGTGGCTTGGGCTGACCGTCAGAGACCCGGCTGAGCTCAGGGACAAACCCGGAAGGGCCGGCTCTGTGCGTGTGCAGGGTACACTCACTGACCCACAGCTCCTGTGAGAAGAGGGGGCCGACAAGCCACCTGACTTTCCCATTCAAAGGGCTTTCTATAGTTGGGGTTCACTCCATTTGGGACTAAGAGAGAAAAGTCTGATCCAAAGGCTTGTGGCAGGCAGGTCAGCTCTGCTGAAAGCCCAGTGAATTCTCCCTCCTGTCCTCCAACCCCCACCCCCCACCCTGTGAGCTGGAAGAGCTGGGAAGGCCACGGTGGGGTGGATGCCAGGCTCGGGGCACAAAACCTGGGAGGTCACAGAGACCCAGCTCACTTTACAGGTGCAGCCCCTGAGGCTCAGAAAGAAGGGATTTGCTTCAGGTTACCCAGGCAATGACTATGACAGGATTCAAACCAAGATCCTCTGATCTGAAAAACAGGCTGCCTCCCTGGCAGCCCATTCTTCTGTGTACTGGTGGTCAGGGGATAACACCCAGTTTATGGGAGACAGGAGTCTAAGATAGGGCCAGGTGCTGGGGATACAAAAATGTGACATTTCTGCACTCAAAGCTTACAGTTCTATTGGAGGAAAACCGATGCCCCCCACTCCAATTCCCCAACAAAGTACTTTTCAGCATAGGGAGGACACAGGCTGCTGGGAGGTGGATGGGTCTCATGTAGCACACAGTAATGAGCCAGACATTTCAGAGAAGCTAAGGATTTCAAGGGGGTGACCAAGGCTGTAGAGGGGGCATATGTTCTGGAGGGTGGGACAGCCTGGGCAAAGGCCTGGAGGGGAGAGATGCACATGTTGGTCTCCTTACCAATAAGCCTAGAACACAGTGGGTGAAGGAGAATCTTGGGCAACAAGCCTGGAATGAGCTGGAGCCAGACCAGAAAAAGCTTTTAAGGCCAAAGAAAAGAATCTGTATTTCTTAGTCTGAGGTCTGGGAACATTACAAAAATAATTACTTCGCTAATTCTATTTCACAATAACTGGTTGCCCTTATGTCTCTTTTTTTTACATTTACAGACATGAATTTGAGATTGCTCCAGGCTGCCAGAAGGATCCCTGTCACAGAAAGGTTAAGACTCCCCAACTGGAGGAATAGGGAGCCATTGGATCTTCTTGAGCAGGAGTGTGCCGAGGTCGGGCTTGAGCTCTAGGAATATTGTTTTGGCAGGGATGGATGGGTGAGAAGGGACCCTTGAGGAGGGGTGAAAAGCACCTGAATGAGAATGCTGGAAAACACACAAAAGACAGATGAGAGAGATGGCAATTAGAGTCAGTAGGACCCGGCACCTGAGGGTAGGGAGGAGGAAGGGACGAGTAGGGAGGCCTCCTGGTCGTGAATCTCTGTCACTAAATTGAGAGTCGTTGCCTCAAGAGAACTGGGGAGGCCATGGAGAGGGAGGGAGTGGGGGCCAGGCCCAGAGCACAATAAGCTCACAAAGAAAGGGCCGAACTTTCAGAAGCTCTGAGTATTTCTATTCTGACCATCAATACTAATTCTACACCTTAGACAGATGGCCACAAAAGCTGGCATCTTGGCATCCATCCCCTGGTTGAAGGCAGAGGAACCCACTTTGGACAGAATTCCTAGGGATGGCCAAGGATTTCAACATCTCTGCTGACGCCCTGACCTTCCTGGGCCAGGGAGTCTAACTCTGAGCACCAGATGTAGTAGAACATGTGTGCTGGGAGGCACGTTCACACACATCAAAGCCATGTGATTCAGTCAGCAGACCCTAGCTTTAATTATGAGAGAAAACACTGAGCAGCTTCAGGGAAGCTGGCCAGCCCTATGGTGAGGCCCAGGTGGTTTCTCTGCCCAGGTCTGAGAGTGGGAAGTGACCTCAGGGACTGGCTAGTCCAGACCCAACAAGATGGGGGCAGGTAACTTGCTTCCAATTAAAGAGACCCTGTCTTGACCTGGCTTGTGTTTTCCAGTGGAAAGCACACCAGATATCACAGGCAAGCAGTTACACACTAATTGGATTAAAATACAGTTTAACTCAAGCTTGACTTTTGATAGGACTTGGAAGAGCCTAACATCAATAAGCTGCACATGTTGACTAGCTGGAAATTTCAGCACAGGGATTTGGTCTAAGGCCCAAGGATGGAGATTTGATCACTGAACCTTAAGAGCTGTAAGGACCCGTAGGGAGCAAGAGTCCCCCTTCACCCTACCCAACAAAGGGTGGCAACCCAACCTTTGCTGGGGCACTTCATGGTACACATTTCCCCCAGCTTCCTTCTAGGCCCACCTGAAATCCCACCTTCTACGAGAAATCTCTCCTCGGGGGTGGCTAGGTGGCACAGTGAATAGAGCACTGGCTCTGGAGTCAGGAGGACCTGGGTTCAAATGCAGCCTCAGACACTTAATACTAACTAGCTGTGTGACCTTAGGCAAGTCACTTACCCTCACTGTCCTGCCTTCCCTCCTCCAAAAAAAAAGTTAAAAAAAAAAAGAAATCTGCCCTCTGAGGTTCTATCCAGTTCATGCCATGCATACTTATTTGTACATGGTTGGTGGGTTCTCTCCCTAGTCAGACCTCAAGACCAAGGACTGTCCTCAGGGCCTACTCAGTACAGTGGCTGCTTAAGGTAACTGAGGCCTGGCACCAGGTTAACAGAGGCCTGGCACCAGGTTAACAGAGAGTAAAGAACGTTTTCCTTTAAGATCACGAACAACATCTTGGAAACATGTCTTTTCTTGGTGTTCCCAGCGCTTAGCCTGAGGCACAGTATCCAGCAAGTGCTTAACAAACACTTACTGACAATGTGACTTGTCTGAGGAGCTGTGGCATGTGCTCCACAGATCCCCAACGTCCAGAAGGAAGTTCCCCTCAGCACATCTGCTGGACCCGTGGGGCTGTCTCTGGCGAAGCCTGTAGATCCCTTTGGAATGCATAAGATCAACCATATGGACAAGAGAATCCAATTACATGGAAGGACAGCGCACAAAATGCTTTTCAAAACAATGTCCCAGACTCTGCCCTGAAGCCCTAAAACTTGGGACAATCCTCAAGGGCTCAAGAGTCAAGAACTAGGCAGCAGAGATCAGAGAGCCAGGATGGTGGCTTCATTAAGAACAGGTCATGCCCAGTTTGCCTTGTTTCTTTTTTTGGAAGACTTGGCAAATGGGTAGATGAGGGGAAGGCCAAAGATAGCAGCTTGCCCACCCAGATTTCAGCCAAGTACTTGACAAGCATGGGCACGTGTAGACAGAAACAGTAGAACAATTGAGTAGATGGAGAATGGGTACATGGTGGGACCTTCGGAGGCATCATCAGGAGCTCAACGCCACCGTTCACGAGCAGTCTAGAATGGAGTGCCCTTGACCCACCACAGTACTTTGATCGAGAACTTGGACCAAAGCATTGATAATTTATAAATGCAATCCTATATTGGTTTAAACCAACATCTTCCTAATGACAAGATGGAGTTGTCATGGCTAGGAAGCAATGTGGCTGGAAAAATTCCAGGAGTGTGAGTGGGTGGCAAGGTCACTGAGTTCAGGGAGAAGGATGGCAGCTAACTAATGATGAGAGGGAATGTTGGGTACCGCTGCCCTCCAGTGAGGGTCAGATCACGTGAGGAATATTCTGTTCCACTGTTAACATCTGCCAGAATTAGGGAGGATATACCTGAGAGCCCAGAGGAAAGGAGCCAGGACGAAGGCAGCCCTGGACATCGTGCTGTGTGCAGATCAGCTTCAGGAGACTGGCTTTTTGATGTGGATGAGGGAAGACTTAGGGGCAGCCCACGGTAAGGTGGGTTCCGAGAGGGCAGAGCCAAGAGCTATGGAGGGTGGACGTTTCAAGGGGCAGATCTAGGTTTAAGGTAAGGAAAAATGTTCTAAGAACCAGAGCTGTTTCCTCAGGAAGCACCTGGTGGCACGCTGGATAGAGGGCTGGCCTTAGAAGTAGGGAGATCCGAGTTCAAATCTAGCCTCACACACTAGCTGTGTGACCGTGGGCAAGTCATTTCACTGCCTGCCTCTGTTTCCCCAACAGTAAAAAGGGGATAATAATATATTATTATATTATATTTCTTTTATATTATATATTATATTATATTATTAGTTTGATAATAACAGCACTCGCTTCCCAGGGTTGTAGGGATACAATGAAGCAGTGCCCAGCACACAGTAGGCATTTCATAAATGCTCATCCCCTTCTCTTCCTGCTGTGGGTCTTCAAGTGACCACCTGTCGGGGAGGCAGCAGGTCAGGCCTGCGTTACAGTCTCTTTCCACTGAGGTTTACAGAATTCCAGGCACTCACTGAACAAGTCGTCTGGAGGAGACCCCAGGCGCGAACCCCTTCTGTGACCAGTGGGGAGAATAAGACGCTGCGGTTATGGCCTAGTCCTGTCCCAACAGCCCCGGCATGCGGCTCCAGGATGCTGAGACCCCCATTCTAAGGCCTGGCCAGGAGGGTGGGGTCTGCTCCCATTCCACAGGGCCCTTGGGGCTGCTACTAAAGCACAGGGCTCTGTCATTAAATGCTCTGTTGACAAGGCTTCCACTCGCCTCACTGGCATTTATAAACGTTTCAGGGAACAGTCTAGTTGTCCTGCAAGTTGGAAGTGAAGAAATTCCTTAGTTCTGCGTGTGGAACCTCATCAGTGGTGGGTCTGCCTGGCAGGGACCGAAGAGAAGCAGCACACAGGCATTCTGCCTAGGTCTAGAGTGGAACGCCATCTGCAGATTCTGCCGGAAGGCTGCGGGCAGCAGCTCGGCTGTCCTTGAAAGCCTGGACACTGAGGATTTAAGTTACCAGCCCTTGGTCACTTGGCTACGGTGGATCAAAGGCAGGACTCGCGTTTTCCCAACTTCGAGATGGCCATCTCTCCATTCTCAGGTCAGTCTGTTTAGTGTTTCCTGAGAGCAGCTGGAAAACAAGGGTGATGGGCATGCCTTGTACTGTCAGAGAACATGAGGCCCTGTGGTCAGCCCCAGAAGTGCTCAGTCCCCAGAGCGGCTAATCTCCAAAGTGGCTAGCCCCTGGAGCAGGTAGCCTCCACGGTGGCTAGTCCCCAGAGTGGCCAGCCCCACAGAGCACTGTACTAGGAAGATCCCACCGCACCCCAAGTTTGGTATCTTCCTCCAGGGCCAGTTCTAGGGGGCACACAGACTGGTTAGGGACCACCAGGTCTCAGGGTGCCCCCTCAGCACTCCCTGGTGTTACCATCAGTTCTTGGGCTCTAGGGGCTGTGCAGGGCTGGGGTATTCAAGTTTCAGAATTAAGTGAGGAGGCTCTGGGAAGTTGGCCTTTGGGTGGCTCTGGACCTGACCTCTCAGGCTGCAGATACCAGTAAGCCTGTCAATGACTTTGTGAGGCAACTGCAAAAATGGGCAGAATCCTTGTGAGCTGTGTCTCCCCCCAGGAAATGTCAGAGGTGACCTGGGTCCGGGGAATGACCCAGAGCACTAACTGAGTGTGCAGCGATCTAGATGCACCCAATTAACAAGGAGTGTGGATGTCTGCCAGGCCCCCCACTCCCCCTGACCACTTGGCTGGTACCAGAGGCTGTTCTCACTTGTGACAGGATTTCTCCCAAATGGCTTATTCCAATCCTGCCCTCAAGTAGAAGGTTCTAAGGCTGGACCCTCTGGGGT